>LPNX010026024.1:0-131346 GCA_001517045.1 Pseudotsuga menziesii | reverse complement strand
CACCCAACAGTTGGGATCCATTTCATTATAAGATTCCTGCTCCTCATGTGGCTCCAATTCCTATAGAAAAACAAAATTTTAAATTTAATCCAGTAATACCTATCCCATATGCTCCATTACCCACTGTCCCGCCAAGGATTAGTTTTGTCCATTATAATTTGGGTCATAGATTCGACAATAAATGCCCAAATGGAGGAATGCTTAATTTCCCTATCATGAACAGCTATAATAATAGTCNAATTTGGCTCATAGATTCGACAATAAATGCCCAAATGGAGGAATGCTTAATTTCCCTATCATGAACAGCTATAATAATAATCCTATCCAATGTCTTCTTTCTTATAATGATTACCATGGACAGGAAGTTAAGTTAAACTCTAGAAAATCAGTAGAGATCTTTGAAAAAGAAATGCAAGAGCTGCTCAAAGGTAGAAGGAAACCTCTACGTATCTCCATGTTACCTTCCATGTACGAAGAGAGATTCCATAGACCATTTAACAGGTCCCATGAGAAGTTGACAACATTGCTCTCCAAANGATTCCATAGACCATTTAACAGGTCCCATGAGAAGTTGACAGCATTGCTCTCCAAATGCAGAAATGTTCTTCTCATATATCGGTAACAACTTCCTTAATTGATTACTGTATCTTAGAATTAGAGATTATAATTCTAAAATCTAATAGTTCATTATATATTGGTAATGATACTATTAATATTTGGTTTGATTTAAACATTTCTTCTTTTAACGTTTTTGCAGACCTGAAGGGCAGCATGTAATTATGCTGAAGCACACCGAATCAATAACTTCCACAAGAGATTTAAGAAATGGGAGAGGCCGACCAAACCAGTCATTAGATCCCAAAAATCGCAAAATATATCTCACTTTTCCTCCTGGTTCTACCTTCACGTCCAATGATGCTGAGGATTATTTCAGGTGTGTGAGGATTATATAGTTGTTGTTTTTTTATGAAAGTCTGTTTCCTTATAAAATTGTACAAATAATATGGTAACCAGCCTCAGCTTATCAAAGTCCCCAACCTCCGTTTCCCTCTAACTCAGTGACCAGCTATTTCAAAACCATGGTGTTTGATGAAGGCTATTCAACTTTGTGGGGTGCGGGGCATCAAAACGTCTCACAAGATGGAAAAGCTATGACGCTCAAGATTGATAGATATTCTGGTGATTTGCTGTATCTTAGAATTAGAGATTAGAATTCTAAAATCTAATAGTTCATTACTGTATCCAAATACAGATATTCTGGTGATTTGCTGTATTCTTAGAATTAGAGATTATAATTCTAAAATCTAATAGTTCATTACTGTATCCAAATACAGATATTCTGGTGATTTGCTGTATTCTTAGAATTAGAGATTATAATTCTAAAATCTAATAGTTCATTACTGCAAATTGAACATCCAAATCGCATAAAAAAACAACAACAATTATATAAATAGCCAGAACATCCAAATCCTAGCTACCTTGATCCAGCAACATCAACAACCACTGCTACAGCAAACCGCAACAACCATACATGTAAGCCCCGCGGTGTAACCAGCTTGCAGCTTGAGCGCTGCTTTGAAAAAGCCATACATGTAAGCCTGCTTCGATTTGAATCCACCGTCTGCGACACAAAACAAGACGAGTTTTCTGACAGGTTAAGTAGAAAACCTAATAATCACAAACCCTAATAATTATAAACCCTAATATTACCATTCATTAGAATCTAGTGATAATATTGGAGAGCATATTGAAGGAATAGCATCACAGCAAATCACCAGAATATCTGTCAATCTTGAGCGTCACAGCTTTTCCATCTTGTGAGACTTTTTGATGCCCCGCGCCCCACAAATTTGAATAGCCTTCATCAAATGCCATGGTTTTGAAATAGCTGGTCACTGAGTTAGAGGGCAACGGAGGTTGGGGACTTTGATCAGCTGAGGCTGGTTACCATATTATTTGTACAATTTTATAAGGAAACAGACTTTCATAAAACATTTCCACGGACATAGTTTAAGGTATGCTTTATGGAGGTCCTTCAAGATATTTTTAAAAACTCATTTTCAATAATTGTTCATCGACAGGCAACCCGATTACTGGAACTAGATCCATTAAAAATGAGAGTTTTGGAAGGATTTTAATTTTGCCATTTTTAAAAGTTGAAATATAGTTATTTAGTTAAAATGGTTGCAATTATAAATATTTTAGTTTTGAAATTAAAAAAATACAGTTTAAGTAAGTAAAATATAAGATTTCATTCTAGAATTTTAATAAAGATAATGGAAAAAATTAAAAAGTCTATCCACGTCAAATGTTCCCAGTAAACAAAAATTATAAAACAGTAGATTCAATAATAATGATAATGGATGTTGGATTCACATAAAGAATTCATACATTAGATATAACTATCTTGAATCAATTAAATTGTAAATATTATATATCAAATCAATTTAGTCAATTCAATAATAATAATAATGGATGTTGGAGTTACATAAAGAATTCATAAATTAGATATAATTATCTTGAATCAATTAAATTGTAAATAAAATCCTAGGCTCTATCAAGCACCTAGCGGAATCAAATCTCCCGAAGTGCAAACCTCTTCTCAGGTATTGCACTCAAGGAGGTTTGCACCACTGGATATTTGATCCCTCTCGGTTCTTGATAGAGCCTAGGATTTGGATCTATGCTAGTTTACTATTAATTCAATTTTGTAGTTTTCAAAGTATTTATCATACATATCACCCTAGAAAAAATATAAACAAACAAAATAAATACAGAGCACTTTGCAATTCAAGTTGCATCCAGACACCACTGAAATGTTAATGAGTAAAATAAAAATGGATTTACAAAATAGCATGCTCTCTATTTACTTGGACTTAATAGTGAACTATAAGAAAATCCCAAGATTTATACTAAGAAGTAGGTTGAGCAATTAGTATTGTCTACATTGAACTTGCATGATTCATAAGAGATAGTCGCAAAAAGAAGAACTGTTGAAGGCTGAAAATTGAGATAGTTAGTGATCCACCGAACAATTAGCATCATTTGTTGACTCTGATAGTTTCAATGTCGAATTTGAAAATTCCAAACCTTGACAGGTTCAGCACCTCAACATATAACATCGACACTAACGATCGACACGATTACGATAGAATGCCTCTTTGTCTTCTAGTCATGTGCAATGATTGAACTTTTGAACCATTATAACTTCTTATAACTGAACATAATGGGAAGGAAACCCAAGTGTTCTCAACACTCTATATAAATGTGTACACTATTGTAATATACAATGAGAGTATTAAGCATAATACACCAATATTGAAGTAACAGATATTGGTTTGAATTCTTGCATTTTGTCTGTGTGCATATGTTTCTATGTGTGTAGTGTCTTTATTGCTTTGCTTATTCTTAATATGCTCTTGCCATAAAATTATTTGATTCATTCAATCAAATGGTTTTCCCGGCCATGCACCTCGACAACCTGATCATTGGTGTCAGAGAAGATTTAGAGATTGTTCATTCTTAAGTCATGTGTAGACACTTCTATCAAGGTTACATAACTTATTCTTGTTTAAACACACCCGTAAACTCAACAATCCAAGAATAAACTACATTCGAATTCAAAGTATCCATCTACTCACACCACTATATTGAATATGGCCAAAGAAATAGACAATAGAGATGCAACTAACGAGGCAAAGAAACTCATAGTGAAAGAACTAGATCGACAGAGAACCGAAATGTTTTCCCAGGTCAATGAGATTGACACATGATTCACCTCGACCTAAGGAGGATCCTCAATGAGGTTCATCTCAGAAAAAACCATCCCATTCAAATTTTAAATGAAATTGGATATATTTAATCTAGAATGAAAGATTGATGTGGAATCCATAGACAATTCGGTACAACAATTGGAATCCTATTACTCTATGAATAAACTCTTAGTTGCTAAAAATATCACATTGTGTTCTTAAATATGTTGACCTCTATGCACCGCTAGTGGGATAATCTATCGACAAAGATGGAGAAAGAAGGAGACCCCATAGATAGATGGGAGTATTTTTTTGAATACATCAGGAAGGAGTTCTACCATCCCAATTATATTGAACTACAGTATAAGAAGTGGCACCAATTAAGGCAATGGAAATACTAGTATGTGCAGAGTCAAACTCATGAGTTCTATCGACTCATGGCGAGACTTGGCATCCAAGAAGAAGAGAAATTTCTTGTTTCAAAGTACATCAGCGGATTATCCCTATGCATTCATCCATATATGGAGTCCGTGACTTTCAGTATGCTTGTGGATGCATTCCACTACACGAGTAAGCTTGAAGCTAAACATAAAGGAAAAAAACATTTCATGACCAAGCCAATAGGTCGAACATTCTATAAGAAGTCACCATCTGACTCCAACAAGTCAAGACACCCTTCTCAGCTGACCCCAGCAAAGCAATACCATGGGAAAAGGAACTCTCAGAAAGACAAAAGGGAACGTATCAAACAACCCCCTATCGGGAAATGGTAACCAATAATCATTGCATGAAACATTTGCATGCAAGGATCAAAAGACATTTTTGGAAAAAATGTTGACCATTAACTTGTCCAGCAAAACCCTGCTAGATTCTAACCGAGAAGCATCAAACAGTTTTACATCAACGTCGACCACTCCAATAGCCTTGACTATTGTTGATGAGGAGGAATGAGAGGGCATATTCCATACACATATATGGGTTCAAAAAAATCCATTGCATCTGATTGTGGATAATGGTATCTAGAAGAAATTTGCTTATGAATATCTCATGAAGAAACTAGTTCTTTTCACCACTCCACATCCTTAGGCTTATAAAATCGGTTGGATGAAGGATGGACAAGAACTAAGGATCACCTGACAATGCAAACTCACCTACTTCATTAAGAGTTTTAAACATGAAATACTATGTAACGTGGTGCCTCTTTCTATATCCCATGCCCTGTTTTGGAAAATATACTTATGGGATTGACATGGGATTTATCAGTCATGGCCTTAGAAGGTAATTATCAAAATACGTAACCAATGATATCGCATACCAGAACAACGAAATACACCAAGGGGTGCAATAATATTTTCCAAATAGACAAAGAATCTCATAAATCATGCTCATAGATTCACATTGATTCCAATTAAGCCTCAGCATCCCAGGAGGACTGCAACAACTAGTCGACTCATCGACCAATGAAGATCCTAATGATAATAGCAAATCAACAATATTCTTTATTAATGAAAAAATGTATTTCAAGATCCAATAGGAGTACCTATACATTGGTAGGTAAAACACTCCATTGAACTTGTTCTTGGTTGTCCATTACATAATGTGTCTATTTACAGAAGCTCCATTATTGAGAATGAAGATATTCAAAGACAAATTAAATATTTGATCAACAAAGGTCACATATGACCCAAGTCCTCTCCTTGTGGAATTCCAGTCATCCTCTTTCCAAATAAAGATGGGAATTGGTGCATGTGCATTGACTATCAATATCTCAACAAAATTTTGGTGAAGAACAAATACCCTCTTCCAAGGATAGATGAACTCATCGACTGTCTGAAAGGTGCTAAAGTCTTTACTAAAATCGACCTCAAGTCAGGATATCATTAGATCCTGATCGATCCCACTAAATGTATGTAAAACTACTTTCAAAACCAAGGAAGGATTGTTTGAATGGTTATTTGTGCCTTTTGACTTAACCAATGCATCTGTGGCCTTCATGCAATATATGGATGGAATTCTATGAGATTTCATCGGTAAGTGTGTCATTGTATACCTAGATGATATCTTGATTTTCAGTCGATCATGGGAAGAACATGTGTGAGATTTTCGACAAGTCCTCAATACCCTTCGACATTATTGATTCTATTCGAATATTGACAAACAATCATTTGTGATGAACAACATCAAATATTTGGGTATGTAATCGACTCTGTAGGAATTCACGTCAATCCAGACAAAGTACAAGTCTCCAAATATTATCTGATTCCTCAATACATCCATGAACTAATAATTTTCTTGGTTTGGAAATTTTTTATCGTCGATTCATACTTGACTTCAGACACATATCCTAGCCTTTGAATCATTTGAATAAGGGATATGGGAAAACTATGTTCAAATGCACATAAAGACAACAACATGATTTTGAGCCACTCAAACACAAGCTATGTACTGCACTAGTAGTTGTGTCACCTAATTTGCATCATCCTTTTAAGATTGATACAGACACATCAGAATATGATTTAAGTGCAGTGATCACTCAGTCTAGTCACCCAATCATTTGTAATTACGAAACTTTTAATGACACCGTCAAAAGGTATTCGATGTATGGAAATGAATTATATTCCATTATGCAATACCTTAATAAATGGAGATATTACATGCATGGGAAGGAAACGATCAATCTTATTGACCACAAGCCCTTCAAACACTTCACCCTATCCCAGTCGAAGTTAAAAAATAATCAACAACTCAATTTGATTAATTACCTGCAACAATTTCAGTTGGTAATTAAGTATCAGAGAGGTAAAGCCAATGTTGTAGCTGATTATCTCTATCAACCTCACATTACTCTACTTTTCAGAGTGATGAGTATGCAAGGATATGACACCACTACTTTACCTCAAATGCATTTCGTATATTGTGACTTTTATCCAATTTATCGACAGCTTCAAACCGTACCATCATCCACTACCGACTACTTCCTTAAAGATACCTTGCTATACAAGCTTGGAAAAATTTGCGTACCTATAGGTGAGCACTGACAAAAGCTCATTTGCGATGTGCACTACAACAAGACTGTAGGACACTTTGGAGTAGAAAAGACCCTTTCCATCCTCCAAAATTATTTTTATTATCCTTCACTTAAATCCGACGTCAACATGTACATTTGATCCTATGTGGTTTCTACCATTTCCAAACCACCGAATTGACGACAAGGATTGTATACTCTTTTATCGGTTCCAAGCCGACCATGGGAATCTATTTCGATGGACTACTTGATGGGATATACTAAGACTAAACATTAGCAAGACATGGTATTAGTATTAGTCAATAGAATTTCCAATATGGTTATTCTCATTCTGTGCAAGAAGACTACGACATCACAATAGAGTTCCCATATCTTCTTTGAACAATTTTGTAAACATTATGGCCTTCTAACGACCATCGATTTTTACTAATATGTCAAATTTGTCAGCATAGTTTGGAATAATATGGGAAACAACTGGACATCGGATTCTCTTTGTCAACATCTTTCTATCCTTAGACAAACAAATGGACAAAATTTGTGAATCGCTTGGTAGCACAACTTCTCTCCATGTACAACCACAAGCATCATCGAACATGGGATGAAAGTCTCCCATACATGTAGCATAGTTAGAATCATGCTCATAACAACTCTACATGAAATAGTTCATTCCATATATGTTATGGATTTCAACACTCAGCATCGATCGGCTTGATCAGTTCATCGAAATAGTCAAGCGACACCGACTCTGACTGATGAGAAGTTGAAAAAAAATGAAGTTTTGAGATCAAATATACAACATCCAAAAACTAGCACAATAAATGTTGCAACAAGCTAATGTAGAATCTAAGGCTCGACATGATTAGCATCATACTGCTCATTCATTTCAAATTGGGGGTCAGGTTTGGTTTCATCTCAAGAAGGAATGCTTCACTGGTCTATTCAAAAATTTGAAACCTTTGCAATATGGTTTGCATAAAAATTTTAAGCATATTTGAGAAAACACCTTCCAAATCAACATTCCTTAATTGTTGGGTATGCATCCAGTATTTAATGTGGATCTACTTCCATAATAGAATTTGAACCCAAAATCCAACGGATGCATTGTTTGAACTTCAAAAGACACGTGTTTGTTATTCAAAAACCATGTTTTTTTTATCGTTGGCGGGACTTCGTTGAATATCCAACTCCATTTTGAAACCCTTCGAAAATTCGAAAAAGTATAAAACTAATATGGAGAATTATTTCATCCATTAATCATCAAATTTATGACTTTGTCTCGTCAGGCATGTGGAAATTGAACCCAGTGTTAGAACAATTACACTCACATCAATTGCCAATTACACATGCAAAATTACTCACAAAAGAGACTAAATAATGGAGCAGAACACTAATATGTATTGAATAAGTGTACAATAGCGAACCCTGTGAAGTCATAGGATTCCGCAATAAATAATTACATGAGGGATTCGAATGCATGAATATGCTATTCGAATCTAGTCAAAAGCAGGCTTACTAAATCTAATCAAATCCCCCATAGGTGCATAAAGTAGTTTCCAAAACTGTCTAGGAGCTCACGAATTGTCAAAATCAATTAAGAAAGCTAAAACGTAATGGAATGAAAACTCATACATGCTTTTCATGGGATAAAAGAGTGGAGGATGTGTAGGACAAAAAGCAAGTTAACCTCACCTAGTCAAACTTTCCCAATTGCCTTAAAGCACTGAAAAAGCAGGCAATAAAGCAGACAAAGAAGACAGGCGCTAGGGAGGCCAGGAATAAAGCAGATTTGATTCCAGGAGGTTTCCCAAGCACTCCATGACTCAAAATTAGCAAGTTTGACCACTATGGATGTGTAGATGACAACTTGCATAAGGTGGAATATGGAAACTAGGCAAATAAGACAAAAATGGATTAATTAATGTCTAAGGTAGCTAACTATGGGTTGATTATTATAAAAAACCCCCTTAATCCTGAATTATGAGTAATACATCAGAAAATTATAGGGCCTAGCAACAAGTATTAGTCACCCTTTACATACTGCATGTCCATTTAACCAAGGAAAGAGGCAAAAACCCAGTGGGAAAATCCTCCCTTAAACATGGACTATAAAACAAAATTTGGAAATCTTGTCATCACTCATGCTTCACAGCATGATCAGCAATCCCCAATAGTGATTTGAGATTGTTGAATGTCTTCTCACAAAATGATTTGGTGAAGATATCAGCTACTTGTTCTGAATATGAACAGAAGAGTAGGTGAATGGTGCCATCATGCACAAGTTGTCTGATGTAGTGCATATGGATCTCAATGTGTTTGGTTCTCTGCTTCTGAACTGGATCATTGTAGATTTGAATGGTACTCTGATTATCACAGTAGATAGTAGTTGAGTATTCTTATTTGAATCCACACTCTCCAAGTAACCCCTGCAACCATAAACATTGAGTTGCTGCATTTACAACTCCTCTGTACTCTGCTTCTGTAGATGAGAGTGCAATGGCACTCAGTTTCTTGCTTGACCATCTGATTTACCCTTTTGCAAGCATGAAAACATATCCTAATGTTGAATTTCGATCTGTGTTGTCACCTGCCCAATCACTGTCAGTAAACCCAATCAAATCAAGATCATATTTATCTTTATAGAAGATCACATGTGTCCTTGTTCCCTGAACAAAGTTAAGGATCCTTTTGGCTGCTTTCCAATGGATCTCATGAGGCTGATCCAAGTATCTAGAAGCCACACTTACTGCATAAGAAATATCAGGTCCAGTATGTGTAAGATACAACAAACATCCAATCAATTTCCTATACATTGTATTGTTTACCATAGGTGAAGAATCAGCTTCTTCAAGCTTCACTCCTGAAAGGAAAGGAGTCTTGCTTGGCTTGCAATCCTTCATTCTGAATTTGTTCAGAAAATACAAGGCATACTTGGACTAGTGCACCTTGATTCCATATTTGGTTTGAGCAATCTCAAGCCCCAAGAATTGGCTCAATAGCCCCAAATATGTCATGGAGAAGGCATGGTTCATTGCATCCTTCAAGGAATCAATTTCATCCTTTGAGCTTCCTATAATCAGAAGGTCATCAAAATATAAAACAATGATCATTAATGAACCATTAATCAGCTTCAAATAGACATTTGGATCTGATTTGCATCGAACAAAATTCAGTGATAGCAGAAAGCTATCAATCTTGGCATACCAAGCCCTGGGGGCTTGCTTAAGTCCATACAATGACTTCTTTAGCCTGCACACAAGAGATGGGTTAGTAGCAAATCCTTGAGGCTGCTGCATGTATATCTCTTCAGTGAGATCCTGATTCAGGAAATCACACTTCACATCCATGTGATGTTCTTCCCATTGCTTTGAAGCTGCAATGGCTAAGGCTAGCCTGATGGAGTCCATCTTTGCCACTGGTGCAAAGGTCTCATTGTAGTCTATGCCATGAACCTGTGAGTAGCCCTTGGATACCAATATGGCCTTGTACTTCAAAGGTGAACCATCAGCAGAAAATTTGGTCTTGTACACCCACTTACACTAAACTAGCTTCCTCCCTGGGGGAAGATCGACCAACTCCCAAGTGTTCCTCTTTTGGAGTGAGCTGAACTCTTCCTTCATGGATTATTTCCATATTGGATATTATGATACATCTTCATATGTCTAAGGATCTTATTCAACCATCAGATATCATTTCTCAGCAAACATAGGATCTTTCATGCATAGAGCACTCTCAAATTGAGATCTAGTCCTCCTAGGGTCATTAGGATTTCCAGCTAGTTCTCCAGCTGCATGAATGGTATTGGGTTCCCATTTTGTCCTTGTAGGGATGTTAGGATCTACAATAAAATCATCGTTATCAGACATATCAGAATCATCATGTTCAACTATCTCTTCTCTTACATTCAGAGGTTCTGGTGGTGAAGAGGATTCTCCAACTTCCACTGCTGCTAGGGGCTCTTCTTGAAACTAAACACACCTTTCAATGAAGGAATTTTTTGTGCTCAAATTGATTAGATTGTACCCTTTTGAATCTTCAGAGTACCCAATAAATAGACACTCTTGGCTTTGGGGCTGCAAATCCTTCCTATTTTCTATTGGAATTATAGCCCAAGCCCTTGAGCCAAAAATCCTGAAATGGGTCACATCTGGATTGTGCCCACTCCATGATTTGAAAGGAGTCATACTATCAATATGTTTATGAGGAAACATATTATGGATATAGGCTACATATTTTATAGCTTTGGCCCAGTACTTTGGTGGCAAAGTCTTAGCCTCCATCATGCACGTTGCCATCTCTTTCAGTGATATGTTCTTCCTCTCAGCAACACCATTATGCTGTGGTGTGTAAGGGATATAATGCTGCATCTGAATACCTACATCTGCACAACATTGAATAAACTCAGACTTGAAATACTCACCACCATTTTCATATCTGAGGACCTTGAGTTTCCTCCCAGACTGGTTTTGAACCAAAGCCTTAAAGACTTTGAAGAGGCCAAAAACTTAAGACTTGTGTTTCAGGAAGTAAACCCAGCAATACCTGGAAAAGTCATCTATGAAATTCAATGCATATTTGGCCTGACTCATTGACATATGAGGGAATGGGATAGTAACATCACTGTGGATCAACTCAAGAGGTGCAGAGGTTCTCTTATGACTAGCTCTCTCAATTTTATGCTCTTGGTGTTTTCCTAGGATGCAACCTTGACAGAGTCCTTTGGAAAACTTAATCTTTGGTAACCCTATGACCGTTTATTTTTTACTAAGATCAGAAAGATACTTGTAATTTAGGTGGCCAAAGCTCGCTTGCCTCATTAGCCTGAATCAGAAGAGAAGAGGGGTTTGAGTAGGGTAGGAAGTGTGAGAACATGTATACCTTCGAAGTATGATTTGCAACTCCTTTTGCAATGACTTTATCACTTGAGATATCTGTGATCTAAACTTCATCAGGGGAGAATATGACCTTATTTGGAGACCATTTCTGGGTCATCTGATACACTGATAAGAGGTTAGAGGTAAGACCTAGAACATACAGCACATTGCTGAACTTACCATGATCAAGATCAATCCTCCCTTTGCCCAAACTTTCAGTGAGAGAGTCATCTCCCAGTACTATTGGTTGACCTTTCGACATGTCAAGTGAGGTGAATTCCTCCTTGGTTGAAACCATATGTCTTGAAGCTCCAAAATCAATGATGAAACTAGGTGAGCTTGATGTGCCAACAGCCAATGCATGAACTCTCTCTCTGTCTTCTGAACTTGATCCTCCTTCCCTCTTCTTTGAGTTGTCTGGAAGGGAGATGCCATTCTTCTCTAGGAGTTGGGTCAGCATTTCTATTTGCTTCTTCATGTAGGAGATCTCAGAATGATTGCCCTTACTTCAGTATTCACACTTGCTCATTTCTCCTTTGTTCTTCTTCTTCTGGGGGTTCTTCTTGAAACCTTGAGGCTCCTCCGGAGACTTGTTCTTGTCTCTCTTTTTCTCAGGTGGAATTTTAGCTTTCTTCTTTCTTTTTGAATCCACCCTTGAATCTCCAGCAACCATAGCTTGGATGGTTTGATGGTGCCCATCATCACCAATTTATCCTGTTCTTGTGTGAGAGATTCCATGAAATCTGCAAGGCTAGGTATTTTCCAGGCTCGAGCTGTCAATTTTGTGCCATAGAAGGTTGAAACAAATGCTGAATAGTCAGGGCCGAGCTTTGAGAGTGTGGCCAAGACCAGTTGATCATCCCTCTTTTAGATCCCACATTGTTTTAGCTGCAAAACAAGTGCTTTGAACTTGGAAAAATAGAGTTGCAGGGATTCAAAGCTATTGGGACTCAGGGAGATCAATTCATTTTCAATTTTATGTCCCCTCATCTCATCTGTATGTCCAAAAATATCAACAAGCTTCTCCCATACTTCATTTGGTGATGTCAATCCATCAAGATGGAAAAAGGAGGTCTCTGGATATACTCAAACACAAGAGACCATAGGCCTCATCCCTCCTGTTGTGCCATTTTATCTTCTTTGCAGTTGCATTGGGCTCTGCTTCTATTGCCATAGTCACTCTGTAGAGGCCTTTCACTCTCAACAGTATCTCCATCTCTGCTTTCCATTCAAAGAAGTTAAATTGAGTCAAGATGATCTTCTGAGATTGATCCATAGCTCAGAAATTGTCCCGTCAGTCAGCAGAATGCTCCCAGTCAATGATGTCGAACCTGCAAAGAAAATTGGAAGGAGAGAAATCGATATAAAAAGGATTTGATACCATGTGGAAATTGAACCCAGTGTTAGAAAAATTACACTCACATCAATTGCCAGTTACACATGCAAAATTACTCACAAAAGAGACTGAATAATGGAGCAGAACACTAATCTGTATTGAATAAGTGTACAATAGCCAACCCTATGAAATCATAGACTACCACAATAAATAATTACATGAGGGATTCGAATGCATGAATATGCCATTCGAATCTAGTCAAAAGAAGGCTTACTAAATCTAAGCAAATCCCCAATAGGTGCATAAAGCAGTTTCCAAAACTGTCTAGGAGCTCACGAATTGGAAAATTAAATTAGGAAATCTAAAAGGTAATGGAAGGAAAACTCATACATGCTTTTCATACAAGAAAAGAGTGGAGGATGTGTAGGACAAAAAACAAGTTAACCTCACCTAGTCAAACTTTCCCAATTGCCTTAAAGCACTGAAGAAGCAGGCAATAAAGCAGAAAAAGTAGACAGGCGCTAGGGAGGCCAGGAATAAAGCAGATTTGATTCCATGAGGTTTCCTAAGTTCTCCATGACTCAAAATTAGCAAGTTTGACCACTATGGATGTGTATATGACAACTTGCATAAGGTGGAATATGGAAACTAGGCAAATAAGACAAAAATGGATTAATTAATGTCTAAGGTAGCTAACTATGGGTTGATTATTCTAACAAGGCATAGAGTTGAATATACAACATATCAATGTCAAATATCCAACATATTAACGTCGCATATCAAACATATCAATGTCGAAGATCTGACATATCAACATCGCATATCCGGCATATCAACATCGAAGATTCGACATATCAGTGTTGGATATTCTATGACCAACATATTCAACTACATATTCATCTGTATTGTTGGAGATTCGACGGATATATGTACAAACAAAAAGAAAGACCGATGAAATTTGTCATCGGTCTTCTGGAATGATCATCGGATATCATAGGATATCATGGATGTCAGCAAAACAACTGTGTGGAGGATGCATGGCACGGGCTGAATGAATGAAGTGGTACGCGCACCACGTAGCCACGGGAGACATCACAATACTGACAGTACGAGTGATCATGAACCTTGTCGCAAATGAAGGAAGGAGGATTTGGGAGAACGAAAATTCAAGAGAAATAGAAGCAGAGTACGTCATATTAGACTCCCCAACCTAGGAACCTAGTGTGAATTTTTTGTTTGTATTATAGGAGGTACAAACCATAACAACCATGGAGTCTTATGTGCCCCGTTCGATATTTGTGGAATGTATGTCAAGGCTATTTATATCATGGGGGATGATGTTAATCTAGGCATGGGTGAGAGTTGATGCAGATTAGGCTAGATATTTAGAGCATACCAACATGATTTTTTTCATCATCAAGAAGAGTTACTTGGCTGACGAGACATATTATCTCTGACTTTATTCATATTAGGAAATAAATTTAGAGTTGGGAGAGCCTCCAAGCTAACTTCCCCCTCTGCAAACAGGATGATAACATGGACTCCACCGATGAGAGTGAGCCCTTCTTCTCGTAACATCTCCTAGAAGAACTGGGACACAAGTTGAGGAGAGGTAAAGATGATATGCATATTGAAAAGTGTTAGCTTCTCCGACTGAAAGGAGAAGTGAGGGAATGTTTTCAGCAGGTTGCAGAGGACCTCCATGAACTTAGATTGATTCAGAGGGAGAAAAATGCTACTGAGAAATCCTGACATCAAGAGCAATCCCATGCCATCTAGGAGCTCACATATAGAGTAACTCATGTTGAGATTCAGGGAGGAATTATGGTCTTCGAAGCCCAAGTGAAATGAAGTATCCAACCAGAACGTTGTTGATGGAAACTAGGGTTCTGGGACCTCTCTAGTGAAATAAACATGTCTTTATGTTTTTTTGTCTACTAATGGGACAATATGTCTGTATATTTAGGAACATATCCATTAGTAACTTAGATTCTCCTTTTGTTTACTACTGTGAATTTCATGAAGAAGACAATGTTAGATTCTCCTTTTGTTTACTATTATGAATGCCATGAAGAAGACAATGTCAGTAAGTACATGAGTTACATAACCGATGTTGAACTTTGTATTTTAGGACTAATTCAAATAGTACTAATATCTTGGCACATAAAATGTCTCTTAGTATATTGGTAAGAATGGATGCCAAAGTAATATGAGATAAATGAATATGTTGTGATCTTATACTTCTTGAGATAGATTTGAATTTTGATCATATTGTTCCTTGTCACCATTTCGTTTCTATTGTTACTAGTCTTCATTTAATTCATTCTTGGCACACCTAAGCAACATTTGTTTGATAAATCATATGATAAATTAAATGTGAGTATGATGACTTGCTACAATAATCACTATCTTTCATTGTGCATGCATCTAAGATAGAACTAATACAAATTGTATTTTTGTTACCTTTTAGATATGTCTTCATTACTCCACTCTTGGAAATTCTTGTAAGGAATATTGGTTGACTATTTCAGTTGCAGCCTAAGAATTTTTATTTCAGAAGTATATCACCTTGAAAAACATCTCCTCTAGATAAATATTGTGCAATGCTTTAGATAAAACAAATTATCCTTCGGTAAGTTGTGAATGTTATTGGAAGTTTATATTTGGTGCCTAGTCATATAGAGCACAAGTGTGAAGATAATCTAAAATTGGCTTATAATTTTGGAAGTAATACATGAGTAAAATGTTTGATCTACATTCAATAAATATATGGCTGAATGAATAGTTAGAAAGATCTTGGTTTCCCATTATGTACTAGCTCATGATCGTTGTTAGTATTGAAATGAATGTCTTTGGTTTGATAAAACGTTATTTACATTGAGGTAATGGTTGAGAATATAGTTACTTTGTACTAAATTGAGCTTATAGTCAACAACATGGGATCTAATTTATGGATTAATTAATAAAGACTTACAACACAAGCTGACTCTTTATCACATCAATCTTTGTATTTAAAAATAATGGATGACATAAAACTTTCTATATACCTTTTAATCGATGTTTTCTATTATTTTATGGTAATTCAATAATACTTATGAGAAAACACCGTATATGATATTTTTTATATTGATGTCTACTCATACAAGCATACATTAGGATATGTACAATGATAGGTTATAACAGCTTGGAGCTTCTGCACATAATGGAAGCATTTGAGTGTTATCTGATTTCTTGTATCGAAGTATGTTTGGTCTCTACAACTGTAAAGGGATAGAAGCATAGGTTATCCGATTTTCCAAATCATGACATGTACATTTTCAATTATTTCTACTACCATGAAGTGAGTGACTGTTTATTAATTATGCATGAATCAACCATAATAATTGTATATTAGTTCTATATGAATCAAATATTATAAACAAAATATTACCTATTTGTAAAGAGTTCATATTTGAATCAATGAAAACAATAAAACAACTTATGAAAATGAAAACCACATAAGCTTGCAACTAGAACAATTGGTAGCTTTCGAATATCATTTCCTATAGTCCTTAGTAGCTCTGGGTGAGATGATTGGCTGTGTTGCAACACAGTCTATTGGTGAAACAACTACTTAGATGATAAAAAGTTGAGTATGGTAGACATTGCAGAAAAGATCAACCTTGAGTTGGATGATGATTTGACATGCATTTTCAATTATGATAATGCAGAAAAACTTATTCCTTGTATACGTATTACGAATGAAGAGGGTCCTAAAGGGGAATAACAAGACCAAAATTATGAAGATGATGTATTTTTGAAGAAAATTGAAAGTAACATGCTTACAAAATTGTCTCTCAGGGGAATTCTAGATATTAATAAAGTTTATACCAAGTCTGGAAAAATCAACAAGTTTGATGAGAATGATGGATTTAAGCCTGAGATGGAATGGATGCTAGATACAGAAGTTGTCAATATGTTAGCTATGATGTCCCATGGATATGTGGATGCTACTAGAACAACAATTAATCACTTGATTGAGGTTATTGAAGTTCTTGGAATTGATAACCATATTTCAAAGAGAGCTTGTTGCACAAATAATGATGGGGCCCAGTTACTATATGAAGAGATAAGGTGTACATCCATACAAATAACCGATAGACTATATATTCATGTTCCTGAGATGTTCTTCATGTTCCTCTTCTATCTTGGAATAAATCATTATGTCATCCAAAAATACTATAATGAATATATCCAAAAAGTCTTTGAAAACATCGTTCATCAAACACATGATTGTAGCAAGAACATTCATCAATCCAAAAGGTACTATTGTATATTCATAGTTCCCATACCTATTCATGAAGGTAGTCTTACTGATATATTCATCCTTGATGTGTACATGATAGTAACCTGACCTTAAGTTGATCTTTGAGAAAATTGTAGTTCCACGCAACTAAACAAACAAATCATTGATCCTCAACAATGTATACCTATTCTTAGTAGTATCCTTGTTTAGTTGTATGTAATACAAACACAATCACATTGTTCCATCTTTATTTTGACAAATAGAGAAGGTTCTCCCTATGGTGACACACTAGGGCATATATAACCCTTCTTTAACAAATCTTCCAATTGCAATTTCAATTATTTCAGCTGTGTGGTAGATATCTCTATGAGGATCTATAAAAACTAGCATTTTTCTTGGTACCATGTCGATTTTAAAATCAATGTCTTGTTTAGGAGGTATCCCGGGAACTTTTGGGAACACACCTTGAAATTTTTGCAACACAGGCATTTCTTTAATGCAAGGCTCCATATCAGTGGATAGTTCTTGCACATGGATCAAATACAATTGGTACCCATTCCCGAGACATTTATTCATTTGTATGGTTGATATTTGTCTTACTAAAATAGGCCTTGGAATTAATTTAACCTAAATTATTTTACAATCCTCATTCAGGCACATCATACTTTTATTATGACAGTCAAGAATAACATGATGCGATTCTATCCAATCCATTCCAATAAACACATCATATGAATCAAGATTAATGATATCCAAGTCATATTTGATATGACACCCATTCATTTCCAAACAACAATTTTTAACCAAGGTAATTTTTCGTTTCATCAAGGTAACAAAATCTCTACAATTTACCCATATGGCCAATATCTCTCCCAACCTTATATCATTAAAAAGCTACAATTTCAAAACCTCCAAATTTATGGAAAATACATTTAAAGACTAATTTTGGTACCTATTAGTGGGTCGTAATGCCCTTTCATGGCAATGCCAATTTCCCTAGTACCTTCATCTAGACCATGAATGGAATATTTTTCCTACATGTTAGATGATGTTTACAGTATTCGATCAAAGGTTTACTGTATTGGATGAATACTACTTACCTGTGTTAAATTTTGATATGCTAAGCTATATCATTAGTATTTCATTTCAATTTCATAACAAAAGCATATAAACAGGATGACTGAAAGATAGATAAGCACAACCATACAAAAGGAACACAAAGATTTATCTTCGGAAAACCCTAAAGGGAAAAACCCAGCAAAAGCTTCCTCAATATAGATGCCCCAAAAGATAAAAGGTAAAACCAAAAGGGAGATCAAAGACTGATCCTCCTCCTTCTCCAGCTACTTCTCTCACCTCCACTAATGCGCTACATAAGTGAGAGTGTGTGATCCAATGAGGAGCGCCACACCTCTATTTATATTCATCCATTCACTTTAATTATAAATTCCGACATGTAGGCTCGAGTTAATCATGTAGGATCGAGTTACACATGTAGGCTCAAGTAACCACAATGGGGTGCTAATGACCCACCTTTACAATTATAGGGGAATACCTCATGACTCTTATTAGTTCTTCCAATTAGAAGCATAGGGGTACAAATTAATACAAGTGGTTCTCCTGGTAGGACCATCAGGGACCACAAAAGATACATATAGAATATTGTTCGAAGTTACAATATTTCAACACTCCCCCTTAACTAGAAGGGTATTCTACAACAACATCAACAACAACAATAATAGGAGAGATATATAGGACATAATCAACATCATCAGGGTAACACATCTATAAATCATTGTAATCTTTTTCAACATCATGTAGTCTTCATCTTCAATCTCCAGTATTAAACAACATCAACACTTTGACTGCTTCGATCAGCAACAACTTGACCTTTCGATCAGCAGCAACATCTTTAGCACTTTGACCTTTCGATCAACAACATCTTTAGCACTTTGACCTTTTGATCAGCAACAACATCTTCAGCACTTTGACCTTTCAATCAGCAACATATTCAACACTTTGACCTCTCGATCAAAAAAAACATCTTCAACAACTTGAATTTTTGAACAGCAACATCATCATCATCATACTCTGATCAATAACATCGTGATCAACACCATCATCATCATACTTCAATTTTAGAATAGCATCATCATCATCACATTTTGATATTTCGATCAGTAAGTCATCATCATCACACTTTGATCTTTCGATTAGTACATCGTCATCATCACACTCTGATCTTTCGATCACTACATCATCATCATCACACTTTGATCTTTCGATTAGTACGTCATCATCATAATACTTTGATATTTCAATCAGTACGTCATCATCACACTTTGATCTTTTGATTAGTACGACAACATCATCATACTCTGATCTTTCGATCAATACGTCATCATCACACTTTGATCTTTCGATCATTACGACATCATCATCATACTCTAATCTTTCGATTAGTATGTTAGCATCATCAGCAGCAACCTGCAATCCACATCTCAAATACAAAAAAGTCTTTGGTTCAATTTTGGACTTAAAGTCCATGGATGATGCAATCCCCACCACATTCTCGACAATCGAAGTTACCGAATTGATTACGGGATAATCAGTCCCTATCACTTTAGGACTCATTCCAAGGATGATGCAATCCTACCACATTCACAGGGATCGAAATTTTTGGATACATTTTCAACCAAGGTTCAGGGATGACGCAATCCCACCACATTCACGGGGGTCAAGACCATCGGATACATTTTCAACTGAGGTTCAGGGATGATGCAATCCCACCACATTCACAGGGGCTGAGACCTCTAGATACATTTTTAACTGAGGTTCATGGATGATGCAATCCCACCACTTTCACGAGGGCCGAGACCTCCAGATAAATTTTGAACCGAAGTTCAGGGATGATGCAATCCCACCACTTTCATGGGGGCCAAGACCTCCAGATACATTTTGAATCGAGTTTCAGGGATGATGCAATCCCACCACTTTCACGGGGGCCAAGAGGTCCAGATAAATTTTGAACAGATGTTCAGGGATGATGCAATCCCACTACTTTCACGAGGACGGAGAACTCCGAATACATTGGAACTAAGGTTTAGGGATGATGCAATCCCACCACATTCACGGGGGCCGAGACCTCTTGATACATTTTGAACCAAATTTCAAGGATGATGCAATCCCACAACATTCACGAGGGCTGAGACCTCCAGATACATTTTGAACCGAAGTTTAGGGATGCTACAATCCCACTACATTCTCTAGGACCGAATTCACTGGATCTATTCTGGACAGATGTCCCAGGATGATACAATCCCTCTTCATTCTCGAGGACCAAGGTCACCAGATCACTTCTAGATAGATTTCCTGGAATGATACAATCCCTCTTCATTCTCTAGGACCGAGGTCCCCAGATCACTTTAGGGAAAGTTCCAAGGGATGATACAATCCCACTGCAACACCACTACCCCCCCTTTCGAGGAAGGTATTTCCGAACAACACCAAGCTTGTCTCGAAAGTGTTTGAACTTTACCCGAGATAGAGGTTTTGTCAGCACATCATCATCTAAACCATTATTATCTACATCTTTAGTATGTGAATACTGAACTATCACCATTTGTATCTCTAGTATGTGAATACTCAAAGCATCATCATCTATATATTCAGTATAGAAATACAGAATCACCATCATCTGCATTTACAGTATGTAAATACTGAAACATCATCTATATATTCAATATGGGAATAGTAAAATCATCACCATCTATATCTTCAGTGTGGGAATACTGAAACATCATCATCTCTATATTCAGTATAGAAATATTGAATCACCATCATTTGCATCTACAATATGTAAAATACTGGATTTCTATGTGTTACGATGGAACACAGGGTTCTCTGTCATCACAACTCTGGTTATCACATAGAATCGTTATAGTATCCATCTTCAGGTCAAAGAGACTTGATATCATCTTTTGAAGCCATATGGCTTCACAACTTAGTAGAGCAGTCTGCTTTGTATTCTGCTTCAGCCGTGCTAAGAGAAACACTAGACTATTTCCTGCTAAACCATGAACTCATAGCAGACCCCAAACAAAAGCACCTACCTGATGTGATTTTCCTATCTGAGATACTTCCAGCCTAATCTACAGCTGTATAGCCATACAATCTATAGTCATGGTTTCCATCATAATATATACTAAAGGCTATAGTCCCTTTCAGATATCCCATCACATGTTATGCAGCTATTTGGTGAACACATCTAGGTTGAACTAGATACTGACTCAAGGTGATCACAGCAAAACAAATGCCTGGTCTGGTATTTGTTAGATACATTTAACGACCCAATAATATGTCTGTATTGAGTCACATCCACTAACTCTGATGAGTCATCAGCTAACAACTTTAAGTTGGAATCCATGGGTGTGGCCATGGCTTTGTATTCCAACATATCGAATCTTTTCAATATCTCTACTGCATACTTTCCCTAGTTGAGAAATATTCCTTCTGAATTTTTCCATACTTCCACACCTAGGAAATAATGCATTAACCCAAGGTCTTCCATCTAAAATTCTTCAGCGAGCTTCTTCTTGCATTCTACAATCTGTTTCTCATTCCTTGTCAGGAATATATTATCCAAATACAATAATAGTATGACATGTTCATCTTCTATAACCTTGAATTAAAGGTTAGGATCGAGTTTTGTTAGGAAACTATCTATCCTTCCATACTAGGCTCTGGGAGCTTGCTTCAAGCCATAGAAGGCCTTCTTCAACTTGCATACATGAGTCCATCTGTCTTCAACTTCAGATCCATGTGACTATTCTATGTATACTTCTTCTTCAATCACACCATTCAGAAAATATGTTTTCACATCCATCTAGTGTAAGTCCCACTTCATCATGGATGCAAGTGCCATGATAACTCTAATCAAAGTATACCGTGCTACTGGGGCAAATGTCTCTTCATAATTAATTCCCTCTTTCTGATAGAAAACCTCTAGACACAAGTCTTTCCTTACTTCTATCTGCAACATATTTTTTCTTGCAAATCCATTTGGAAGATACCACATTCTTGCTTTCTGGTTTGAGTACTATATCCCAAAAAACATTCTAGTATTCTTTTAGCATAACATCTTCCACGAGTTCGTCTTGTTAGGTCATCAACATATCCTAGTCTTCTGCATTCAACCTTGATAGTTGAAACCCACTTTACTCTTGGTAAAGTCTCGATCCATCAGGAAGCTGTCCATCATGTCATACCATGTCGAACTCAGATATCTTCTGTAGTCACTACCCTTGAAGTGGCCCTATCATCTTCCCTCTTCATTCTGTACAGGTGGTTCTATGCTTGATATATACTTGTCAATAGAGTATGTCATGTCATAGTCTATTCTTTTTTAGGAAAATCACAAACCTTGCTTTGTACACTTATTCTTGTAGATCCATATGGAAGATACTACGTACTTCCCTTTATATCATTTCTCATGATCAATTATTACTCTTTGATCATAGCTTCTTTCATATCCATGGTGGTCTTCATCCTTCGTGGTGGATCTACTGCTCTGTGAAGCTCTTTCCTTCATCATGATGTCTCTGACCCTGGGAGCTTCAGATTCATGTTTATTGAATTGTCATCACTTGTTCTTCGAAACAAGTCTCATCCTTCTTTTCTTGTAGGTGGTTGTACAGGACCTTTCCTACAATTCAAATGCACCAGTTTCATGGTTATAACTATTTCAAAAAACATATGCATAACGATAAATTCTTATGCATCATGCAACTATTTATCCAACACAACATTCATCTATATCTCACTACTGTCATTAATGCAACCAGTATATCATGCAATGAAAATTGAATACTTATCTTTTATTCGTTTCATGGGTAGAATCATTCTTGATCCTTCTACTTCATCATCGTCTTCATTCATGACATCATCATTTCTTATCCAAATGATAAGACGGATAAGAGGTTCTTCAAGAATTGAGTTCTTCATAATCCTCATCACTTGAGGGATCTTCTTTGAATGGTGAGAACTTGATCTTCAATTGCTCCCATATTATTCTTCTCTTATTATGAGTCAAGCTTCTTATTCTTCCCAGAGTCATCTAAAAGTAATCACCTCCTTCTAGCACGCATTCCTCGCATGAATGAATCCCATGATCCTGGGAGGCCATTTAAGGTGGCTATCACCACTTTTGCATTCTTCACTTCTTCTTTTACCTCTTCAATTTGTCTCTTAAGGTCATCTTCTGATGTATGTCTTTCCTTCAAATAGCTTGGTCATGGAATCAAACATCTCTTTCTGTGTCTTTTAGGGAAGACACTTGTGGTACAAGTTGATTCGTGACCGAATCAGCAATGATCTTCTTGGCCTTGACCAAGCTCTCTTGGTGTAAGGCTTTGAGCCTCATCTCCCTCTGGAACTGGAACTTCTCTACTCATGTAGGTGTCCAATTCATTTTCTTCAGAGAGATCAAATACTTCCATGCTTGGAAGCTTTCAACTTCACCAAGCTTATCATCAAGCTGATTAGAACCTCAAATGGAAATAGAAAAAGATTAGATCTTACCGATTTGAGGTGTACATCCTAGTTTCGGAGCTCGCTGATCTAGGGTTTGTCAGAGAAACCCTAATTTTTAAAACTTGGAATCTTTCACATCTGATTAGATATAAATATATATCTCTTCAAGCTGAGCTTTCCAATGTACTCCTTTTTTGAAAATTGTGGAGGGAAGCTCCCAAAATAGGAAGCCCTAGTTTTCCAATTTCTCCTGCATAAATTCTTGATACTGTTTTTGCACTATATCCAAAATTAATACTTCTCTATGTCTAAAAATTTGTACGGAGTTACCCTCTCATGTCCCTATTCCAAAACCACATGTTTCATTAGAATTGGTTTCACCAATCGGGACTTATGATCATTTTCCGAAGGTAACCTGTTGCAGGATTGTTCAGAATAGTGAAGTTGTACGCACTTCCACATGTCACTGTTTCATCTTCTGAGTCTAAAACCTGGACCACATAAATTAAAGTCCGTTCCCTTTTTGGAACATCTTCCAAAATTTTATTTGGAACTTCGTATCCCAAGATATAGAAATTATCCCTAGGTGTCCTGTTTAGGGATGAATCCTAGAAGAGGCTGGAACCATAACTTGGAGGGATCATATCTCCCATAATATAGCGAATATGAGATTGAATTTTGGATACAGTGTACATCATGATTTTTTATTTGACCTCTAAAATTTTCCACTCCTGATCCTTCTCCAATCCTAAGATGTAGCGAATTTACCAAAACTTATCAGTTTTAGTATTTAGGGTTTTTCCAGCTCGGGGTCAAACTAGGGTTTGACTTTCCCATAGTTTCACCCAACCAAAAATATTGATCCAGGTCTCTAAAATTCGATTTTGATGAGGAGATAAATCCTATGCCAGGCTCACTAAAAAATTCTTCTTCTATAGAAAGCCCTGATTTCTCGCACCGAGAACTGAAAATGCTCATAATTGAATTCCACTTCGACAGAAAGATGTGCCCTTCAATGGAGAGTCAACCTAGCCTTCTATTGCTGATTGATTGTGGAGAGAGACTCAAAAATTAAGAAGCCCTAGCTTCTGTAGATGCACAATTTCTTCTTTCAGGGTGGCTCTGATACCATGTTAAATTTTCATTTGCTAAGCTAGATCATTAGTATTTCATTTCAATTTGATAACAAAAGCATATAAATAGGGTCACTAAAATATAGACAAGCACAACCATACAAAAGGAACACAAAGATTTATCCTGGGAAAAGCATAAAGGAAAAAACCCAGAAAAACTTCCTCAATATAAATGCCCCAAAAGATAAAAGGTAAAACCAAAAGGGAGATCAAATACTGATCCTCCACCTTCTCCAGCTACTTCTCTCTCCTCCACTAATGCGCTACACAAGTGAGAGTGTGTGTTCCAAATGAGGAGATCCACACCTCTATTTATATTCATCCGTTCACTTTAATTATCAATTCTGACACGTAGGCTTGAGTTAATCATGTAGGCTCGAGTTACACATGTAGGCTCAAGTAACCACACTTGGGTGCTAATGACCCACCTTTACAATTAGATGGGACTACCTCATGACTCTTATTTGTTCTTCTAATTAGAAGCATCAGGGTATAGAGTAATACAAGTGGTTCTTCCATTAGGACCGTTGGGGACCACAAAAGCTACATATAGAATATTCTTCGAAGTTACAATATTTCAACAACCTGCATGATTTTTTTTCACCAACCCAAGGCCTTCTTTCTCTTAATATTATTCGCAATAAACAAACTGGAGAATCAGTAGGTTATGGTTTCCTAGAGTTTGTAAGCTATGCAGCAACCCAGCTAGATCTGCAAAATTATAATGGTGTACAAATGCTAAACACTGAAAAAGGTTATAGTCTAAATGTTGAGCACTGGTTGTCATTGATGACAAGCCATAAATGAAAAAGGAAGTCAAAGATTGATTATATGGAAAAAAGAGGATGATGACATGGCAAGAATGACATTGGATGTGGGCATTGGATCCATTGGAACACCTAACGATCAAAATTACCCATTATGTGGTCATTTGTGCCGTCATGATAGATGAAGTCCACATACTTGGTAATAAAGGTAATTAGATGATGTGGATGGCTTGAGAATACCATGCACTATAAAAAGAAGCCTTTTGAACCACACATTAGATGGTTCAATAGGATTGAAGAGATGAAGATGATGTGGGAATTTGATGTCCTGGAACCTTTAGGGATGACCCTAGAGCAAAAGAAGATGAATTAACTCACACCATATGTAGGAGAACAAGCCCTAAAGGCATATAAAACAAGCCTTAAATAACACCAAGTTTGACCATTAAATTGATAATTCAAAGACAAAATAAAACATTAAACTACACTCTCACCTTATTGAAGTCGGATCAAATTCAATTAAAAATAAAAATCCTTTAAGACAGGTCAACTCAGAAATTAATGGAAACCAGTATAAATACCCAGTGCACTCCACTAAAAAAAACAAAATTTTGAGTTCTTTGAAATAGCGAACTGTCTGAAGAAATTCGGTTGCTATCTCAGGAATTTTGTAGAGGATAGATGGAGCTCTGATTTCGCTGGTTTCAAGAAACGTTCAAGGGTTGTAGAAAAAAAAACACTGAGGAAATTTCATGATGAAGATGTTGTGAAGGTTGACCATCATCCCAAAAAGTACGTCAATTACACATCCAACCAAAAGCACATAATTAAAGTGATTGTAATTTTTCGTTGGATGTTGTCTTTTCCTACCATGGTTAAAATAGGCAAAAATCATAGCCTTATTCAATGAACAGAGAATGTTTCTTGGTTTGACTTGATGGTACTAGAATAGTTTTATGTCAATGATACTTTCAGATTCCATGGTTCAAGATTATTATATCATAACACCAAATTTTAAGCATTATTCCATAGAGGTTCCCTTCTTGGATGCATCATATATTTAGAGCAGACACATTACTAATACAATGGATGGCAGTAGATGCCAATGCAGGTGTGTGCAGGCCTTGTTTTGTACCAGCAGAATCCATGATAGCATTGACGTGGAAGGTCATGTTGTAGAATGACCTTTTACTTTATAACCCTAAAATGTTGGATATGTGTTACACTGCTACTGTAAATTGGGATGATGACTAAAAATATGAGTAATGATGATAGGAAGGGGAGTTAAAAAATCAAAATATAAATCTTGCAGGAGATATATTTCATCCTCAATCAATAGAATTATATGTTGCATTGGAAACAATGGTTGGGAGATGAAGGATGCATGGTATGTGGTCAATACAAATTCTGTGTTGCCAGAAGCCGAGAAGGAGTTGATTGAAAACATGCTTTGTAGTCATAGTGAGAAGTTGACCATTTATTTTGGTCTTATCAGTGCAAGACCTGGAATTTTTCTCTATGTTGGAGTAAGCTACTCTTGTAGCAAATAGACCCTCTTTCCAGCCACAAATCTGATGATAATATCGCAGAAATTTCATGCATGGGCATAAGTATACCATGTTCTAGGATCCATGCATATGGGGTAACAATGCTTATACATACGGGTATTTCCCAATTCTAAATTTATCCATATCATTAAGGTTTCAATCAGAAGTTTTCTTTCATATCCAATATTGTGAAGTGAGAAATTTGCAAGAGATGAAAACCATTTCTATGATTTTAAGGATATGTTCTTGTAGAGATTAGTATTGTTTCTAGTTAGAAAAAGAACAAACCATAACCTTATTTAATGTGAAAACTACCAACTTGAGCATGGTCCTTACCTGATTTAATAGTTTTCGTATAGTCTTCATTTATGTGTTCAAGATAATGAATTATTTGGAGAAGCAAGAGCTTTAATATGGTCTTTGAAGAGAGTGTGCATCATCTTATCGAGATTAACTATCATGTCAGCATATTTTAGATTTTAACTATACTAGTAAATTGACAGCTTTATTCTTAATGTGGACTTCATATGTTTTAAAATTGAGTTGAGAAAAGGAAGTTATGTGATTAATGTGTGCAAGCCATGCAAGCTCCTTTCTTTGGTACAAAGCTTTAAAAAAGGATTCACTAGCTATAGCTAGGAATTTCTAACATTCAGTTATGGCATCCTCTTTTTTCTTTGGTTGTAGATAGCTTCTCACTTCATCCAATTCCTATATGATGAAGGGTGCAACCACACACGAAGAGAAACACATCCTCTCTTTGTCAAATTTGAAACCTATTATTTTACTCTCTTTCATAATACAGTCCTTAGTACCTGATTGGGATTTCATAATACTTTCATAATTTCATAAGACAAATAATTTGAATGGTCTAGAATGACAGAAGGAAAGCATCATCAAGTTGTAAATTTAACCTCCATAAGAAACTACATGAAAATTTGTTTCTTGTAAGGAATACCAAATTTTATCGATGCCCCAAGGAAGAAGAATTCAGTTGATGATGGAATCTCACACTTCTTAAATTTATAGACATTTCAATTAATGATGGAATCTAAAAGCTAATAAATTTATAGAAATTTTGGTGTTTGGAATAACATTGAAAATCTAACCCTTGTATTATCTACATCTTCACACACACCTTCAAAAACTCTCAAAAGAAACCAATGTTCCATACTAAGAAAATCATTTACCAATTCACCATGGGGTAATCATGTGACAAGTTCTCTCTTTTGGCAGGCTGTTATCTTACCCATTCATATGTGTTCATAGAGTAAAATTCACCTTAAACCAAATCTAACGTATTAATTTTTTGCAAAATAATTTTTCCATTCGCAACAGTGATATGGGGTTAAATGGAATGTATTTACCGATTTTTGGGGCATTGTAACCTCTTGATGACCTCTTTGAACTCTTCTATGTGTCCTGTCAACCTCTGTGACCTTCGAGACCTTGATGACCCTTACAAAATCTCAGAAGCCTCCAGGATCTGAGATTGGTAAGGACGTAATTGAAAACGCAGTCTCCTACCGAATTCTATGACCTTCGGGCTCTATGCTTGGTGAGGTAAGTGAAAATGGATTCCCGGGGCATGGGAGGTAAGTGAAAATGCATTCGCGCGGCTCGCAAGGTAAGTGAGTTTGAAATTTTAGGTTAATTTGATATGTTTTATATTTTTATTTAAATATTAAATATGCTTATTAATTTTTATTTTTTATGTAATGTTTTTTTATATATATATTTAAGGTAAGGGGTTGGAATAGGTAAATATTTTTGGCATGGTTTTGAAAAAAATTGATCATAATTTTTAAAAATACACCTAACAATTATCATTTTTTGGAATTTTTGGTTCTCCGAGGGTTTATGAGGGTGTTAAATTCATTAAAGACAATATCAAAAAATTAATCGGGAGGCACAAATGTGAGAGGCATACAATTCTCTAAACTTGGATATAATTGTCCACAATGTGAGCACGACAATGTGAGAAAGACAATGTGGACAAAGAAAATGAGAAAGACAATGTGCACAAATAAGATATTTGGCTTTACCCTAAGATGATATTAATTCAAGTAGAGTTTAGGTATCTCTTGGTCAGGTATATGCCACATTTTCCTTTATGTTACATTTTTTAATGGAGGGACTTTGTAAATATATAGTAAAAAATTACAAATATATTGTATGGCTTTGAGTAAATTTTTTAAAGATCCATAATTATTTAAAAGTGTAAATATTGGTGAATAGTATCCATTTTGTACTCTATAATGTTTTTTTTTAATAAATAAAATAAAATATAATCAAATTAATAACAAAAGAAATTATTCAAAATATATAGAAACAAATATTAATTGCTTCAAATAGTTTTACAGTTTTAAAAATAAAAAGAATCTTTATGAAATGATAGGATATGTGCAATTTTTTTCCATATGATCATAATAATAATGATGAATAATTCATCTTTAAAAAATGACCTTTCCAAACCCTTCCAAACCTTGTTGATGATATTTACGACCTTGATGAGGAGGAGGATGATGATGATGATGATGGATGATTTTTTAGCATGGAAACCCCCCCACATCATCAGTGCATGTGTCTTAGTCTAACAATGACAAATTTCACACCATCCTGGCACATACAAAAAAAAATTCATCATTGGCCCCACGTAGCACGTGATGATGATGATGAAGATGAAGATGAATATGATGATAATGTTGAAGATGAAGATGATGATGAAGTCGACGATGATGAAAATGAAGATGATGATGAAGATGATGATGACATCGACGATGATGACGATGATGATGATGATGATGATGACGACGACAACGATGATGATGATGATGATTATGAAGATGACGACGACGACGATGACGACGACGATGATGATGATGATGATGACGATGATGAAGATGATGATCATCATGGTGATGTTGATGATAATGATGATCATCGATGACCATGGTGATTTTGATGATGATCATGATAGATATGAAGATGATGATGAAGTCGGTGATGATGACGATGATGAAAATGATGATGATGACGATGATGATGATGTCAACGATGATGATTATGATGACGATGATGATGATGATGATGCTGATGCTGATGATCATGGTGATGATGATGATGATGAAGCTGATGATGATGAAGATGACGATGAGGATGATCATGATCATGACAATCATGATGAAGATGAAGATGATGATGATGATGATGATATGATAACAATGTCGATGATGATGATGATGATGATGATGATGATGATGACAATGAAGATGATGACATTGATGGTGCTGATGATGATGGTGATGATGATGAAGATGATGATGAAAATGATGTTCATGTTGAAGACAATAATGATGATGATGTTGATGATGAAGATGATGATGTCGATGATGATGATGATGATGATGATGAAGATGAGGATCATAATGTTGATGAAGATGATTATGATGAAGATGCCGATGATGATGATGATGATGATGATGATGATGATTATCATGATGACGATGGCGATGTCCACGATGATTATCATGATGAAGATGGGGATGATGATGAAGTCAAAGATGATGAAGATGATGATGATGATGATGAATACTTATCGAATTTTATATGAATAGTTGTCAAATTTCAGACGAATAGTTGTCAATTTTTTTACTTGGGCTTATCGATTTTTAGATAAGAAGGTTTTCGAATTTCAAACAAGAGGGTTGTCAAGATTTAGATGAAATGTTGTTGAATTTTAGATGAACATGTTCGTCACAAAACCTACATGGCATAAATTCAAAAATTTGACGACTCTGCAAGATTACAACAAAAATTCAAAACGTACAGTACTTTCCATCATTGCAATTCAACACAATCATAATTTATGTTGAATGTTGTTAGATTTTGTTGTCATATTTTGGGCTCGAATGCTGTTGTGTTTGACCATACGATGTACCACAGTTGGAACAGAAGGAATTGCAGATAAAAGAACCCAAATACATCAATCTAGATGTTCAGGAGCCTCTCATTGTAATACCATTATGGGGTGATGCATGCGCCACACATGGATGAGCACAATTCCATTGCTTCAGGTGGCTAAAGCCACACAACACCCAACAAAAGGAAATTGGTACTGTGCTATGTAACTCACCAAGAATTTTCCTGATATTTATGAACAAATATTGGGAACCATTCTTTCATAAGGAAGGGGGAATGACCCACCCAACAACTGGCATTATTTTTTTACTCTGACAGGTTCAACATCAAATTTGACAAGTCCAAGCCTCGATAGGTTCAACACCTCAACATATACCATTGACACCGATGATCAACACGACTACAAAAGTTCATCTATGTATTCTAGTCATTTGTAACAGTTGAACTTCTAAACCATTCCAACTTCTTGTAACTAAATGTAACGAGTAGAAAACCAAAGAATTATCAACACTCCATATAAACATGTACACTGCTGTAATATACAATAAGATTATTGAGCATAATACAACAATAATGAAGTAACAAAGATTGGATTGAATTCTTGCATTTTTTCTTTGTGTATATGTTCTCGTGTCTGTAGTGTATTTCCTGCTTTGCTTATTCTTAAGATGATTCTTCCATAATAGTACTCGATTCATTCAATCGAACTATTTTCCCTTTCGTGGGCCCAGGAACTCAAATCAGTTGGGAAAACTAAGCACTAGATTCTCAGATAAGAAAGTAACACCCTATAAGTTGTATAGAAAAAAGTCACATATGCCTTAACATATAGGAAAAATAAATACAAGATGAATCAGGAAACCAAAAAATTACGAATACAAGGTAATGAAGAACATGTGATGGGAATTTTAGAGACCATAACAATAGATAATATAAGTAGCCAAAGACAAAATTAGACCACGAAAGTTCACATATTATTCAAGTTAGAAATAATAAAGTTTATTAGAAGAGGTTGAAGATCATAGAAGAATTTGTTGTAATTTATTGATAAATGTGTCTAGTATTTCCTGTAAATATGGTGGGCTATGATTAGAAAACTGAACACACAAAAAAAATACCAATACATGGTGTGTCATCCTTGTGCCACAATCCACAACATATCCAAGTTTCTCCTTTGTCCTGCAGTTTACAGAATGTAAGAAGGAAGTAAATAGTAGATATAACTTCAAACTTAAATTACTTGTTTATTCCAACCATCATATTTTTTATTAAATGAATAAAATTGAAATTAGACAGATCACTGAGACATTTCCACATGAAATTTTTAATTGTTTACGTTTTTTTCAAACCAAGGAAACCAATCATTTGTCCCTAGCTGACCAGATGGGTCTAAAATTCATTTATCAATGGAACATTAATTAAGGGTTGGGATCCATAGCTAGTTTCGATCTATCCATCATCAACTGAATCACATCATCACCAATCATAGAGTTTTTTGTTATTCATTGGTTGGTCAGATTAGATGGATCAATCAGTGAGGATTTGAATGAAAGTGAATTGGCCTACCCTCCCTTATTTATACTTGTTTCTTTGTTTGGTATGGATGTCAACACCACCTTGTGGAATACCTAGTTGTTGATGCTAATTTCCTTCCTCTACCATAGGTGGTACTTTTTGAGGGATATCCCCCTAATGCTTGACCATATCTAAAGATATATTATGTACTCGTATAAATACAACATAAAATAACATGTAAATATATAAAATAAAATAGAAAAACAATCATCCTATCATGCTAATCATTTTTATTTTCCACATATACATATTACATCATCGAGAAACATATTTTTAAATGTCTACCTAAAACAACAAGAGGATGCATTAGCAAGTTCACTCTAAGTAAACAAATTTTGAACAAGGAACATATATTAGATGAAAATTGAACATTCTCTCATTTTACATATGAGTAGACCCTTTTTCAGGGTTATTTTGATTGGATAAGTATTAAATGTACATGATCAAGACCATTCCATATGAACATGTGCAATCAAGCTATCAAGTTAACCATCTTGACGATTCCATCCAATATATTCCAGCTGATAGAGATAATATAAGTTAGGAAGTAGATAGAAAAGTTTTAAAAGTGTGGTAACTCTCGTGACAATTGAGTTTCATTTTGTAAATATGATGTCAATTAAGCCTCATATACACAAGTATAATAGAAAGTGGAGGAATTTATAAATTTGATCTAAATATCGGAATTCAAAATTTTTTACTCTTCCCCAACTAACCAAATAATACCATATTTATTTAATACCAATCTGGAATGTTGTCAATTTGGAGTGGAATTTCTAGAGGGACATGAACTTGTGTTGTCACTTGTTCAAAGTCCCCTTGATCTCCTTCATGGCACCTGCAAAACTATTGCTAAGTGTTTAACCTATTTTAGATGCAATGCTGCTAAATGTTTGTCTTACTACTACTTGTATTAAGGACTTCTTGGCTCAGAGGTTTCATCCAAAAATTCGATGACCAAGTCCTCTACACTTGTAGACAACTGTTGTAGGTAGAGGAACCCTATTCAACCAATTATATATGAATTTAGGAGTTGACAACAATATTTGGGAAAGGAAATACTTCCTGTAGATGAATGTAATAGACAACAATTATTCCTTTAATCAAATGTAGGTGAATATGTGTGTTAGTTGCAGTCCTTAAATGCCCCAAAATTTATGTATGGATTGGTATCCATCATTAGGCATTATGTATCTTTTCTCCCTGCATGACGCCAAATCCTGTGAAAATGGGTCAAATCGAGGGTGCAACATTTTGTTTGCCTTATAGAATAGGTCAACTACCTTACTGACAAGAAATACCAACTAATACTCCTTTATTCATTTAAATCTCATTGTCCAATATTACCACAGTTCTTGCTTAATAGACAACCAAATGATAAACCTTCAGAAAATCAATTTCGATGCAAAACCACAGAAACCCTGATAACATATTACTCCAATACCTCCATTATAAGGAAGACATGACATAATCAAGAAAATTCACAGCAATTCATTCCATTTTCTCAGTCTCAAAGAAAAAAAAGACACCCCCAATACACCAATAATATGACATACATTACTGACCTTACAATGCTGAATAGAATGAGGAAAAAAAATTAAATAAAGATACACTCCATGGTATCTAGATCGTCATACAAAGAAAAAAACATACACCATATGCATGTCGATAGATATAGATAGGAGGAAAACCAAATAGGTCAGAACCAAATTCCATAAAGAATATAACAATAGAGATTGGCATGAAGTTGGGAGATTTGTCGAATTAAAAGGTCAAGCCCTGGAAGGCTATACGGGTGAGAATGTGGGACACCTCATACAACTTTCAATTTCAATTTTTTGGGTACTAACACTTCTCTGTTCAAACCAAAAACTTATTTTGGTAATCCCATCCATGAATTATTCATAATATTGTTGAAATAAATATCGAACTAAATTGGGAGAATAACTGATATTCTCAAACACTAACGAAAACATAGACTCAACTGCTACCATACAATTGATAAAAAACAACCATATATCTCAAATATTCAAAATGACAAACAAAAACATACACTTAGCTTCTACAATACAACTAAGAAAAAAAAATGTATATCACAAATACCCAGAAAGAGAGAAAAAAAAATGGCATACCTTCCTGCATATCAAATGAAACTGAATTACCATGGAAGTTCCTTAGCAATATTTCACATCAAATGTGTTTGACCGTAGACACAAACATACCAATTCAAAACTAAATCTAAATCCCATAGATGGACCAAATAAAAACTAAATCTAAATGAGTGAAAGAAAAAAATATAGAAGAATTAAATGGAAAAAAGACTTATCCTCATGCCTTCTCAGTAGAAACAAATGCATAGAAGAGAAAGATCTTATATTAATAAAAGCTTATATCCTTTCCTTGGTAATGATCAGAACTATTAGAAACAATACAGATCTCATAACCATCCCCATTTCAAAACCCTCTCTCAATCACCTCTCATATCCATCCCTTCCCCATATCCTTCTCCATTGCAAAACCCTTTCTCAATGGCCTCTCATGTCCATTCATTCCTGCCAAAGCCTATTAAATTTTTAGGCTTTCATTATTTTATTTTAGTTGTTTTTGTTAATATATTACATTGATTNATATATATATATATATATATATATATATATATTGTAATGTTTATATATTATAATATAATAACAATATTATATATTATGATATTAATGTACTAGTATAATGATGATGAATATATACATGGTTAGAAAATTATGGCTATGGGGTATGGATATAATGTTAACAATATGTTTAATAGATCATAGAGATTGGTTAAATCACACGCATTAATAAAATACATAGATGAGCAAGAAGGATGCACTGTGATTGATGGAAGATTATTATAAGGTTTCACTATAGTTGTCGGTAACGCTAGGTAACTGTACATACTTGAATGCTGAGATTGTTGGTTACTTGATCACTTTTTCTTGAATTTTCAAATAAAAAATGTCTTAATTGCAGATCGAAGGTATCCCTACATCGTTGATGGTCATATCACAAATGTTTATATTACATATAAAAAAAACACCTATAGTATATTAGTATTATATACTATATATTATATTAATATATTAAATATATAGTATATACATATATTAACATTATATAAAATATTAATATGTTAAATATGTTTAGGAATGGTTGTGTAGGTGAAGGACCCCTTTCCCACAAACAAGGCAAAGGTTTTCTACACAAACATGGTGTCTCGCTTGGCAGTGACTTTAAAATAGATGTCGATGATAATGATATTAATATATTAACATTATAGTATATTGGTATATTAACTATAAAATATACATATTAACATATCATATATTTACTATATATTGGTATTTTTTTGTAGGGGAGGGACCCGGGGGACTCTACAAATTTTTAAACTCAGGTGTGAAGAGAACTATGATGAATGGATGCATGTAAAGAATTAATAAAGGTTGTGAAATTGATAGTTTTTAGCTGAAAATATGATGCAAAAATACATGAACTTACTAAAACTTTAATAGGATGCTGATAGGGTGAAACAAAAATGTTTTTGTTCAAAAAAAATATCAACATGACTAATATGATAATCCAAAAACAATGACACTAACTTCATGGCAATGAATATGTAAGGAGAACCATGTCTATGAATGGATGCATATGGAGAATTAATGGAGGTTGGAAAATTGACAATTTTTAGCTAACATGCCACAAAATACATGAAATTGATGAAAGATTAATAGACTGCCAAGAGGCTCAACTAACAATGGTTTTATATGAACAAAATATGAATGTGACCAATACGACGAGTTGAACACAATGACACCAACTATATGACATGACAATTCCCAACAGAGTAATTTTTAGGGGCGAAATTTTGCCAATTGGCTATTTTTGGGTTTTTTTCAAAAAATAAATTCGCTATTTGGTCATTTTTAGTGTCTAATATCGCCTAGATATTGGCATGAAATATGTGTTTTTATCATAATATTCACCAAAATCTACACATTTCAGTATTAATTTTATGTTTCATATTTAATACTTGCCTACCTATATATAATTAAACATGTTTTTTTCAATCTAAAACAATAACCTAGAATACTATACTTAAGTATAATACTAGAATCCTTAAAAAATACCCCAAATCCCAAAGAGAAAAGCGACAGATATCCAAGGCTCAACTCAACCAACACACTATATTGATCACACAAATGATGCAACTTAGTGGATATGTCAAATTGATAATACTGAAACAAAAATGGTGCAATAAGATATGGACATTGTCAACAACAACAACCAAAACAACAATAATATATTTTTAATGTCTTTGCTAAGGGAGACACCAATTTGGTGTATAAGACCACCTTGCTTGTGCGTTACAATAGACCCCCTCTCTGCATAAATATGGCATTTTGGAAGGGGACTAGTAGAGAGGTGTAAAGGATAAGGGATTTTTATTTACAATTTATTTTATCCTTTATGTTTTAATGAAACTTTTGGTGACATAGGGAAGAATAGTATGTGTCTATGCCATAAATCGAGGGTTCTTTAAAAGGTATGTTCATAAAGGGTTGATCAAAAGGGATAAATGTGTTAATCAAAAGGGACTCCTTTTAATTAAGGTGGAGAAAGATATTGTTGGATATTTCTATTTTCAAGTTTTATTTTACACCATTAACAATTTATTTATTTAATGTCAACGTGATTAAATATTAATAGAATCAGGATAACTCTTTTAAAAGAAAAAAAATTACAAAAAGGGAGAATTTTCTTTTCTTTTCAAAATGGATGATATTGAATATTTTTTGTACGGGAGAGACTAGAGAGGAACTTTATAACTTTACAAACTCATGCACAAGGAGAACCATGATAAATGGATGCATATGGATCGAATTAATGGAGGTTGTAAAATTGACAATTTTTAGGTAACATCATGATGAGGTGAAATACATGAACTTGTCAAAACTTTTATATACAGTCGAGAGGGTCAAATGATGATGGTTTTGTTTAAACAAAATAGGAATGTGACTAGTATGATGAGCGAAAAATAATGATTACAAATTCATGACAATATGACAATGCTGAGAGGGAAAGACAACAAATATCAAAGACATGACTCAATCACTCTATGATGATGCACCCCATGATGCAACTTAGAGGATATGTTGATGGGATAATACAATAGAAAATATGGTGATATAATATATGGGCATGATAAGAACACTAAAATGTATGTGACGGTAGATATGAAATGAACTTGCAAGAAAGTTCAATAGGTCTGCCTATGGCATCATGTTTCGACACTAGCTCGTGTTTATGAATCCATCTATAATGTTACAATTTACTAAATTTTAACACTATCAACGGATTCATTCTAGGGGGTCTATGGATCCATATGTAGTGTTAAAATTTAGTAAATTGTACAAATTCATTATCAAAATTGTAATTTTTCATTGTCAGAGTGACACAACTAAAAATGACCAAATGTTATGTGGTCATTTTTAGTTTAGGTAATTTGCGATACTTGCGATATATTAGTTTGGGATGGTTTTTATTAATGCATGTACCATATATGTATTGAAAATTAATTAAGTTACCTTGGGAAGGATGTAAACCTTATAAGTAAATTTGTCCTGCTCTAAGAAATAAGACTATTTATAAGGTCGTTAATGTAAGTGGTGCAAATATGCTTCATGCATTGATGCGAAGATGTGACACATTGGGGGGTCTACAATTTACTAAGTTCTAACACTGCAAATGGATTCAAAGATTGAGATGGATATGGAATCCATTTGCACTGTTAGAATTTAGTAAACTGTACAAATTCATTGTCAAAATTGCAATTTTTCATTGTTGGAGTGACAAACCTAACAATGACTAAATAAATGACTAAATTCATCTTCTTAGTTTTATTGTTATGTGGTCATTTTTAGTTTAATTACTTGCTAGCTAGTCATATATTTAATCCTATGACCCAATTGGTCATTCCTCTGGTCATTTTTAGTTGGATCACTCAAGTTTGGTCATTTATACATTAAAAAAACTGTGCTGACCAAATGTTTTGGTCATCTCGAAATTTATCTCTCATTTTCTTCTAGTGAATGAGATTGGGGAATATCATTTTGTATTAGTTGTTTTACCATCCTTTGGGATTTGTCACATTTTTCATGTCCTAGAAATGTCCTCTAAAATTTCTTGCATGAGCGACTATCTCTCAAGGTCAAGGCGTATTCTAATATGTTTTAGATTTTTGGGATGTTTTAATTTGATCATAACTTTTACTTTGGCTAGGTCAACTTTGGTTCCTTTTTTACAAATGGAAATACCTAATAGGAGCTCAATAGGTGTGGCAAAGGTGCATCTCTTTATGTTTGAGAATAATTTGATTTCTGTACATATTTCTAGCATTTGAAAAATCCATTTAACATGTTCTTTGAGTAAAATATATATAGACCATTCATCAAAGTAGATAGTTATGGTTTAGTATAGGTATCCTTGAAATCTTTTGATAACTATTCTAGAGAATATTGTAGGTACATTCGGTAGACCAAAGGGCATGAACGTGTAAGAAAATGGTCCAAATTCAAACATAGTTTATTTTTGGATGTTCCTTCCTTGGCTATGGGAACCTTGTTATATCCTAAGAATATATTTGTGAATGAGTAGAATGCATGGCATGCTATCTCATTGATAATTTCATCAACCAAAGGTGTAGGAAAAATATTTATGAGAGTTGTACATTATTTAGTTATCTAAAGTTGACCTAGTTTCATATATTCTTAGGATCATACTTTCTAGGATAAATGACCATTCAAATAGCCCATTTCGACTAGTCAACCAGATATCTTATCCCTACAGATAACATGTTTTCAATTTCTTTCTTAATAATGTCTTTGTATTTGTGGGATAGGTTATATTGTCTATTTTTAACTAATTTTGAGATTTTCATGAGGTCTATTTTAATTTCTCCCATGTCATGCATGAGTCCTTTTAGATATTCATAGTCTCTGGAAAAAAAATCTTAGTATCATCTAAGAAGCTTTACTATTTATGATGTTTGTTTCTATGACCAATAGTCTCCTACTTTGGCGAAATCGGGTCTCTTATCTATTGATATGTCTACTTATTTGGTTTCAATTTCTTAATTCCTCCATTATGGCGCTTACAATTCATCAATATGTCATTCTCCTTCTTTAAATTTTGCAAAAGATGAAGAGCAATATTTTTCCCCTAGATCTTTATTTTGTTCCTTAGGTTTGGTGGATATTTGACAACAAACTTAACTAGATGTACATTATAAGGATGGTGCCTTTTCCTTTAAAATATCTTTCTTGAAACATTTTCATTTTGTAAGTCTAGTTGATTCAGGAATTGAGATTGTTTCTTTTGTTAATTTTTATGTTCTTGCAAGTCGAGGTTAGAAAGTAGTCAAGTGACTTTTTCTTGCCATAGACTAGTCGTCATGTTATTTTGATGAAATTTAGGAGTTCCTAAAGATGATCATGTGTAGGGAAAAATGAGAAATCTTAGACGAAGTTTCCTTTAATGGAATTCTAGATAAACGTATCACATATTCCTTATTCAATCATATACCATTTGTTAGGTAATTCACCGTGTCTCTTTAGAAACATCTATGGCCATGGTCATTCATCACAATAGCTGGGTATTTTACATTATTTTTCACAAAGGTTAAAGTGGTTGGTTGGGTTTTGTCCTTGTATAAAATTAGGAATTTTTTATTTTGTTGTTAACTTATTTCCACCAAAGTGATTCATATAGTATGTGGAGGTTGTCATCAATGTTTGTAAGCACACTTGATTGAGCATATTACAATCAAGCAACTTGTCCTATGATATTTTCAACTAAACTATGTATTCAACCTTGTTCTCCTATAGAATTAGAAACTTCATTGATATGTATGGATGGTGATTCTTGTTCCTTATACCAAATTTGTTGTAGTTTTTCTGGCTCATGATTAGTCTACATGAGGGTGGGGTATTGCCAAATTTTCTTTTTGAAAAATTCAGGAATTGTTGTGATAAAAAGGAATTGTTGAACATAGTGGCATGGAATAAATTCAATTGTCTAGCACTCATGGGAATTACATTCATAATTTTAAATATTGTAGTTCTAAATCTTAGATTTTGAGTTTTGGTTGACTAACATAGGACATGCTAGGTATAGTTCCCCATTTTAATTTTGTTTGAGTCTTCATTGTTTTGCATGAATTGAAAATTAATATTAGTTTATGTCATTTTCATCAAGTTCAAGCCAAGTTTTTTCTTGAGATGGATAGATGGGTAGGATAGTAAAACACTTTGGCATCTGATATGATTCAATTATTTGATGTTCCATTCGAATCAATATCAAATGATATTTTGTTCCTCTCTCTTTCCAAAGAAAAGAAGGGAAAGGTAGGGATGACAAGATTTGAACCTGCAACATTTTGTACCCAAAACAAAACGCTGCCAACTTGTCCGATATATATGAATTGCTCAGGCCAATTAATTGGGGGTTTACATGAGACTTTTTTTTTGTTTTATAAAGTTTTTGCATAGTTTAATTTTTGAGGTGTATTAAATAATATTTTTTTAAACTATTTTCTTGCATGTTCATTGGTTTGTGTAGGTGACGTTTCTCTGGGGTCTTATTCCCTAATCCCCGGCGGCAAGCTATCGTCAGCAAAGTTTTAATACAACCAAAATTTTAATGCAACAATAATGTCAAACAACAAATAAGGTGGGTGAAATGGAATTCGATGCACTGAAGGATGTGCATAATAATTTCTATGCATTGGTACCCTCAATTTGGAAACAACCTATGTCTAGATCACAATCTTTTGGATGCCAACCAGTCTTTGGGATGCCCTTTCATTAAGTCATCGAGTCTTTTCAATGCCACTTAGCCATTGCTTCCATAATTTAGATTCCAACCCTCTTAAACCTTCTTTCATATTGCTTCGATCTCAAATTCCTTGGATAGCCAATGCTTGTAAGAAAGTCTAGCACCCGAGGCCTTCGTGCCAAAAACCCTAAATTAAAACCTATGTAGTGCATGGACACCAAGTGTCTTTGTCCATACATATACATGTATCAAAACCACCTTGATTTTGTCCTTCTCCTTCCTTGCGCACTCTCATTATGTAAGAAGCTCATCGTCCTCTGGCCAATTTAGTGGATCAATGGGAACTAAATTAAATTTATCGATCCCATTTGATTTAGTGGCTCATCGGAACAAATAAGGCTCTATTTTTTATAAGATGCTCCTTTTTGTTTCCTCACTAATGTGATGTGCTTAGGTGGTAATTCTTTAGGATTAGCATATATAACATCTGATGCGATGTGATGTGCTTAGGTGGTAATTCTTTAGGATTAGCATATATAACAATTGATGCGCTGAATTGAGTGATTACAGGATTGCTACAGAATGCCACATCGTTGGAATTCTAATTTATAAGGGTTATCCAGGGGAATATTTATCATGAACTAAAAGCAAGCAATTATTGCTGCATAAAAAAAGATAGCTCATCGTCCTCTATTCGATAGAGTGTCGTGGTGGGAACTGAATTAAATTTATCGATATAAACTCGAAAACGACTCTCCATTCTGCAATTTCGCTTCTTTTATTGGTCATATTTGTCATAACATTCGGAGGGGAAAGTGGGTTTGAAAAATATAGTGAAGAGGAAGAGCATTTGGATATAGTCGTGCTCCATACAGAACCATTTGGAAAGGTAAATATAAGCACTACACTATCTAGAAATATAAAATATAGATTTCAAATACCTTTTCTTTGAACGTCAATAAAGCTTGCTTCCTCTTGCAGACAGGCCTTTGTTATACAAGGAAAGTTGCAAAGTGCTTCCTTCACAGCATTGTTCACGGGCAATTACCAGCTGGATATAGCGCTGCTCAATACAAAACCTTTCGACAATGTAAATATGCACAGTACACTATCTAGAAATATATAAAATAAACATTGTGAATTGCCTTTTCTTTGAACAACAATAAAGCTTTCTTGTGTTGATGCTTTCTTGCGGACAAAAACTCGTTATTGATGGAAAGTTTCAAGGCGCAGAAGTGGAAGTTTATGTATCGCAAATTACAAGTGCATACCACGCTTGTCTGCCACCAAAATTAAGTAATTTGCATTTGTTAATATCTATGAGTTGTATCCCTTTAAATGTCCACAAATACTTGGTTCTCATGATCCTAATTTGTATTCATGATGTGTAATTCCAGCCTCAAAAACATTTTCATCATGGGAGGCTGCGAAGGATCACAACGATAGCTAGGAGTTATTACGGCACAAGAACGTCAAGAGAGTGGTGATGTGTGACATCGATAAGGTCTAACCATCGGTATTCATTAATTTATAGTTTTATTTCTTTTATTTTGAATCTTTCTATATGGAATACTATGAAGTCAATTGAATATTGCCTCAGAACTTGTGCTCATGCACTCTTGTTGAATCAGTATCACTGGCTTTCTTTTGTTGTTGGTGTGTGAAGTATTGCACCAGTTGAAGACTCTTGTTGCACTCGTGAGTGTTTTTTTGTACGTTGAGGAGTTGTGTTGAAGACTTGTGCATTCTAATTGAAGCTGTTGTAAAGTAAAAGATTGAAAAGCTTGTATCGAATGGATCTACGCGAAATATTGTGAATAGTATATCCCATCACTCAAAAATATTGTTGGTGGTTGGATTATATTGGTGTATGGCTGCTCCTCCACACATGTTCAAAGGTGGATACTTCCATTATAAAACTCTTTAATTACAGTGGATTATATAAATGCATATTCAATGCATTGTATGGCATTAATTATAGTGGATTATATAAATGCATATTCAATGCAATGTGTGGCAACATTAGTTGAAACACTCCACATAAATACATGTCCTGTTCAAAGGCAAGTGAGAGGTAAAGTTATTGATTTTTTTCAAGTGAAAGGAAAATATAGATATTAATGTTAGTTAATCACTTCAACTTATGTATCCTTATATTAGTGTTATGTATGCAATTAACTACTTTGCTATATTCAATGGAGATTTATTTATTTTTCAGTTACTTGTGATATTTTAACGGAATTTATTGGCATCCTTATGGAATGTGATATTTTTATATGGATTGAGAGGTTAGTTGAGAAATTTAATATAATAGAATTTTATCATATCTTTCACAAATAGAACTTATAAGTGGACATAATGGCAAATCAAGAAACTATAATTGTTTTTATATGGAATTTGATGCACTAAAAGATGTGGATAATAATTACTATGCATTGATACTTGCAATTTGAAAATAAGTAGATGCATGCATGCATGAACTACACGTGTTGTGGTTGCATATTAGTTTCTCTCCTCTTTAAGTCACATCTTTTATTGTATGAGAATTGCCTATGTTTTGAGAAAGGGTTGCAGCAAACGCGCTACTTCTCTTGGCTCGCCTCCACATAGCCCTACTCTACTCTTCTTTATAGACAACTTGATTGCAATGAACCATAATATTTTTCTTTTTGCATAAAGTTTAGCTACTCTCTCTGCATCACCAATACATACAATATGAATTATGTGTTTGTCCATTCATGTTGCATTTGATTGGAATTTTCTCCTTATTTGATTAGAAATAAATGTGACAACCATGGAACTGGCCTTGGATCCCATTACTCGATTTGACATGGTAAGCATTATGGATTACTACTTTACTGCAGGAACAAGGTGACCACGAAAATGGTGAGCAGTGCACAAAGGTATCTAGGTATCTATGTTTCCACCCATAAAGAAAGATTTGATTTTATGGTGTTATGAGAGCTAGATATAATGGACATGGGAAGCTCAAAACAATGTGTCACTCACCAGTTCAACTATTTTGTGCACAAAAAATGAAATTCTATAATTTCTCATATCATATCTATCTAATGCACATGAGACCAGGTTTTGAATCTCCCTATGTCTTTCTTTTCTTTTGTCGTTTAGCATTTAGTTTCCCCACTTGAATTTACAGTTGGGAGGTCTCTAATGTCTGGCTAATTCTAATGAGAGAATTATATTGGTATTTTCATATGTAGTTGTGCAAATTTGACTCTTAGGGTTACTCTAATCTGATTTTTCTCAGAAGTGCATGGCTAATTTTGGCTAATTTTATTTTGTTTTGATAATGGAATGATTTTGATTTTAACAATGGAACCAACAACTGGACTGGTTATAGAAGTTCTAGGGTTAGCGCTACTGTAACAGTGCGAATAGAGAGTCAATATAATAACAACAAATATCAGGAGAGTCAGGATAATGAGATTGCTCATGAGGCAAACTCATGGTGAATTTATTTAACAGATCTACTTCAAACCTATAAATCTGTTAGAAAATACATACATGTAATTAGTTCCTATGTTCATGGAGAATGGAGAATTGATGTAACTACACAAAATTGATGGGAAAATTGTAAATCACCTCAGAGAAAGCATATTCATGGTGTGCTAAGCTCTAACAATTAGGAAAATAGAGTCTATGGGTACAATTTTCATGAGTTTTTGAGCTGGTTAACATAAAACCAACACATTCTAAACTTCAAAATCGAGGGACTTCCAAATGTTATGGATTTCTTATTTTAGCGTTTTTATTAAAGCAACTCGAACGTAAACCAGTAATTTCATAATTGTTCCAAATTGCAGTGACAACAGAGATTTGCCAGAAGTTATTTTGTGCTTGTTTGAATACTTTGGTTGTCAAAATATAAGATAAGAAAAGCAACAGCTCGATCATTAGCATTTAAGCTATCGATAGGGTACGGCTCATCTAGGTTGTACCCTACTATGTCGGTCTCATACTAGTCCTGTTGATCTGGAGCATCTATGTGACATTAATGCGATTACATTGCTTGATGAACAAGTAACCTTTGATGCTGATTAGAGTGCTATTTATATGCTTCAAATATTCTAATTCATTCTCCCTCCACAAAATTTCCTTCACATGTTGATTTTATCCCTTTTGGGTCTCGATCCGTGACTGGACTTGGAACCAAGCGAACGGATGGGATGTTGGCAGAGATGATGGAACAATGAGATCTTGATCTCGCTTCCCATGCCTTTTGTGAGTATTACATTTATACCCATTTAGAGTGAGCGCGCATTTTGTGAGTGTTTTGTCCTTAAATTAAGCGGCTTGCTTCTTACCTTAACTTAAGACAATCTGTGCTGCAGCACTTTGCTCGGGTCCCTCGACCTGCATATCCTTCGACTAATTTTGGATGGCGCTAAGCATACCATTGGTTCCTTGGGGTACTACAACTCTAAATCTACAATGCAAGAGGTCTTCTCTTGAACTCTTGAGATCTTCTCTCTTCTATCATTGACCTTGTGACCTTCCTCTCACTGCCTTCATCGACCTTGCAACCGAACCTTTCTCTGTTGATACCTGGATCTCGATCTTCTTGTGACTTGATAACAAAGCATTTTCCTTACGAGTGCGCACATATATTATTGCTAGTTCAAATTTAGAATACGATTATAACTTCCATAACCTAGAGAAGGAGAGTTAAAAAGTGCCGTATGGATCGAAAGAAGAGCTTGGATATGCATTCGTGGGCCCTTGCAGCTGTTGCATGCGACGAAAGGTAGGTAGCTTACATATAACCTTAAGATAAAGTTGTCAATACTGTTTGATCTACATATTCTGTAGATATCATAGTGATTCATATTTTTTTGAATCAATCCAGTAGGAATCCCATGCTTGTTTATTATGCTTTGCAATCGGGAGTGTTAATTTGCGATGTTTTATTTACCCTGTTGACATGGAAATCACATTATTTTTACAACTCGTTATTTGGGGCGAACATTTTGTGATGAATGGTGACTTTGTTCCAGGTAGATTTCCTCTTCTAAAAAAGGGACCCTTCATTTAATAATTATATGGAGTATTCAACAGAATACTTAAATCAAATGTTCTCTTTTACTTTCCTTTTGGCATAATGGTTACAATATTATGTTATTTTTTAGTATTTTTTTGTAAGGATATTTTTAAACATTTGATGTATTTTTCCTTGAAAAACTCAATATAAAGTTTTCTAATTTTTTATCTGCTTCGGTAATATAATTTTAGTATGTAGTTGCTATTATTTATTTTAGGCATTTTCTATAGTTTCCAATATGCATTGCTATTTGTTTCAATATATTCCTATTTACTTCAATATGCATTCACTAATTGTATATATATATTTAACATTTATACTTGTATCTTTGTACTTAGATTAAACATTTAATATTATACTTCAATGTACATATATTTCAAAATGTAGATATATATGTTTAGAATTGTATATATATATATATATGAATTTTGGGTATTTTTGTATGCACATTGTTTCCACTATATGTAATATGACTAGCATTGTTTTATAGATTTTATGCATATATAGATTTCAAAAATGTTTGAATGTTTAGTATTTAATATGCATTAGTTATTTAATATTGTTTTAATATCCATTGCATATTCATTTTCAGCATTCAGTGTGTTATAATATCGATTCACCATAATAAACATATTACTATATATTTTAATATTAAAAAAATCCATACATAATACCATAAGCATTCTATTGATTATTTGTTTATGTTTATGTTTTAACATTCAATACATTCAATATTTATATTAATGTGCATAAATTTAAATCTGCATATATATATGAATGTTTTGGTATTTATATTTATGTGCATATATATCTTTACGAAATTGGGTTTTCATATTTCAAATATTTGGAATGTTTGAATATTTAAATAAATTTTTGTTTTACTTGTTAAAAAATCAAAATTTTGGTAAAAATATTCAAAGAGTCAAGTTATAGTTAAGTAGTTTTATGGTATGGTTGCGTTAATATATGGTGATATTTATGGACATCTCTTGAAATAGATTGAATTGTTGTTGCTCTTTAGTTGTTTACTTTCTCATTTATGGAAGCACTATAATAACTTATTTTTAACTATTTCTTGTTCCCAAAATTTAAATTGTTGAGCTGAATTACTTGGTATCATTGCAAATGCAATATTTGTTTTTATTTTTCTTTAATTAGAAATAATGTTGTCTTTTATATGGTATAAGATGAGATGATATTCTGAAATTAAAACTCAATTTCAAAAAAAAATTGCATATTTTTATTTTGCATCATCATCTAAGTTCATGTGCATTTTAGTCAAAGAATACAATGGGCACGGTTCCAAGAGATTTGTGATCTTTATTGCAAATTTGTAAGTCAAAATTTTATTTTAGAATATCAAATTCTTGGGGCTATTTTCCTCTTGTAGCGACATTATCATTTTCATGGCTCTTGTTAGGCATTGACATTGCCATTTTCATGGCTCTTTTTAGGCATTGCCATTTTTATGGGTCATGTTATTATAACATATTGCATATGCTCATGAGATACTTATTTTCCTCTTGTAGCGACATTATCATTTTCATGGCACTTGTTAGGCATTGACATTCCCATTTTCATGGCTCTTTTTAGCCATTGCTATTTTTATGGGTCTTTTTATTATAACATATTGCATATGCTCATAGGTGCTTTGTCGTTAAAAAAATGCATTAACATGGAAACAAGTTTCTTTCTTTGATAGTGATGTCCACAATAATGCTATATATAGAAATTTTGTATTCTTCAAGGATAAAACATAGATATATTATTGTTATCTTTAATAAAGGTATTGAATGACCATAGTTTATCTTTCCGAAGTTTAAATTGAAGGATATAGTTTATCAAATTTAAATCGATGGGTATAGAATAGTATGAGCCAAATGAATAGTGAATGATCTAATGGATATTTGTTTGTTGATGTATCAACCTTAAATGATTGATGTCAAATTTTAGATTATATATATATTCAGCATTACACTCAATTATTTTTATTTCCCCTTTTTCTTATAAGAAAGTGATTAAATGTCCAAACATGTTCTTTGGCAACTTGTAGTCAAGATTAAGTGATTGTTTCATGAAAGGGGTCTTCTTTCCAAGAATGGTGGAAGTATAAATGCTAGACAAATTTGAATCACTAGGCGATTGGCATTGTCATTTTTTGACAAGTGCATTTTACAAGGAATTTATTTCTTATAAATTCAAATGGAGTAGAGGAAATCATGGCCCAACACATTCAACATTGAAGTGCAAATATGTTTACATTCATATCTATCTCCCAGATATGTGTTACTTGGGAAATCAAATCTCCTATATAAGACATTGTATGTCTAGCTAAAACTTCACCTACATGAGACATTGAGATTTTGATTGACATATCAACAACGTTGTTCAAGGTTTTATAATCATTTTACATTGATTTATTATGCATTGTTTAACTAAAGAATGAATGGATTAAAATATATGTAAAGTCCATTTCATTATTTGATTTGCATTTATTTCCAAATTTTTCCACTTATTTGGAATGATTATTTCCATCTATTATATAGTTGAGAATCAACATTTGACAAGGATCTAGTGATAAGTTTAGCAAAGTTGGAAGGATATGGTTGAGAGTAAAGAAACTATCCCTTAATGTAAATCGAAGGAGATTAGATGCTTTTCTTCTAGGTTTTTCTTCCTATAGCTTTTATCAAAAACAACTAGCCCTACTTTGGTTCTTTTCATTGGTATAGACCCTTGCAATTGTCAAACAACACGTAAATAAAGCTGCATTTCTTCAATCCATTAAAGCTGAGGCACATCACACCTGCTTCTATGGATACCATTTTATAACAAGAGCTATTAACGTCGGGAACATTGCCACCTCGTGAATTTTGTTCATAATACATTGAATGTGGTCAAAGATATTTATGCCAATAAATAGATGTAGAACCATACACCCAAAATAAATATTATTGAAGATAAGATTCTAATTAAAGGAGAATAAAGCAATATTTTGGAGAAGAAAAAGGTATGATGACGTATAAGATTTCTTATCGAAAGAGGTGTATATGTAGCTTTATATTTATATGATTACGCATTCAATTCTTAATGATAGAACGAATTATAAGCAAAGTTATTAAGTTCACATGACTTTCATATAGTTGTTTGGTATACTTCAATTTCATGATGTCGATATATGTAGCTTTATATTTATATGATTACGCATGCAATTCTTAATGATAGAACGAATTATAAGCAAAGTTATTAACTTCACATGACTTTCATATAATTGTTTGGTATACTTCAATTTCATGATGTCAATATATGTAGCTTTATATTTATATGATTTCGCATTCAATTCTTAATGATAGAACAAATTATAAGCAAAGTTATTAAGTTCACATGACTTTCATATAGTTGTTTGGTATACTTCAATTTCATGATGTCAATATGATAAATACTTTTAAATAATCATCGAAGGAGAAGGATATGGTAGCCATACGGAGAAAAATTAAAATCATTGAAGAGAGCAATCTTGCATTCACAAGATTGAACATTTGGTTTATTGAAGGATTACAGATTTGAGAAAATAAATATAATCTTATGTTTAAAGTAAACAAAATTTTAAATTTTAAAAAGTAATTTTGCATTCACAAAATTAAACATTTCGTTTATTGAAGGAATATATATATATATAAATTTGTTCAAAGTTACACATGATAGTATCATGTATTTTAATATAAAATTTAATTTAAAAATGATATGTGTATTTATAAACTATTTTTTTTAATATTAATATATTGTATTAAGTGGCTACATTGGATGGGATTGTGCACTATTTTTTTTTATCGAGGGTTTCAATGATGTAATACATTGGTGTATTAATCTTTGATTTATTTGCATGAACTAGTGTCACTGCATATAACAAATGGATTTGTACATTGGTGTATTAATCTTTGATTTATTTGCATGAACTAGTGTCATTGCATATAACAAAAGGATTACAAATCCATTTGTTTCTAAGTTTTTATGGGTCGAGTGAATCGCTTTAGTGCAATTAGAGCATAGTTGGAAATTGTTATGTACCTAGGGAGGATAATATAAGGTACCTGGGAAGGTACCCAAGGGGATATTGTATATAATGTGACCATAATCATGAAATATGATCATTTGGTAGCTGGTGGGTATTAAATAACCTCACTAACTAGCTTCAAGAAGTAATATAATAAGAAGGGGTTGTTGGCATAAATCTGTTAAGAATACTCATGAGAAAATATAAATATGCATGAGTATCATTGTATGATATTTCTTGGATGAATTATTTGCAACACGCAAGGCTTTTGGAATGATTCTCTCCTTAAGGAATATTTGATAACATTGGCATACCTTCAGAGTGTTTCTCCATATCTTTTTCTTATTCTTATGGTGAATGTCTTTTGGTTATTTCTAAGGTATAACAATTATATATCTTTATTATGGTCGAATTTCTAGATTAAAAATCACTTAAAAAACCTTTTTATTTCATATAAAAGTTATTTTATTTACATAAAATATAGTAATGATCTATAACATTTAATTGTCTTATGTTTTTTAAATTTCTTTAAATCTTTGAAAAAGTACGTGCACTTATTTCATGAAAAATAGTTATTTATTTTATTATAAAATAAATTTAATTGTAAAGCTAGTTTATGAAAAAGTTAAAGAATCGTGAATTTTGTTTTACAACTCCATAATTTTGCAATTATTATGCATGTCAACTTTCACATAACATCTTGTTAACTTTTTATTCTTATTAAGATACAATAACTTTAAAATCTAAAATCCTTTTTTACTATATTTTTAAAATTGTATATTATTTTGTATTTTTGAATATGATAGAAATTTTTAAAAAAAGAATTTACAACAAAGTCAAAGACTTTTCCAATTGAAAACATAAATTACCCCTCTTTTAGATCTTAACTTTAAAATCCAAAGTCTTTTTTACTATATTTTTAAAATTGTATATTATTTTGTATTTTTGAATATGATGGAAATTAAAAAAAAAAAAAAAATTTACAACAAAGTCACAGACTTTTCCAATTGAAAACATAAATTACCCCTCTTTTAGATCTTAGCTTAACTTTTGAAAATGGTATGGGTTAAGACATAAATATATTATTTTTAATTTAGTGTGAGTAGTTATGGATGTATTTGGTTATCTTGAATATTAATGTAATAAGATTCTTTCAAAAAATTTAGATTTATTTCCTCAATATATTGATTATAATATATAAAAGCTAAAAAAATAAAAACAAAGAAATAAACATTATTTATGGTATATAATTTTAAAATATAATAAGTTAATTAAAAATTTCATATAACAACTATTGTTTTATAAAATAACTGAAGTGCATTCTGGGTTTGTTTTATCAAAAAACCTAAGTGAAAAATGACTTTGTTTTATCAAACCTTAAGTTAAAAATGAAATAATCAATGAATGCAACATAGATAGTTTTCATGGCAGCTTAATTATAAAGTATATAAAGAACATAACATTATGAATAGATTAATTTAAGATAAAAATTATAATTTCCTAGAATTCTTATAATGAATTTAAAAAAAAATTAACACCAATGATTAATCCTAATGCCTATAAAAATTCTAAAATGTTAACTAAGGACAAGTGAAACAAACAAGTAGATATACTTTCCTATACTAAATGAGATTAATAAAAACACAAACTAAGTGTTAGCATAATGTAATGCATTTATTATAAACGTGTGCAAGAGCCAACTTCCAATCTAAAAGCAAATACCAACATTGGTCTCAAATATTGGACATGAATCCTTAATTTGACGAAGGTATTGACCATTTGTTTATTTTAATATCATGACATCATTCGAGATGTCGTTTGAATGGAAGGAATTGCAACATTGTTTCTTTCATGGTGACGGATATCTAGTTTTCTTGTTGAAACGACACATATTGTGTTCTCTATGTCACACAGTAGTAGAAATATGGTGTGGATGGCGCATTTTTGCTTAATATGTAGCGATGGTACATAGAGTTTTGTTTTTATTATATACATGTGTGAGTATCTTTGATTATGTAATGTCTCAAGGCTTTATTCCTCATAAATAAGTCAAGAGGACTTGAACAGATTTTAAATAAGTTAGGAACACTTGATTATGTTTTGGAATAAATTAAGTAGACTTGAACCTATGTTTGATGCCCGGCATCATGTATAAAGGAACACTTTATGTGATTGAAGTAATATTTACTTTATAATGTTGGCAACCAACTTGCCATATGCCAACTTGTTGGGACCGAATTTATTGGGGGACGTGATTTACAAGAGTAAATAAAACTTAAAAAAGAAATATAGTAAGTTGAGAAAAATATTATTTTTTGAATTGAAAGAAATGTGAAGAATTAAAAGTAAACTTTTACTATTTTTCAAAACCAAGAAAGGATAAAAAGAAAATGAAGAAAAGAAAAGGGGCTTCTCATCATTGTTTTTTAGAAGAAAAAGAGAAGAAATTTTTTGATTAAAAAAATAGAGAACCTAGCCGAAAAACCAAGAGAGGAAGTCATTCTATAAAAAAAATTGTTAAATAAGTTAAGAATGAACCGAGGATGATTCAGTCAAATTTGTTGGGATAGTTTTCTTTAACGCTAAAAATCCCCCAAACTATCCAAAAACTATATAAAGTTCTTAAAAAATTCAATATTTGTTTTTAAATCTCGAAACATTTTATGCTTACAAATTTAAGAATTAGTAAGATTCATGAGGGTTTCTACCCTTTTAGGGAATTATGGGTCCTTAAAATTTTCCTGGAATGAATAGTAGATAAGGGAGATTGCAAGAGGAAAATCTACCCATTTTCACAGTACAAGTCCAACCTAATTATCTTATTGAGGACTCAATATTCATCCCGAATGTGGTTTTGAAGCTTAGGATTTATATCTTGGTTTTGTTGAAGGAATAACTACACAGAAGTCATAGAGTTGATCAAAAATGTCTTATTGGAAACCATACTTAGTCTCGATTTACATTATCATATAGTTGCTAAGTCATTGTTCTTTAGTAAGATTGATGTTGCTCAGGGGTCATCTCTACAAGGGTTGATAGCTTATGAATCCTTGCAGAATTTAAGGTTAGAACTAATGGGATTGTTGTATACCAAGTTGAATGGATAACAAATATGTTTTTATTTGAGTTGTTCCTTTAATCTTAGTAATATTATTGATAGACACATTGTGAGTTTTCATGTAAAGAACTGTAGATGTTCAATAGTTTATTCTTGTTTAAGTTAATGATTGGGTTTCTATGGATAGGTAAGAAATGCTTAACTAACTTTTGTTAGATAAATATTGTGTACTATGTTAAAATAGCCAAATGTGAAAAGAGAATTTAGGAGAGATTTATTTAGTTTCTTTTAGAAGTTATAATTGTTGTAATCCTATTTTCAAGAGAGTACACAAGTTATTATTTATGTTCTGAAGAGTTGTTATTGTTGTTTCTCTATTATAATAGAGTTAGGATACTAATGGAAAACATTATCCCTCATTATTTCTATGATTGTTTTATGGGTTCATTGAAGCTTGGGAAACATTAATTGTGTTATTCTCATATCATTTTATGATTTCATAGAGGATTTTAGATAATTTGTTTAAATTGTAACTTTACATAATCAATATTTAATAATAAAAAAAAGCATACCATATTTAAGTGAAATTTGGGGTTTAACACCCGTGGGTTGAAAGTGTTACAATAAACACTCCAATACTCTAGAGGAATGTATTACACTAAAAATACACTAGTGTAATGCAAAAAAACTATTCTTATAAGCTTCATATACTTCTATTAATGGAGTTGAGCAAGCCAATAATGTAACAAAAGTGTGGACATAACAACCTAGAACCCAACACTTACAATAGTACGAATATTCTATGAAACACATTCCATTGAAGTATGGATGGAAGTGAAATCCGAAAGGATGTGAGCTTAGATGAGAGGAGCACCATGTTTTTCCAATGTCTTGTATGTTCCACCCAACAATTAAGTCCCCTTAACGAATTTGAAAAAATCCATGCACATGATAAATAAATAGCATTATAACGTGCAAAATGACCGAAACAATATAATGAAATATATCAATGAACCGTGGGAAGCAAGAGTTACATATGGAATGACAATACAACTATGAAAACTCCAGCTTAATAACGAATGCTCTCATCAAAGGTATAAAACTTATGGTGGATCAACATACAACTACCAATTGGAAAGGGTAGTATTATTGTGGCCTAAATGAGCCAACAATGGTAGGGACGTGGAGCTTCGATCCAAAACCCTCGGAGAAAAAATACCCTCACCAATGCACAAAATGAAATCAACAATGTAAATGTCGAAGACGCAAACCTACAAGACATCTGTAATGGCTAGGTTGAGACCATCTATATGGCCAATCATGCATCAACCCAGTGCATTGAGTTGGCTTAAGCAAGAGGATCATTTGAATCCAATGCTTGGTTTATTATATTGTGTTATCATGAGAAGTGTTGACCCCAATGAGTGGAGAAGTGTGATCTCTAGAAACCGACCTTTCGACGCACTCCTTTAACCTTGTTCCTTTTAAACTTGCATATGAAAAATTGTGCTAGCACCTTACATGATAGGTAATCCATACATCTCGTAGGATTAACTTCTACACAAACATTATATCCTCCCTCTTTTAGGTGGTCTTTATGTTGTTATTCACCTCATTTTCTCCCTCTTGAAAAATTCTGTGAAGGTCGAGTATTTTGCATCATTTGGGGTGACTAAGGAATGCTCCAGATTATGGTATCTTGCACTGATATTCTCTGTCGACCATTAGAATCCTCATCACTTAGAATCTCTGGTCCAACTGATAATGTTGTGTAGGCTATGTGCCACACCCAGATATTGACGTGGTGGTCGTGCAACTACCAACGAGCACGCCATAAATTTTACGGCTCAAGCCAACACAAATGGTTATGACATTGAAATCCCTGATTCTCTCCTCCAACTCTTAGATGATTGATAGGGTGAGCTTACTAGTGCACATTCAGCGGAAAACCGAAAGGTACTTCGGTGACAAAATTTTTGGGTCATCAAAAATTTACTGGCTTGACTCATTCTTTGTCTTCCAGGCTCTCAGAATGAACCCTGGAATCCTTTGGTAGTCCCCATGGACATTGACCAATGCCCCCCCCTGCCCCATCCAGCCCCCTTCCGCCTCTAGAGAGGCCCATTGCAAGCAGTATGCAGGAAAAAGAAATTTCCAACATAGTGCTTGAGTACAAGAAAACCAAAAGGCTCTATGTCAAGCAGAATACCTCCAGCAATGAGGAAGACACCAGCAGTGAAGAGGACACTAGTAGTGAAGCCAAGAGTCCTGGGGATATTGATGGCCACGAACCTGTCAACCCACCCCATACCTCAACGGCTAGATGCCCAAATTCTCAACTCGGATTTAGATTTTGGGTTCTTATCATGGAGGAGCCTCCCTCCAAGTATTAAGTTCGGGTTTCTAGGTTTTATGTTTTCATATTTTTCCATGGTTATCTTGGATACAGAATTTCTTGTTTATCATAGAAGTTATTTTTAGTTTCTATGCTTTCATATTGTCAATTTCAATATTACATTGATCTAGTTTCCCTGTCATAGGGAGGATCATTTTAATTGTAACATCCTAAACTCTCCTGAGGGGCAAGTCTTCACTCTCTTTCCACTACATTCTGCTTGCAGAAATGCCATTATGAATTGTATTTTTTACTATATTGCTATTTTAATTCAAAAGATTAGCATATGAAATTACAAAAAAATGTTATGGGTAAACACTATATAAACAAGTACTGTATATTAAATAGAGTGATTCATGATGTAAAAGTGTTAGTATTAAATTCAAAATAATTTTAATTTTAATTATAGCTACATATGGGTATGGAGATTACATTATATTAACACCCCAAATCCAACTATGAATTTGACATTAAAATAATAGTAATGATAAATTCAACCATAAATTGAAGTTACAAGTAGCCTCCTTTTTTGCTAATCTTCTATGTATCTATCTATTCCATTTCTCAAGGTCACTAGATAGAAAGATCCTCCATCTCGAACTTTTTTGAAAGTTCTTCTTGCACACATCTATGATCTTATCATCCTATGTAGGCTTCCATATTCATCCTTGTACCAAAGGTTGAGATATCCATCACTCTAGGTGATCCACAAGCTCGTCATGTTACTATATGTGCTCTCCCATGGGTGCCTTCTGATTTCATACAAATCCTTATTCAAATTGTGCATATGTGGTTCTCTGTACAAAGTCCTTATCCTTGGAATTTGTTCGATGTGCACTTGTACTTCACTAAATAAGTGTGTTTGGTCATTGTAGAAAATGTCTTGCCATAATCAACTCCCTCTTTCACAGAGAAATCATGAACCTCACTTTGTACCTCTTGATATTTTCATCAGTTGCATGCTTTATAACATCCTTCCATTCTTTCTTCTCGATTTCTTATTTCTATATAGAAGGATCTATATTCATATTGGATTGCTTTTCTCATGATTAAGCTGATATTCTCTTGTATGTGTTCAACTTTCAAAGTGGATCTACAAGTCTCTATGGCTTGGTAATATCATGGCCATCATGTTCTTCTAAAGTACCCTCTTCTAAATTATGCTTTTGAATTTGGGAGCTTTGACTTCTTCTTAATGTACTTTATCTGTGTAATTTTTTTTGAGTGTTATGGTTGAAACATCATCACTTGTTCATCATACCAAGAATTATCTTTCACACTATCTTCCCTATAAGAAAAATTTAGTTGCATTATTAGAAACATTTCATAATTTTCAAAACATATTAATAGTGACAAATTCTAATGTATAAAGGCATATGTCACATAATCATGCAACCATCTTATGCAATAGAACATTTATCCAAATCTTCTATAGATACATAAACTTTCTAGTTTCCTTCCATCTCCACCTAAACATTATTAAGAGTGTGCACTACTCCCAATATGTCAACAAAGAGATTTCATTATATATAAGCAGAAATGGAATGGTGTATAGCACCATAGGCTACTTACCCATTACATGCATATTAGTAGTATATTGTTCATGAATGTAAATATTCTGATGCATAATACATTTTCTTAGTTTAGGAATATAAATATGTAAACAATATTATTTAAATAACTATATATACAATAAATGACAATCTAAACACTCATCTTTGTTTGTTTGGTAGATTCCTTCTTGATATTTGTCTCCTTGCAAGATTTGATGGAGTCTCAGACAATGTTATTTTCTTCATCATATGATTCTCAGTACTTGTGATTTCCTTTCTCATGATCGATAATGGTAATCAAGTTCCTAATTCTTCATCGATCACAACTTCATATCTTCTTATCCAATGTTGAGATGAATAATAGGTTTCTTCTTCATCAAACACAATTGCATCTTGTGTTATCCAATGTTTATATGGATCAGAGATTTTTATTCATCATGGGTAGAATCCTAATGGATCAAAGTACATATTACCCATCACTTAATGAATCCTCCCTTGTTATCTTCTTGGGAATTTCATCATCTTCAGTGGCATGAGTTGTTAGGGATGATTGTCATTATCGTCATCATATCTTCTTCTTTTTATATCAATTGATTTTATTCTTGCGTTCATTCCTCTAGAGGTTATATTCCTTATAGAAAAAATTCATTGAATGGATGATTCCCATGATCTTAGTAGGCCATTCAGTTTAGTCAAATCCACTTCAGTTTCTTTGAAATTGTCTCCAATAGCTTCTAGTTGTTGCTTGATCTTGGAGACCCTTGCGAAGTGGGATTGAATGCTTTATGATATGTGCATATTCATGTCCTTAAGTTGATTTCTCAAGTTCATCTTCGTGTTGACGTTATTTTGATCATATCCTTGGAATTATTCAAAGAGAATACATATGAAATCAAATAGTATTTAATGGAGATGGAAAGGATCTTCTTTGATTTGACCAATTTCTTCTTGTTCTTGCTTCGTCCTTGTCTCCCTCTGAATATGCAAGTTTTTCTTTGACATAGTATTCCAAGTGATGCTGTTGTACAGGATTATACACCTAATAACCATAGGTCTGGGGTTACCAACATACTTAATCAACTTGCAGACAATTGACTCTAAAGTGCAGTAAAGGAAATAGGAGGACTAGAAAGACTCACTTTATTAACGAAGGTCGATCCTTGCTAGTCCTCTTCTGCTCTGCTTCACCTTCAAAGTCTTCAAGGTTGCTCCTCTTTCACCTGTCAAGAAACAATCTTCCAGATACAAGATGATTCATATATATATAAGCAGGTTAGATAAATCACATATAAGATGCAGAAACATAAACATTTATCAAACCAATATACATGAAACACATATGGAAGAAAGATTATCTTTATTATCAATAATAGAAAGAGTTCAGATTACAACCCAACGCTTGAGACAAGGACTCCTCTGCAACCAAAGGATTCTGAGTTCCACTACTCCAAAGACTTCTGTCAACAATCCACCAGCATAACTTTGCTCTCCAAGTGTCTATCCAACACCCTCCCCAAGGCCTGTATTTATATGGGTGAAATAAGGCAATTCTCGAAGGTTGGGGAAGTTATAGCAGTTAAGGAAATTAAGTTAAATGGGTTAACTAATCTCCAATCAGCGAGTGTTTTTATGTTTTAATATTTGAGACCTATTCGCGGGTATGTAGTAGAGCAACCCGCGAATGATTCGTGACTTACCATAAGGGAAACCCACAAATACATGGATTCGTGACTTGTAACAACCGAGACTCGCGATTGATGCATGAGTTGTATAGAAGGATAGTCGCGACTACATATCAACATAGTAAAAATGGAAAAGTAACCATCTGGATGGGGAAGGAATGTATTATAAGAAGCTCATCAACAGTACCCTGGGAAAACCTCAATCCATAAATGGCCTTTTGTGTACCAACATGAGTAATGTCAGCACTCGGACGGAGAGGTACCATTTAGGCGGATAACAGATGCTCTTCTAGTATGAGGAGAAATTTATACTTCCATGCCCAAAAAATTTCATATTATTCAAGATTATCCTCAAGCTTGGTACAGTTTGTCATCATGATAAAGTGAGAACCTAAAATGGAAATAGATATAATAGAACATACCAATGAGATTGCTTTAATTGGATGCTTGCTTCAATGCTTTTCTAGAAGACTGTTTCTAATCGACCTAGGTTTTGATAGAGAAATCATAATTTTTTTAAACTTAGGTAACTTTTAGATATAATTATATAGAAATATGGGCCTCCTCAATATGAGCTCCGCAACATACTCCTTTTCCAAAAATTGTCGATAGAATTGGAAAATATCAGATTCCCTAGCTTTCCTGCAAGTAGTGTTATGTCCAAAATTGAAAATCCACAAAATTAGAAACTCTCTCCATAGAAATATGTTCCCTCCTAGGGAGATTTGGATTGTCCTTATTTTTCAATTTATATATGGAGGGAAGCCCTATTTTATTCAATATCTTCTGCAAAATGTCCTAATATTGATTCTAATGTATCTCTAAAATTCCTGCTCCTAAAGGTCAAAAATCCGTCAATCGATATCCCCATTTGTATTCTTTCCAACCCCATAGGTTACAAAAATATTGGATTCACGAAGTGGAACTTCTGCTAAGTTTCCCAATGTGAATTTTTTGTTGGCTAGTTCAATATAACAAACTTGTACCAAATTCCACATGTCATTGTGTTGCAGCTGCAATTATTTCCCCAAGTTTTTTCAATTTTAGGCCCCCCCCTTTTAGTTTGTTTTTCTTCAAAATGGCCTAGGAGTATTCTGTTATGACCTGGGTTTCCCTGAGTTCAGAATTTTCTTGAAAAAACTTGGTCTTTTTCACTTTTCTATATCAAATGCTTAGTCAACTACTTTTTCGATAGCGGAAGCATAGTGGACTACCCTTCTGACGTTGTGGAAGAAAAACCATCAAGCCTGCTGAGTTCCTTTGGACTCCCTCGCCGATACATCAGAGATATTTTTTTTTATCCTCGGGTTTGATTTGCTGAAGTTATGGCTTTTAGTGTGAGATTTGTCTGATGAAATGTTTTCTTTCACCTTTCGACATTTGTTAATGTTTTATTCGTTGTCGATTGATTGACCGAAGAAAGCCGGAGTATAGGGCATATCTCACCCAGGGTTGTGGGAGGCTAATTCCGAAGAGTTCCAAAAGCATCATGTTCCTTCTACTGACTCCTTAGAGCTTAGCATTACCGAGTTCTGATACTCGTTCCAATAGTAAAACTCATGATCGTACAACAGTACATTGCCGACATTGCGGAGGAGGATCAGTTTTTGGTTCTGAGGGTAGAACTTAGTGATTTCGATGTCCGATTGACTCAACATATCATTGGGTTGATAGTTCTATTTACGCTCTCCATTGCGGTGATCCTCCTGTTTATTCTTTCGATTGATTTAATTTTTGACTGCCGATAGTTTCCCTCCCAGTCATGGGTATATATGTATGGACATGTGACTTGTTATTTAGCATTTGGATTTGTCGTTTGCACTATGGAAGCAGTCTAAAGAAGTCGTGCACACATAGCTGTCAAAACCTGGTTCATTCTACTCTGAACCCATGGATTTTCAGCTCGCCTGGTCACTCACATCACTCTTGAAAGGTAGGTTTACCCATAGCCTTCTCACTTGGGTAGTATTGGTTGATTTTGAACCATTAAGTGCGTTGGAGGTTAGGTTTTCGAAGGTTAGGAATTTTTTTCCTCCTTATGGTGATTTCATGGATGGTTTACATTGAAAGGGGGGGTTAGTTGTTTGAGGTCTCCTTATTATGGGAGTCTAAGTCTGTATGCCATTGAAGCATTATGGACACATTTTCTCTGATGCAATTTGTTAGGGCATGGTGTAGACAAGTGTTTCGCTATCTGCACCACCCTTTTCTTGGTCTTTTCATGATCGGCTAGGGGTTAGTAAGCCATTTTTTTTGTAGCGTTTTTTTCCCATGGGACTTAGGAGGGTTTTTTTTTTCAGTCGATTAGGATTTCTTCTTGAATACTATTGCTACGTAGAGTTTATTTTTTGAGATTGAGAATTGTGTTTAGATTCAGCAGTAGAATTAGTCTCATAAGTACTTGTGTGAGATGGAGGTTATTCGATTGATTAAGGTTTTGAGATAGTGTAGCTTAGGAAAATTTAAGAAGCAGTTTGCAGGGTTTTTTCTAGTTAAATATTTCATTCATAAAGATTGTGTTTAACTTATTTTAACATCATGCATGTTGAGGAGGTAAATAAATTGGTATATTTTCTTGTGTGTTGCTATAAGCACTTGCTAAGAGCTCAGTTAACCTAAAAAATGTTGTTTGATTGTGAAAGGTTGATTGCTATAACAACAACATGTCAAAGAGGCAAAAGAAGAAAGCTGAAATGGTTGAAGGAGAGCCTGAGGTAGAAATAATCACCAAAGTAGAGTTCATCTATGAAGACACCAAATCCACCACTGGAGTTGAATGAGACTACAAGTGGGGAGAAATCTTTATAATGATCTCAAACAAGAATTTACCTGATGTTGGTTTTGAAGAACTGATGATCTATGCTAACATTGAGAATTCAACCTTGATGAAAGTAGCTACGAGGCCCAAATTATTCCCCTGTTCAGAAGTAATAGGATGGATTCTAGCCAGGGAAGATGTGATGACAATGATTCTAGAAAACACTGCAAAGCAAGGCTATGCTGCATATATCCCTACCTATGTCTCTATGGCATACCATTTACCTTCACCATAGGTCTACCTAATAGAGAGTTGGTTGAAAGAGATAGCTCTGGACCTAGTATAAACTATAAAGATAATGATGATACCAAGAAATAATTTTCGAACAAGACCTTCTGAAGAATATGACACCTCTACTCTCTGTGCTCCCTATAGGTTTATTGCATTAATGCTCAACAAGATTTTTGGCAGAGCACATGGGAAGAGTTTCAAGATACGTTGGATACCGGTTATCTTTTTTGTGGCTACACAAGGAACCATCTTCAACTAGGATAGTATATTGTCAAACAACCTTTCTACATGTATAAGTGCAGCCTTAAGAGGAGTATCTCAGAAGAAATCTGAATTTTATATGAGCTCTATTCTAGTTGACTGCATATTGTGCACCCAGACTTTCCCTGCTTTGAGATGTAACCGGGATAAGGACAAAACCCAAGTATACGTAGCCTATAAATTTTTGTGGGCACATAAGTATTACAGTTATTATAGGGAAATTTGCGAGCATTTCATTATGCCCTTATATACTCTAATTTTCTTGATTGAATGTAATTGCATGTCCAAAGAGGCGTTTAAATTCATACAAGAGTTTGGGGATTATTATTTTGATGGAGGATGGATTATATGTAAGGATGTATGGTGTCTGCAAAGCTCCTTCTCTACTCCTGAAATATGCCACAGATTATGTACTCCACAAGGAGGCAGTTAGATAGTTGTATATATATGGAGTAGGAAATCGTTTTTTTGAGCATAAGAAGGAAACATACCCTGCAGTACCTTTCTTACCTGGAATCTATAAATTTTCAAGGGTAAAACAAGTAGTAGAATTTGTTAAAGAGATAGAATATTTTCACTTTGGAGAAATGAATTTTCATATAAATGACTGCCATAACAAAGTAGTTCGGACTACTGCAAAAAAGCAGGAATCCATTTTGAGTATACTGACTTATGGGATAAAGATGAGGATACATTCTGAAATGCAAATAACATAATAGCCCTCAAGAAAATATTCAAGAAAAAGATAACAACTATGGGTGGAAAATGCAAGACTTCAGAAACGGCTAAGAAGTTAAAAGAAGGAGAGGCAAAGAAAAGAGAAGAAGATGCTAGAATATTAGCATAGGAAGCATAAAATTAGTTAAGAATTGAAGAGGAAGAAAAGAAACGAGCTGCTAAAGAAGTAGCTAGGAACGAAGAAGAAGAATGCAAAAGAAAAGAGGAAACTTAAATAAAGAAGAAACAAGAAGAAAGTGAGGGTTTTAGACTAATAGGAGCCCAAAAGGATAAGCATCCTACAGAGCAAGTTGATGCACAAGAGGTACAATACCAAATAGATCAAGAGCAAGGACAATGCGATCATGATCCCTTGGAACCTACTGTATCTTCTGGTAGCATATTAGGAGAGTCTTCAAATTCTAAAATTGAGTTGATTCCTTTCATTCCTATAGAAGGGGAGCAGGTTCCTAATTTTAATACCATTTTTTATGACAAAGAAAAGAAAATAATCATTAAAATAACTAAGAAGAAGGTAGATACTGGGGGACAACCAGGAACACTGGTGACCGACAAGACATTGGTACATGGTGCACATAAAGATCCACGGTTGATAGCGAGAGCTGGGGTAGCTTTAACCTTAGCAACTGAAGACAATGTGGATAGGATCATGACTGATATAGAGTAGCCACGGAAGAATGTGACCCAACTAAAGGAAACCTTAAAGAAGGAAAGAGATTAAAGCTAGAAGATAAAGAGAAAATATGAATATATGATAGGTGAAGTCAAGACTTCAAGAAAAAAATGCCAAACTCTGCAAGCAAATAAGAATTCTCTGGCAATATTTGCAGAGAACATAGAGAATAGTGCTCAAGTTACCTTAGCTAAATTACAAAAGCTACAGCTGGAGCATCAGATGTTAGAGACTGAAAAGGATAATATTCAGTTATAATATGGAAATTTAAGTGAAGAAAAGAATAAGTTGGAGAGTAGGGTTACTAAGCTAGAAATCAAGAAGGCTACTACGGAAGAAAAGGAGAAGAAATATTAGATGCAGGTAGTAGCCTTAGAAGAACAAAAATATTCATTGACTGCATTGCTAAAGGATGCTATGGAGCAGAAAGCTAACATCCAACCTTTGAAAAAGCATGTTCTGACTTAAAGGAAAAGGATATATCAAATACAAATATGGATAGAAGATGAAAGATGCAAAATTTTGTAGATAGACACTAGGCTAGAAGAAATTGTAGATATCACTTCATATTTCCTAGATAGGTCTCAAGATATATTGGAAATTCTAGAAGGAAGAATGTTCTGGGTAGAGACCAATAAAGAATCTCTCGCATAACTAGTCGTAAAAGATCAGCAAAAATAAGAGCAGGAATATGAATTACTGGAATTTGCAACTAATGTTGTAGAGGAGTTCAAGAAAACAGTGAAAAAGAGAAAGACTGCTTGTGCTAAATTTTGTAGGAGAGTGATCCCCACATACAATCGATGTTAGACTTCTGCAAAAAAAAGATTGTATGTGCTACCTAAGCATGAATTGTTTCTAAAACATTTACAGGACAGGTACAAAGAAGATGAGCAAGAAATACAGTAGCTCAATGACCTAGATGAATGGATATTGAAAAATGCAGTAGCACATGTAGCAGCGAGAAAACATTTATTAGAGGACCAACTATGCCTAATTCCTGCTAGGATAAAGGGGGTGAAGACCTAAGCTGCAAAATATGAAATTAACATTCATTTTCTTGAGCCTTCTAGATTTGTAAACATAGCAGCTGATGCTAATGCATGGAAGAAGTTCACGAGCGAGCAAGTTGTCCCTTCCTCATAAAATGTTTTGGAAATATTGATTTAAAATGTAATATATTGTATTAATTTTGCACACAAGACACAGGACAAAATTTTGGAAATGAAAGGTTGGGGAAGCTCAAGAGACAATGAGGGGCAACCCAAGAGTTTCATTTTTGTATAAGTATAGGAGAGTTATAGATAGAAAGGTACCTTTTTTCCTGACTATATTGAGAAATTATTATAAGAATAACTAATTCATTTTACAATAAAGAGTTATATGTTTATGTTGGAGAAAGTTCTGTAGATTTTCAAATGTTTGCTATGGGCTTGTTGGATATGAACTATTTATTTCTCAGCTTGTTTCCATAAACTGTGAGATCATTCTAACCTATTGAATTCTTTCATGTTATGAATGTGCTCCTATTTATTCTGTGAAATTTCCACATTGAGTAATGAATGTTTTAATTGAACATAGGCTATCATCATGTCGTTTATCTTTCTATTGATATTCATGTGTTTAGAAATGTTAACAACTATCTGTGATTTTCTTTATGCATGCAATACGATACATTACTCGCCATTAATGATAGTTTTTCTCCCTAGGGATAGGTTACTGAGTCTTAGTTAGTTTCTTGTTGTTTGTGATTTAGAATCGAGAGAGGTAAGACGAGAGGTAAGAAAATGCACATCACATTGTGACCCTCCTCATTATCTCTATCATCTGCATTTAGTTAGGCACTTGCACATCATACTTAAACATTAAAAAAGTAAAAAAATGTACATGGTGGACCGGGCTGTAACTGGTAAAACACTTTAATTGTTACTTGACCTACGATATTGGGATCGTAAATTGGACGGATTCCCCATACCAAACAATAAGGAGCTAATTGGGAATGTTTATTGGGGAGAATCCCTATTGTTGTTACGTGTGATTTTCAAGGCCTCAACACATTGTTTCATATTTGGGGTATGAAACTCACACCATAAAAGATACAATCGAAGAACTATTTCCAAGATATTACAAAATTCAATTTGTATCTTCCTACCCCTAGATATAGAAATTATCCCTAGGTTACCTATTTAAGACTGAATTCTAGAAGAGGTTTGAACCCTGATTTGGAGGGATCATCTCTCCTAAAGTACAATGAATATGAGGATTAAACTATAAAAAAATGTACATAAGTATTTCATCTTCATCATGTATAAGTTTTATCTCAGGATCCTTCACCAAGGTTGAGTTATATTGAAAGTTCCAAGATGACCAAATTCTTCTTTCTAGGATTTTCAAGCATGAAAATCTGGTCTCCAATATCTACACTAGTAGCAGTGTTAGGGCTGCAAAAAGACTTATTTCAGGGTTTCTTTCATACCATATTAATATGTTAATGGTTATACATAATATTATAGCATCTATCATAATAACTTAATAACCATATGCAAAAGGATCACTAAAATAAAGAAAAGCGCAACCACACAAAAGAACATAGAGATTTATCTTAGGAAACCCTCATGGGGAAGAAAACATAGAAAAAATTCATCTATATAGACTTCAGCCAGCTACAGTGTAATTACCCAAGAATAGGACTTGTAAGAGTCCAAGAATAATACTAAATTGATTTCTCTCTCCTAAATGAATTGCTCCTTCTCTCTCCAGCACAACTACTTGAGTTCTGAGGGTGTCCAAATGAGGTAGATTCCTACCCTATTTATGTTGATTGGTGGAGAGTCATAATGACCCAACATGGTGGACTTCTCCTCCCAATCATGGTTGAAATTCATTGGGAGGATCAAAAATACATTTTAATATATCATACCTAGGGAGTGGATCTATATCACACCTTTCCAAATAAGGTCCAAAATTGTTAACTTGTTTTGGTGTGAATGAATTGATTCTTTCAGCCAATGAATCAATAAATGTGGGATGACTCAATATGTATTATAAAACAAAATTATTGAAATCTGAAATAAATAGCACATTTCAATGGTCCACCAAATTCTATAATATGTAAGGGCATGAACCATGCCGAGGAACTAATTGATTATGACTTAAGAAGCACTAGTGTTTATTTATGTGCTCTAATTAATAGACTCATCCTCAAATTAAATGTTGGTATAGTGCCATTTTGTGGCACTTGAGATCCATACAATAATCATAGATGGACTTATTAAAACCAATTTCAACATTTTTATAGATAAGTTTATCAACATATGGTGGACTTTTCCAAGTATACCCTAAGAGCATGTTGCCATTGATTGAAAAATATATTATATGAAATTGTCAGTACTAGATATTACGAATTAGAAGGAAATGTCTACTGAGTCTACTTGGATTCAACACAAATTTCCCACCTGCTAGAAGCATTTCAATAAAAAGTTGACCAAAATGCCAAATTGACACAGTTGGTAAGGTACCCACATCATTGGTAGAGAAATTCAACTCATGGATCTGTATGTGGTGTTGTATTATATTTTGAGAGGTTATATAATCCAACTACAAAATGCTCATATAACCAACCATTAATTTAATAATTATCACAACAACCCAACTAATCAATGTGTTTCAAGAGTTGTGATATGCACTATACTAATGCATTGAATTTATTAGATTGAACACACCATCCTATGTGTCGTATTAGATCATATTTTGATCAATGAGAAGAACATGCAATGTTGTGATATGCAATACACTAATAGTTAATAACATTATTGCATTGTAAAGCTTCTAGAAAGTTGTACAAAAGAAGAAGTGATTTTAAGTGTTAGAATAATCAACCCATAGTTAGCTACCTTAGACATTAATCCAATTTTTGTCTTGTTTTCCTAGTTTCCATATTCCACCTTATGCAAGTTGTCATCTACACATCCATAGTGGTAAAACTTGTTAATTTTGAGTCATGGAGCGCTTGGGAAACCTCCTAGAATCAAATCTGCTTTATTCCTGGCCTCCCTAGCGCATGTCTTCTTTTTCTTCTTTATTGACTTCTTTTTCAGTGTTTTAAGGCAATGGGAAAGTTTGACTAGGTGAAGTTAACTTGTTTTTTGTCCTCCACATCCTCCATTCTTTTCTCCTATGAAAAGCATGTATGAGTTTTCCTTCCACCCACTATTAGCTTTCCTAATTGATTTTTCCAATTCATGAGCTCCTAGAAAGTTTTGGAAACTGCTTTATGCACCTATCGGGGATTTGCCTAGATTTAGTAAGCCTACTTTTGACTAGAATCGAATGGCATCTTCATGCATTCGAATCCCTCATGTAATTATTTATTGTGGAAGCCTATGACTTCACACGGTTGGCTATTGTAAACTTATTAAATACAGATTAGTGTTCTGCTCCATTATTCAGTCTCCTTTGTGAGTAATTTGCATGTGTAATTGGAAATTGTTGTGAGTGCAATTGTTCTAACACCTAGGTTCAATTTCCACATGGTATCAGAGCCTTTTTATATTGATTTATCTCCTTCCAATTTTTTTTGCAGGTTCGACATCATTGACTGGCAGCATTCTACTGACTGATGCGACAAATTTCTGAGCTATGGATCAATCTCAGAAGATCATCTTGACTCCATTTAATTTATTTGAATGGAAAGCAGAGATGGAGATACTATTGAGATAGAAAGGAATCTATAGAGTGACTATGGCAACAGAAGTATAGCCCAATGCAGCTGCAGAGAAGATAAAATGGCACAACATGAGGGATGAGGCCTATGGTTTCCTGTGTCTGAGTATATCTAGAGACCTCCTTTTCCATCTTTATGGATTGACATCACCGAATGAAGTATGGGAGAAACTTGTTGATATTTTTGGAAAGACAGATGANTCCCTGAGTCCCAATAGCTTTGAATCCCTGCAACTCTATTTTTCCAAGTTCAAAGCACTTGTTTTGCAGCTAAAACAATGTGGGATCGAAAACAAGGATGATCAGCTAGTCTTGGCCATACTCCCAAATCTTGGCCCTGACTATTCAATGTTTTTTTCGACCTTCTATGCCACAAAGTTGACAGCTTGAGCCTGGAAGATGCCTAGCCTTGCAAATTTCATGGAATCTCTCACACAAGAACAAGATAAACTGTTGATGATGGGCACCATCAAACCATCCAAAGACAAAAATATGGTTTCTGGAGATTCGAGGGTGGATTCAAAAATAAAAAAGAAAGCTAAAAATCCACCTGAGCAAAAGAGAGATAAGAACAAGTCTCCGGAGGAGCCTCAAGGTTCAAAGAAGAACTACCAGAAGAAGAAGAACAAAGGAGAAATGAGCAAGTGCACATACTGCAGTAAGGAAAATAATTCTGAGAGCTCCTACATGAAGAAGTAAATAGACATGATCACCCAACTCCTGGAGAAGAATGGCATCTCCCTTCCAGAAAGCTCAAAGAAGAGGGAAGGAGGATCAAGTTCAGAAGACGGAGAGAGAGTTCATGCATTTGTTGCTGGCACATCAAGCTCACCTAGTTCCATCATTGATTCTGGAGCTTCAAGACATATGGTTTTGACCAAGGAGGCATTCACCTCACTTGACATGTCAAAAGGTCCACCAATAGTACTGGGAGATGACTCTCTCACTGAAAGTTTGGGAAAAGGGAGGATTGATCTTGACCATGGTAACTTTAGCAATGTGTTGTATGTTCCAGGTCTTGCCTCTAACCTCTTATCAGTGTATCAGATGACCCACACAGGGTCTCCAAAGAAGGTCATATTCTCCCCTAATGAATTTGATATCACAGAGATCTCAAGTGGTAAAGTCATTGCAAAAGGAGTTGCAAATCATACTTCGAAGGTATACATGTTCTCACACTTCCTACCCTACTCAAACCCCTCTGATCTTCTGATCCATGCTAATGAGGCAAGCAAGATTTGGCATGAAATATTTGGCCACCTCAATTACAAGTATCTTTATAATCTTAGTGAAAAATAAATGGTCATAGGGTTACCAAATATTAAGTTTTCCAAAGGAGCCTGTCAAGGTTGCATCCTAGGAAAACACCCAAAGCATAAATTTGAGAGAGCTAGTCATGAGAGAACCTCTGCACCTCTTGAGTTGATCCACAGTGATGTTTTTGGCCCATTTCCTCATATGTCAATGATTCAGGCCAAATATGCATTGAATTTCATAGATGACTTTTCCAGGTTTTGCTGGGTTTACTTCCTGAAACACAAGTTTGAAGTTTTTGGCCTCTTCAAAGTCTTTAAGGCTTTGGTTGAAAACCAGTCTGGGAGGAAACTCAAGGTCCTCAGATATGACAATGGTGGTGAGTATGTCAAGTTTTATTTTATTCAATATTGTGTAGATGTACGTATTCAGATGCGGCATTCTATCCCTTACACACCATAGCAAAATGGTGTTGCTGAGAGGAAGAACAGATCACTGAAAGAGATGGCAACATGCATGATGGAGGCTAAGACTTTTCCACCAAAGTACTGGGCCAAAGCTATAAAATATGCAGCCTATATCCAGAATAGGATTCCTCATAAACAGCTTGATGGTATGACTCCTTTCAAACATGGAATGGGCACAAGCCAGATGTGACCCATTTCAGGATTTTTGGCTCAAGGGCTTGGGATAGAATTCCAACAGAAAAGAGGAAGGCTTTGCAGCCCCAAAGCCAAGAGTGTCTATTTGTTGGGTACTCTGAAGATTCAAAAGGATACAAGCTGATCAATTTGAGGACAAACAAATCCTTCACTGAAAGGTGTGTTCAGTTTCAAGAAGAGCCCCTAGCAGCATTGGAAGTTGGAGAATCCTCTTCACCACCAGAACCTTTGAATGTAAGTGAAGAGATAGTTGAACATGATGATTCTGATATGTATAATAATGATGATTTTATTGCAGATCCTAAAATCCTTACAAGCCCAAAATGGGCAGCGAAGACCATTCATGCAGCTGGAGAACTAGCTGGAAATCCTAATGACCCTAGGAGGACTAGATCTCAATTTGAGAGTGCTCTATGCATGAAAGATCCTATGTTTGCTGAGAAATGATATCTGATGGTTGAATAAGATCCACATACATATGAAGATGCAGTAGAAGATCCAATATGGAAAGAATCCATGATAGAAGAGTTCAGCTCACTCTAGAAGAGCAACACTTGGGAGCTGGTTGATCTTCCCCCAGGGAGGAAGCTAGTTCAGTGTAAGTGAGTGTACAAGACAAAATTTGCTGCTGATGGTTCACCTCTAAAGTATAATTCCATATTGGTATCCAAGGGATACTCATAGGTTCATGGCATAGACTACAATGAGACCTTTGCACCGGTGGCAAAGATGGACTCCATCAGGCTAGCCTTAGCCATTGCAGCTTCAAAGCAATGGGAAGTATATCACATGGATGTGAAGTGTGCTTTCCTGAATGGAAATATCACAGAAGAGATATACATGTAGAAGCCTCAAGGATTTGCTACTAACCCATATCTTGTGTGCAGGCTAAAGAAGTCATTGTATGGGCTTAAGCAAGCCCCCAGGGCTTGGTATGCCATGATTGATAGCTTTCTGCTATCACTGAATTTTGTTCGATGCAAATCAGATCCAAATGTCTATTTGAATATGATTAATGGTTCATTAATGATCATTGTTTTATATGTTGATGATATTCTCATTATAGGAAGCTCAAAGGATTAAATTGCTTCCTTGAAGGATGCAATGAACCATGCCTTCTCCAAGACAGATCTGGGGCTATTGAGCCAATTCTTGGGGCTCGAGATTGCTCAAAAAAAATCTGGAATCAAAGTGCATCAGTCCAATTATGCCTTGTATTTTCTGAACAAATTCAAAATGAAGGATTGCAAGCCAAGCAAGACTCCTTTCCTTTCAGGAGTGAAGCTTGAAGAAGCTGATTCTTCACCTATGGTAAACAATACACTGTATAGGAAATTGATTGGATGTTTGTTGTACCTTACACATACTAGACATGATATTTATTATGCAGTAAGCATGGCTTCAAGATACATGGATCAGCCTCATGAGATCCATTGGAAAGCATCCAAAAGGATCCTTAACTTTGTTCAGGGAACAAGGATACGTGGGATATTCTATAAAGCAAGATCTGATCTTGGTTTGATTGGGTTTACTAACAATGATTGGGCAGGTGATAGCACAGATTGAAAGTAAACATCAGGATATGTGTTCATGCTTGTAGAAGGGCCAATCAGCTAGTCAAGAAAGAAACAGAGTGCCATTGCACTCTCATCTACAGAAGCAGAGTACAGAGGAGTTGTAAATGTAGCAACTCAATGTTTATGGTTGCAGGGGTTACTTGGAGAGTGTGGCTTCAAATCAGAATAATCAACGACTATACTATGATAATTAGAGTACCATTAGAATCTACAATGATCCAGTTCAAAATCAAAGAACCAAACACATTGAGATCCATATGCACTACATCAGACAGCTTGTGCATGATGGCACCATTCACCTACTCTTCTGTTCATCTTTAGAACAAGTGGCTGATATCTTCACCAAAGTTTTTTGTGAGAAGACATTCAGCAATATCAAATCACTGCTGGGGATTTCTGATCATGCTGTGAAGCATGAGTGATGACAATATTTCCAAATTTTGTTTTACAGTCCATGTTTAAGGGAGGATTTTCCCACTAGGTTTTTGCCTCTTTCCTTGGTTAAATGGACATGTAGTATGTAAAGGGTGACTAAGCCTTGTTTCTAGGCCCTAAAATTTTATGATATATTACTCATAAGTCAGGATTAAGGGGGGGTGTTAGAATAATCAACCCATAGTTAGCTACCTTAGACATTAATTAATCCAATTTTTGTCTTATTTTCCTAGTTTCCATATTCCACCTTATGCAAGTTGTCATATACACATCCATAGTGGTCAAAATTGCTAATTTTGAGTCATGGAGCACTTGGAAAACCTCCTGGAATCAAATCTGTTTTATTCCTGGCCTCCCTAGCGCATGTCTGCTTTTTTTGCTTTATTGCCTGCTTTTTCAGTGTTTTAAGGCAAATGGGAAAGTTTGACTAGGTGAAGTTAACTTGTTTTTTGTCCTCCACATCCTCCACTCTTTTCTCCTATGAAAAGAATGTATGAGTTTTCCTTCCACCAACTATTAGCTTGCCTAATTTATTTTTCCAATTCGTGAGCTCCTAGATAGTTTTGGAAACTGCTTAATGCACCTATGGGGGATTTGCCTAGATTTAATAAGCCTACTTTTGACTAGATTCGAATGACATCTTCATGCATTTGAATACCTTATGTAATTATTTATTGTGGCAGCCTATGACTTCATAGGGTTGGCTATTGTACACTTATTCAATAAAGAATAGTGTTCTGCTCCATTATTCAGTCTCCTTTGTGAGTAATTTGCATGTGTAATTGGCAATTGTTGTGAGTGTAATTGTTCTAACACCTAGGTTCAATTTCCACATTAAGGACAACATGTTTAGTCTCTTGTTGATAGAATATTAATTTTAATAAGACTAATATTATCCTCCATTGAGGAAAAACGTACTTAATGAATTGAATTATAATGTATTTAGCCTTACAAATTAGACACCATGTATGTATACATAAAAATTGTCACCAGAAACAATACCTTTTTTCCAGAACTTGACTCTTCGGACAATTAGTATCATCAATTAGAGATGGATCTTGAATTTATTTACTATTAATTCAAGTTTGTAGTTTTCAAAGTATTTATCATATATATCACCCTAGAAAAAATATACACAAACAAAATAAATACAGAGCACTTTGCAATTCAAGTTGCATCCAGACACCACTGAAATGTTAAAGAGTAAAATAAAAATGGATTTACAAAAGAGAATTCTCTCTATTTACTTGGAATTAATAGTGAACTATAAGACAATCCCAAGCTTTATACTAAGAAGTAGGTTGAGCAATTAGTATTGTCTACTTTGCACTTGCATGATTCATAAGAGATAGTCGCAAAAAGAAGAACTGTTGAAGGATGAAAATTGAGATAGTTAGTGATCCACCAAACAGTTAGCACCATTTGTTGACTCTGATAGTTTCAACGTCGAATTTGACAAGTCCAAACCTCAACAGGTTCAGCACCTCAACATATAACATCGACACCGATGATCGACATGATTACAATAGAATGCCTCTCTATCTTCTAGTCGTGTGCAATGATTGAAATTTTGAACCATTATAAATTCTTATAACTGAACATAATGGTAAGGAAACCCAAGTGTCCTCATCACTCTATATAAATGTGTACACTATTGTAATATACAATGAGAGTATTGCGCATAATACAACAATACTAAAGTAACAGATATTGGTTTGAATTCTTTCATTTTTTCTGTGTGTATATGTTTCTATGTGTGTAGTGTCTTTATTGCTTTGTTTATTCTTAATATGCTCTTGCCATAAAATTATTTGATTCATTCAATGGAACTGTTTTCCCGGTCATGCGCCTCGACACCCTGATCATTGGTATCAAAGAATATTTAGATATTGTTCATGCTTAATTCATGTGTAGACACTTCTATCAAGGTTACATAACTTAAGCTCATTTAAACACACCCGTAAACTCACCAATCAAGGAAGAAACTACATTCGAATTCAAAGTATCCATCTACTCGCACCACTAGATCGAAGATGGCCAAATAAATAGACAATAGAGATGCAACTAACGAGGCAAAGAAACTCATAGAGAAAGAATTGGATCAACAGAGAACCGAAATGTTTTCCCAGGTCAATGAGATTCACACACGATTCACCTTGACCTGAGGAGGATCCTCGATGAGGTTCATCTCAGAAAAAACCATCCCATTCAAATTTTAAATGAAATTGGATATATTTAATCTAGAAGGAAAGATTGATGTGGAATCCATAGACAATTCAGTACAACAATTGGAATCCTATTACTCTATGAATAAACTCTCAAAAGCTAAAAATATCACATTGTATTCTTAAATATGTTGACCTCTATGCACCGCTAGTGGGATAATCTATCGACAAAGGTGGAGAAAGAAGGAGACCCCATAGATAGATGGGAGTATTTTTTTGAATACATCAAGAAGGAGTTCTACCCTCCCAATTATATTGAACTACAACATAAGAAGTGGCACCAATTAAGGCAATGTAAATACTAGTATGTGCAGAGTCAAACTCATGAGTTCTATTGACTCATGGCGATACTTGGCATCCAAGAAGAAGAGAAATTTCTTGTTTTGAAGTACATCAGTGGATTATCCCTATGCATTCAGCCATATATGGAGTCTGTGACTGTCAGTATGCTTATGGATGCATTCCACTACATGAGTAAGATTGAAGCTAAACATAAAGGAAAAAAAAATTTTGCGGCCAAGCCTATAGGTTGAACATTCTATAAGAAGTCACCATCTGACTCCAACAAGTCAAGACACCCTTCTTAGTTGACCCCACCAAAGCAATACCATGGGAAAAGGAACTCTCAGAAAGACAAAAGGGAACGTATCAAACAACCCCCTATCAGGAAATGGTGTGGTTACCAAAAATAATCATTGAATGACACATTTGCATGCAAGGATCAAAAGATATTTTTGGAAAAAATGTCAACCTTTAACTTGTCCAACAAAACCCTGGTAGGATCTAACTGAGAAACATCAAACAATTTTACATCGATGTTGACCACTCCAATAGCCTCAACTATTGTTAATGAGGAGGAATGAGAGGGCATGTTTCATACACATATATGGGTACAAAAACATCCATTGCATCTAATTGTGGATAATGGTATCTAGAATAAATTTTCTTATGAATATCTCATGAAGAAACTAGTTCTTTTCACCACTCTAGATCCTTAGCCTTATAAAATCGGTTGGATGAAGGATGGACAAGAACTAAGGATCACCCAACAATGCAAACTCACCTACTTCATTAATAATTTTAAACATGAAATACTAGGTAACACGGTTCCTCTTTATGTAGCACACGCCCTGTTTTGGAAACCATACTTATGGGATCGACATGGGATTTATTAGTCATGACCTTAGAAGGTGATTATCAAAATATGTAACCAATGATATCGCATACCAAAACGACGAACTACACCAATGGATGCAATGATATTTTCCAAATAGACAAAGAATCTCATAAATCATGCTCATAGATTCACATTGATTACAAGTAAGCCTCAGTATCCCAGGAGGACTGCAACAACTAGTCGACTCACCGACCAATGAAGCTCCCAATGACAATAGCAGATCAACAATATTCTTTATTAATGAAAAAATGCGTTTCAAGAGCCAATAGGAGTACCTATACATTGCTAGGTAAAACACTCCATTGAACTTGTTCCTGGTTGTCCATTACATAATGTGTCTATTTAGAGAATCTCCATTATCGCAAATGAAGATATTCGAAGACAAATTAAATATTTGATCAACAAAGGTCACATATGACCCAATTCCTCTCCTTGTGGAATTCAAGTCGTCCTCTTTCCAAATAAAGATGGGAATTGGTGCATGTGCATCGACTATCAGGATCTCAAAAAAAAATTGGTGAAGAACAAATACCCTCTTCCAAGGATAGATGAACTCATTGACTATCTGAATTCTTTACTAAACTCAACCTCAAGTCAGGATATCATTAGATCCTTATCGATCCCACTAATTGTATGTAAAACTACTTTCAAAACCAAGGAAGGATTGTTTGAATGTTTATTCTTGCCTTTCTCCTTAACCAATGCACCTGTGGCCTTCATGCGATATTAGGATGGCATTCTATGACCTTTCATTGGTAAGTGTGTCATTGTATACCTAGACGATATCTTGATTTTTATTCGATCATGGGAAGAACATGTCTGAGAGTTTCGACAAGTCCTCAACACCCTTCGACATTATTGATTCCATTTAAACATTGACAAATGATCATTTGTGATGAACAACATCAAATATTTGGTTATGTAATCGACTCTATAGGAATTCACGTCAATCCCGACAAAGTACAAATCCTCAAATATTATCCGATTCCTAAAAACATTCATGAACTACTAAGTTTGTTGGTTTGGAAATTTTTTATCGACGATTCATACTTGACTTCAGTCACATATCCTAGCCTTCGAATCATTTGAATAAGGGATATGGGAAAACTGTCTTCAAATGCACATAAAGACAACAACATGATTTTGAGCCACTGAAACACAAGCTATGTACTCCACTAGTAGTTGTGTCACCTAATTTGCATCATCCTTTTTAAGATTGATATAGACACATCAGACTATGATTTAGGTGCAGTGATCACTCAGTCTAGTCACCCAATCATTTTTAATTACAAAACTTTTAATGACACCGTCAGAAGGTATTCAATGTATGGAAATGAATTGTATTCCATTATGTAACACCTTAATAAATGGAGATATTACATTCATGGGAAGGAAATGATCAATCTTATTGACCACAAGCCCTTGAAATACTTCACCCTGTCCCAGTCGAAGGTAAAAAAAATCAACAACTCAAATTGATTAATTACCTGCAACGGTTTTAGTTGGTAATTAAGTATTAGAGAGGTAAAGCCAATGTTGTAGCTGATTATCTCTATCAACCACACATTACTCTACTTTTCAGAGTGATGAGTATGCAAGTATATGACACCACTACTTGACCTCAACTTTATTTTGTACATTGTGAATTTTATCCAATTTATCGACAGCTTCAAACCATCCCATCATCCACTACTGACTACTTCCTTAAAGATACCTTGCTATACAATCTTGGAAAAATTTGCATACCTACATGTGAGCACAGAAAGAAGCTCATTTACGATGTGAACTACAACAAGACTGTAGGACACTTTGGAGTAGAAAATGTCCTTTCCATCCTCTAAAATTATTTTTATTATCCTTCACTTAAATCTGACATCAACATGTACATTTGGTCATGTGTGGTTTCTACCATTTCAAAACCACTGAATTGACGACAAGGATTATATACTCTTTTATCAGTTCCAAGTCGACCATGGGAATCTATTTCTATGGACTACTTGATGGGATATACTAAGAATAAACATCCGCAAGACACAGTATTAGTATTAGTTGATAGAATTTCCAATATGGTTATTCTCATTCTGTGCAAGAAGACTACGACATCACAATAGAGTTCCCATATCTTCTTTGAACAATTTTATAAACATTATGACCTTCTAAAGACCATCAATTTTTACAGAGATGTCAAATTTGTCAGCATATTTTGGAATACTATGAGAAACAACTCGACATGGGATTCTCTTTGTTGACATCTTTCTATCCTTAGACAAACAAATGGACGAAAGTTGTGAATCTCTTGGTAGTACAACTTCTCTGCATGTACAACCACAAGCATCATTGGACATGGGATGAAAGTCTCCTATACATGTAGCATAGTTAGAATCATTCTCATCACAACTCTACATGAAATAGTTCATTCCATATATGTTATGGATTTCAACACTCAGCACTGATCGGCTTGATCAGTTCATCGATATAGTCGAGCAACACTGACTCTAACTGATGAGAAGTTGAAAAAAATGAAGTTTCAAGATCAAATATACAACTTCTAGAAACTAGCACAATAAATGTTGTAATGAGCTAATGCAGAATCTAAATCTCGACATGATTAGCATCATACTGAGCATTCATTTCAAATTGGGGGTCAGGTCTGGTTTCATCTCAAGAAGGAATGCTTCACTACTCTATTCAAAAATTTGAAACCTTTGCAATATGGTCTACATAAAATCCTTAAGCATATTTGAGAAAACACCTTCCCAATCAACATTTCTTAATTCTTGAGTATGCATCGAGCATTTAATGTGGATCTGATTCCATAATAGAATTTGATCCCAAAATCCAATGGATGCATTGTCTGAACTTCGATAGACACGTGCTTGTTATTTGAAAACCATGTTTTTTTTTAATCGTTGGCGGGACTTCGTCGAATATCCGACTCCATTTTGAAACCCTTCGATAGTTTGACAAAGTATAAAACTAATATAAAGAAGTATTTCATCCATTAATCATCAAATATATGACTTTGTCTCGTTGGATGTAGAGTCGAATATCCGACATATCAACGTCGAAGATCCAACATATTAACGTCGCATATCTAACATATCAATGTCGAATATCTGACATATCAATGTCACATATCTGACATATCAACGTCGAATATTCTATGACCAAAACTTATCTGAAGTAAATATTTTTGACTACATATTCATCTATATCATTGGAGATTCAACAGATATATGTACAAAAAAAAGAGAAAGACTGATGAAATTTGTCATCAGTCTTCTGGAATTATTGTCAGATATCATAGGATATCATGGATGTCTCCAAAACAACTGTGTGGAGGATGCGTGGCATAGGGTGAATGAATGAAGTGGTACATGCACCACATAGCCACAGGAGACATCAGAATATTGACAGTACGATTGATCATGAACCTCGTTGCAAATGAAGGAAGGAGGATTTGTACGTCAGATTAGACTGCCCAACCCAAGAACCTATTGTGAATTTTTTTTTGGTACTATAGGAGGTACAAACCATAACAACCATGGAGTCTTATGTGTCCCATTCGATATTTGTGGAACGTACGTCAAGCCTGTTTAGATCATGGGGGATGATGTTAATCTGGTCATGGGTGAGAGTTGAGGTGGATTAGGCTAGAGATTTAGAGCATGGCAACATGTTTGTTTTCATCATGAAGAAGAGTTACTTGGCTGATGAGACATATTCTCTCTAACTTCATTCATCTCAGGAAATAAATTCAGAGTTGGGAGAGCCTCCAAGCTAACTTCCCCCTCTGCAAATAGGATGATAACATGGACTTCATTGATGAGAGTGAGCCCTGCTTCCTACAACATGTCCTGGAAGAACTGGGACACATATTGAGGAGAGGTAAAGATGATATGCATCTTGAGAAGTGTTATCTTATCTGAATCAAAGGAGAAGTGAGTGAATGTTTTCAGCAGGTTGCAGAGGACCTCCATGAAGTGAGATTGATTCAGAGGGAGAAAAATGCTGCTGAGAAATGCTGACATCAAGAGCAAGCTCATGCCATCTAGGAGCTCGCATATAGAGTAACTCATGTTGAGATTCAGGTAGGAAATATGGCCTTCGAAACCTAAGTGAAATGAAGTAGCCAACCAAAACGTTGTTGATGGAAACTAGGGTTCTAGGACCTCTCTAGTGAAATAAACATGTCTTTATGTTTTTTTTTGTCTACTAATGGAATAATATGTCTATATATTTAGGAACATATCCATTAGTAATTAGATTCGCCTTTTGTTTACTATTGTGAATTCCATGAAGAAGACAATGTCAGATTCTCCTTTTGTTTACTATTATAAATGCCATGAAGAAGACAATGTCAGTAAGTACATGAGTTACATAAGCGATGTTGAACTTTGTCTTTTACAACAAATTCAAATAGTACTAATATCTTGGCACATAAAATGTCTCTTAGTATATTGATAAGAATGAATGCTAAAATAATATGAGATAACTAAATATGTTGTGACCTTATACTTCTTGAGATAGATCTGAATTTTGATCATATTGTTCCTTGTCACCATTTGGTTTCTATTGTTGCAAGTCTTCATTTAATTCATTCTTGGCACACCTAAGCAACATTTATTTGATAAATCATATGATAAATTAAATATGAGTATGATGACTGACTACAACAATCACTATCTTTCATTGTGCATGCATCTAAGATAGAACTAGTACAAATTGTATCTTTGTTACCTTTTAGATATGTCTTCATTACTCCACTCTTGGAAATTCTTGTAAGGAATATTGGTTGACTATTTCAGTTGCAGCCTAAGCATTTTTATTTCAGAAGTATATCACCTTGAAAAGCATCTCCTCTAGATAAATATTGTGCAATGCTTTATATCAAACAAATTATCCTTCAGTAAGTTGTGAATGTTATTGGAAGTTTATATTTGGTGCCTAGTCATATAGAGCACAAGTGTGAAGATAATCTAAACTTGGCTTGTGATTTTGGAAGTAATACATGGGTAAAATGTTTGATCTATGTTCAATAAATATATGGTTGAATGAATAATTAGAAGGATCTTTGTTTCCCATTATGTACTAGCTCATGATCATTGTTAGTATTGAAATGAATGTCTTTCGTTTGTTAAAACGTTATTTACACTGAGGTAATGGTTGAGAATATAGTTACTTTGTAGTAAATTGAGCTTATAGTCAACAACATAGGATATAATTTATGGATTAATTAATAAAGACTCACAACACAAGCTAACTCTTTATCACATCAATCTTTGCATTTAAAAACAATGGATGACATAAAACTTGCTATATACCTTTTAATCGATGCTTTCTATTATTTTATGCTAATTCAATCACACTTATGAGAAAACACCTTATATGATATTTTTTATATTGATGTCTACTCATACAAGCATACATTAGGATATGTAGAATGCTAGGTTATAATAGCTTGGAGCTTCTGCACATAGTGGAAGCACTTGAGTGTTATCTGATTTCTTGTACCGAAGTATGTTTGGTCTCTACAATTGTAAAGGGATAGAAGCATAGGTTATCACATTTTCCAAATCATGACATGTACATTTTCAATTATTTCTACTACAATGAAGTGAGTTACTGTGTATTAATTATACATGAATCAACCATAAAAATTGTATATTAGTTCTCTATGAATCAAATATTATAAACAAAATATTACCTATTTGTAAAGAGTGCATATTTGAATCAATGAAAACAATAAAACAACTTATGAAAATAAAAACCACCTAAGCTTGCAATTAGAACAATTGGTAGCTTTTGAATCTCGTTTCCTATAGTCCTTAGTAGCTCTGGGTGAGATGATTGGCTATGTTGCAACACAATCTATTGGTGAAACAACTACTCAAATGATAAAAAGTTGAGTTTGGCATACATTGCAGAAAAGATCAACCTTGAGTTTGATGATGATTTGACATGCATTTTTAATGATGATAATGCAGAAAAATGTATTCCTTGTATATGTATTACAAATGAAGAGGGTCCTAAAGGGGAATCACAAGACCAAAATTACGAAGATGATGTATTTTTGAAGAAAATTGAAAGTAACATGCTTACAAAATTATCTCTCAGGAGAATTCCAGATATTAATAAAGTTTATACCAAGTCTGGAAAAATAAACAAGTTTGATGGGAATGATGGATTTAAGCCTGAGATGGAATGGATGATAGATACAGAAGGTGTCAATATGTTAGCTATGATGTTCCATGGAGATGTGGATGCTACTAGAACAACAAGTAATCACTTGATTGACGTTATTGAAGTGCTTGGAATTGATAACCATATTTCAAAGAGAACTTGTTGCACAAATAATGATGGGGCCCACTTAGATATGAAGAGATAAGGTGTACATCCATACAAACAACCGAAAGACTATATATTCATGTTCCTGAGATGTTCTTCATGTTCCTCTTCTATCTTGGAATAAATCATTATGTCATCCAAAAATACTATAATGGATATATCCAAAAGGTCTCTGAAAACACCATTAATCAAACACATGATTGTAGCAAGAACATTCATCAATCCAAAAGGTATTATTGTATATTCATATTTCCCATACCTATTCCTGAAGGTAGTCTTACTGATATCTTCATCCTTGATGTGTACATGATAGTAACCTGACCTTAAGTTGATCTTTGAGAAAATTGTAGCTCCACGCAACTAAACAAACAAATCATTGATCCTCAACAATGTATACCTAATATTAGTAGTATCCTTGTTTAGTTGTATGTAATACCAACACAATCCCATTGTTCCATCTTTATTTTGTACCAATAGAGAAGGTGCTCCCTATGGTGAAACACTAGGGCATATATAACCCTTCTTTAACAACTCTTCCAATTGCAATTTCAATTCTTTAAGCTATGCGGTAGATATCTCTATGAGGATATATAGAAACTAGCATTTTTCTTGGTACCATGTCGATTTTAAAATCAATGTCTCGTTTAGGAGGTATCCTAGGAAATTTTGGGAACACATCTTGAAATTTTTGCAACACAAGCATTTCTTCAATGCGAGGCTCCATATCAGTGGATAGTTCTTCCACATGGATCAAATACAATTGGTATCCATTCTCGAGGCAATTATTCATTTTTATGGTTGATATTTCTTTTACTAAAATAGGCCTTGGAATTACTTTAACCTAAATTATTTTACCATCCGCATTCAGGCACATCATACTTTATTATGACAATCAAGAATAACATGATGTGATTCTATCCAATCCATTCCAATAAACACATCATATGAATCGAGAGTAATGATATCCAAGTCATATTTTTTATGACACCAATTCATTTCCAAACAACAATTTTTAACGAAGGTAATTTTATGTTTCATCAAGGTAACAAAATCTCTACAATTTTCCCATATGGCCAATATCTCTCCCAACCTTGTATCATTAAAACGCTACAATTTCAAAACCTACAAATGTATGGAAAATACATTTAAAGACTAATTTTGGTACCTATTAGTGGGTGGTAATGCCCTTTCATGGCATTGCCAATTTCCCTAGTACCTTCGCCTAGACCATGTATGGAATATTTTTCCTACATGTTAGATGATGTTTACAGTATTCGATCAAAGGCCGTACTGTATTGGATGAATAATACTTACCTATCTTAAATTTTGATATGCTAAGCTAGATCATTAGTATTTCATTTCAATTTCATAACAAAAGCATATAAACAGGATCATTGAAAGATAGACAAGCACATCCATACAAAAGGAACACAAATATTTATCTTGGGAAAACCCTAAAGGGAAAAACCTAGCAAAAGCTTCCTCAATATAGATTCCCCAAAAGATAAAAGGTAAAACCAAAAGGGAGATCAAAGACTGATCCTCCTCCTTCTCTAGCTACTTCTCTCACCCCCACTAATGTGCTACACAAGTGAGAATGTGTGTTCCAAATGAGGAGCGCCACACCTCTATTTATATCCATCCATTCACTTTAATTATCAATTCCAACATGTAGGCTCGAGTTAATCATGTAGGATCAAGTTACACATGTAGGCTCAAGCAACCACACTGGGGTGCTAATGACCCACCTTTAGAATTAGAGGGGACTACCTCATGACTCTTATTAGTTCTTCCGATTAGAAGCATTTGGGTACAAATTAATACAAGTGGTTCTCTCGGTAGGACCATTAGGGACCACCAAAGATACATATAGAATATTCTTCGAAGTTACAATATTTCAACACTCCCCCTTAACTAGAAGGGTATTCTACAACAACATCATCAACAACAATAATAGGAGAGATATAGAGGACATCATCAACATCATTAGGGTAACACATCTATAAATCATTGGAAGATTTTTCAACATCATGTAGTCTTCATCTTCAATCTCCACTATTCAACAACATCAACACTTCGACTGCTTCGATCGGAAACAACTTGATATTTCGATCAGTAGCAACGTCTTCAGCACTTTGACCTTTCTATCAGCAACATCTTCAGAACTTTTACCTTTCGATCAGCAACACCATCTTCAGCACTTTGACCTTTCAATCAGCAACATCTTCAGCACTTTGACCTTTTGATTAGCAACAACATCTTCAGCATCTTGACTTTTAGAACAGGAAGATCATCATCATCATACTCTGATCAGTAACATCATGATTAGAACCATCATCATCATACTTCAATTTTCTAATAGCATTATCATCATCACATTCTGATATTTCATTTAGTAAGTCATTATCATCACACTTTTATCTTTCAATCAGTACATCGTCATCATCACACTCTAATATTTCAATCACTACATCATCATCATCATCACACATTGATATTTCGATCAGTACATCATCATCATCATACGGTGATCTTTCGATTAGTACATCATCATCACACTTTGATATTTTGATTAGTACGGCATCATCATCATACTCCAATCTTTCAATCAGTATGTCATCATCACACTTTGATCTTCTGATCAGTACGACATCAATGATCATCATACTCTGATCTTTTGATCAGTATGTCAGCATCATCAGCAACAGCCTGCAATCCACATCTCAAAGACAAAAAGTCTTTGGTTCACTTTTGGACTTAAATTCCAAGGATGATGCAATCCCCACCACATTCTCGACAACCAAATTTACCGAATTGATTATGGAATAATCAGTCCCTATCACTTTAGGACTCATTCCAAGGATGGCGCAATCCTACCACATTCACAGGGACCGAAATATCTAGATACATTTTGAACCGAGGTTCAGGGATGATGCAATCCCACCACATTTATGGGGGTCGAGATGTATGGATACATTTTGAACCAAGGCTCAGGGATGATGCAATCCCACCACATTCACGGGGGCCTAGACCTCCGAATAAATTTTGAACGAAGGTTCAAGGATGATGCAATCCCAGCACTTTCACAGGGGCCGAGACCTCCGGAGACATTTTAAACCAAAGTTTAGGGATGATGCAATCCCACCACATTCACAAGGGCCGAGACCTCTAGATACATTTTGAACCAAAGTTCAGGGATGCTGCAATCCCACTACATTCTCTAGGACCAAATTCACTAGATATGTTCTGGACAGGTGTCCCAGGATGATATAATCCCTCTTCATTCTCGAGGACCAAGGTCACCAGATCACTTATGGATAGATTTCCTGGGATGATACAATCCTTATTCATTCTCAAGGACCAAGGCCCCCAAATCACTTTAGGACGAGTGCCCATGGATGATACAATCCCACTGCAACACCACTACTCCCCCTTTTGAGGAAGGTCTTTCCAAACAACACCAAGCTTGTCTCGAAAGTGTTCGAAATTTACCCGAGACAGAGGCTTTGTCAGCACATCATCATCTAAACCATTATCATCTACATCTTTAGTATGTGAATACTGAACTATCACCATCTGTATCTCTAGTATGTGAATACTCAAAGCATCATCATCTATATATTCAGTATAGAAATATCGAATCACCATCATCTGCATCTACAGTATGTAAATACTGAAACATCATCTATATCTTCAGTATGGGAATACTGAAATCATCATCATCTATATCTTAAGTATGGGAATACTGAAATATCATCATCTCTATATTTAGTATAGAAATACTGAATCACCATCATTTGCATCTACAGTATGTAAAATACCAGATTTCTATGTGTTACGACGGAACACATGGTTCTCTGTCATCACAACTCTAGTTATCACATAGAATCATTGTAGTATCCATCTTCAGGTCAAAGAGACTTGATATCAGCTTCCGAAGTCATATGGATTCACAACTTAGTAGAGCAATCTTCTATGTATTGTGCTTCAGCCATGCTAAGAGAAACAATAGACTGTTTCTTGCTAAACCATGAAGTCATAGCAAACCCCAAACAAAAGCATCTACCTGATGTGCTTTTCCTATCTGAGATAACTCTAGTGCAATCTGCATTTGTATAGCCATACAATCTGTAGTCATGGTTTCCTTCATAGTATATACTAAATTCTATAGTCCCTTTCAAATATCCCATCACATGTTTTGCAGCTATTTGGTGAACATGTCTAGGTTGAACTAGATACTGACTCAAGGTGATCACAGCAAAACAAATGCCTGGTCTGGTATTTGTTAGATACATTTAACGACCCAATAATATGTCTGTATTGAGTCACATCCACTAACTCTAATGAGTCATCGGCTAACAACTTCAAGTTGGAATCCATGGGTGTGGCCATCACTTTTTATTCCAACATATTGAATCTTTTCAATATCTCTACTGCATACTTTCCCTAGTTGAGAAATATTCCCTTTGAATTTTTCCATACTTCCACACCTAGGAAATAATATATTAACCCAAGGTCTTTCATCTAAAATTCTTCAGCGAACTTCTTCTTGCATTCTACAAACTATTTCTCATTCCTTGTCAGGAATAGATTATCCACATAAAGTAATAGTATGACATGTTCATATTCTATAACCTTGAAGTAAAGGTTAGGATCAAATTTCATTAGGAAACTATCTATCCTTCCATACTAGGTGCTAGGAGCTTGCTTCACACCATAGAGGGCCTTCTTCAACTTGCATATGTGAGTCCATCTGTCTTCGACTTCAGATCCTTGTCACTATTCTATGTATACTTCTTCTTCAATCACACCATCCAGAAAAGATGTTTTCACATCCATCTGGTGTAAGTCCCACTTCATCATGGATGCAAGTGCCATGATAGCTCTAATCGAAGTATACCGTGTTACTGGGGCAAATGTCTCTTCATAATTAATTCCCTCTTTCTGATAGAAAAACTCTAGCCACAAGTGTTTCCTTACTTCTATCTGCAACATATTTTATCTTGCAAATCCATTTGGAAGATACCACATTCTTGCTTTTTTCTTTGAGTACTATATCCCAAAAAAAATTCTAGTATTCTTTCATCATAACATCTTCCATGAGTTCATCTTGTCAGGTCATCAACATATCCTACTCTTCTGCATTCAACCTTGAAGGTTGAAACCCACTTTACTCTTGGTAAAGTCTTGATCCATCAGGAAGCTATCCATCATGTCATACCATGTCAAACTCAGATATCTTCTATATTCTCTCCCCTTGAAGTGGAGTATCATCTTCCCTCTTCATTATGTATAGGTGGTTCTATGCTTGATATATACTGTCAATAGAGTATGTCATGTCATAGTCTATTCTTTCTTAGGAAAATCATGAACCTTGCTTTGTACACTTGTTCTTGTAGATCCATATGGAAGATACTACGTACATCCCTTTATATCATTCCTCATGAACAATTGTTACTCTTTGATCATAGCTTCTTTCATAGCCATGGTGGTCTTCAGCCTTCAGGGTGGATCTACTGCTCTCTCAATCTCTTTCCTTCGTCATGATGTCTCTGACCCTGGGAGCTTCAGGTTCATGTTTATTGAATTGTCATCACTTGTTCTTCGAAACAAGTTTCATCCTTATTTTCTTGTAGGCGATTGTATAGGACCTTTCCTACAATTCAAATGCACCAGTTTCACGTTTAGAACTCTTTCATAAAACATATGCATAATGACAAATTCTTATGCATCATGCAACTATTTAGCCAACACAACATTCATCCATATCTCACTACTGTCATTAATGAAAGCAGTCTATCATGCAATAACAATTGAATACTTATCTTTTATTCATTTCATGGGTAGAATCCTTCTTGATCCTTCTACTTCATAATCTTCTCCATTCATGACATCATCATTTCTTATCCAAATGATAAGATTGATAAGAGGTTCTTCAAGAATTGAGTTCTTCATATTCCTCATCACTTGAGGGATCTTCTTTGAATGGTGCGAACTTGATCTTCAATTGCTCCCATATTCTTCTTCTCTTCTTATGAGTTGATCTTCTTCTTCTTCCTAGAGTCATCTCAAAGTAATGACTTCCTTCTGGCACACATTCCTCGCATGAATGAATCCCATGATCCTGGGAGGCCATTCAAGGTGGCTATCACCACTTCTGCATTCTTCACTTCTTGTTTTACCTCTTCAATTTGTTTCTTAAGGTCATCTTCTGATGTATGTATTTCCTTCAAATAGCTTGGTCAAGGAATGAAACATCTCTTTCAGTGCCTCTTTTATGGAAGACACTTGTGGTACAAGTTGATCTGTGACTTATCCAACAATGATCTTCTTGGAGTTGACAAATTTCTCTTGGTGTAAGGCTTTGAGCCTCATCTCCCTCTGGAACTAGAACTTCTCTACTCATGTAGGTTTCCAATTCATTTTCTTCAGAGAGATCAAATACTTCCATGCTTGGAATTTGTCAACCTCACCAAGCTTATCATCAAGCTGATGAGAACTTTAGATGGAAATAGCAAAAGATTAGATCTTACCGATTTGAGGTGTACGTCTTGGTTCTAGAGCTAGATGATCTAGGGTTTGTCAGAGAAACCCTAATTTTTAAAACTTAGAATATTTCATATTTGATTGGATATAAATATATATCTCTTCAATCTAAGCTGTCCAATGTACTCCTTTTCTGAAAACTGTGGAGGGAAGCTCCCAGAACAGAAAGCCTTAGTTTTCCAATTTCTCATGCAGACATTAGAGGAAATTTCAACTCAAAATGGGCCTCCTAAAATGAACTCATAAAATAATAGTGAAAATAATAAAATAATATTTATTAATTTTGGAGGAAGAAAATAAAAAAACTACTTTTTTCTTTGTATTTTTGACATATCTCCCTATGTTTTTACTCAAATTTCAATCAGGAGAGCTCGTTGGATGTGGAATTAAATTCCGCATCCAACAAGTACCCACTCGACATACTTTTTATGGACCCCGCTACCCCAAAAACAAGAAATACTAGAAAAAATGGAATGATGACATCATCATTTCATTTCTTTAGGTATTTCTTGTTTTTCAAGTAGCAGGGTCCATCAAAAGTATGCCGAGTGGGTACTCGTTGGATGCAGAATTTAATTCCGCATACAATGAGCTCTCCCGATTGAAATTTGAGTAAAAACATAGGGAGATATGTCAAAAATACAAACAAAACAAGTAGTTTTTTTTATGATACCTATCCCCAAATTTATATTAAAAAAGTGTTTAAGACCTATACGGTATTTCAAATTTAAAGCAATTTCATTGGCTAACACATGATGACATGGAATTTGAATAAAAGTTAAAAGGCCCATTTTGAGTTGAAATTTCCTCTAATGAATTCCTGATATTGTTTCTGCACTATATCCGAAATTACTACTCCTCTATGTATGAAACTTTGTAATAAGGTACCCTCTGATGTCCCTGTTCCAACACCATAGGTTTCATCAGAATTGTTTTCACCAATTGGGACTTATGATCATTTTTCGAAGGTGGCCTGTTAGAGGATTGTTCAAAATAGTGAAGCTATACACACTTCCATGTATCACTGTTTCATCTTCTGGGTCTGAAACTTGGACCATAGAAATAAAATTCCATTCCATTTTTGTAACATCTTCCAAAATTTTATTTGGATCTTTGTATCCCCAGATGTAGAAATTATCCCCAGGTGTCATGTTTAGGGATGAATCCTGGAAGAGGCTGGAGCCACAACTTGGAGGGATCATATCTCCCAGAATATAGCGAATCTAAGGATGAATTTTGGAAACAGTGTACATCATGATTTTATATTTGACCGCTGAAAATTTTCACTCCTAATCCTTCTCCAATCCTAATATATAGTGAATGTACCAAAACTTATCCATTTTAGTATTTAGGGTTTTTCCAGCTCGGGGTCAAACTAGGGTTTAACTTTCCTGGAGTTTCACCCAACCAAAAATCTTGATCCAGGTATCTAAACTTCTATTTTGATGACGAGAGAAATCCTATGCCAAGGTCACTCAAAAAATCTTCTTCTGTAGAAAGCCCTGATTTCTCACACCAAAAACTAAAAATGCTCAGAATCGAATTCCGCTTCGACAGAAAGATGTGCCCTTCCATGGAGAGTCAGCCTAGCCTTTTTTTGTTTATTGATTGTGGAGAGAGAGAAAAAGATTAACAATCCCTAGCTTTTGTAGCTACACAATTTCTTCTTTTAGGGTGGGTCTAATACCATGTTAAATTTTCATATGCTAAGCTAGATCATTAGTATTTCATTTCAATTTCGTAAGAAAAGCATATAAACAGGATCACTGAAAGATAGACAAGAACAACCATACAAAAAGAACAGAATGATTTATCCTAGGAAAACCCTAAAGGGAGAAACCCAACAAAATATTCCTCAATATAGATGCCCCAAAAGATAAAAGGTAAAAACAAAAGGGAGATCAAAGACTGATCCTCCTCCTTCTCTAGCTACTTCTCTCTCCTCCACTAATGCACTACACAAGTGAGAGTGTGTGTTCCAAATGAGGAGCGCCACACCTCTATTTATATTCATCCATTCACTTTAATTATCAATTTCGACATGTAGGCTTGAGTTAATCATGTAGGATCGAGTTATACATGTAGGCTCAAGTAACCACATTGGGGTGCTAATGACTCACCTTTACAATTAGAGGGGACTACCTCATGACTCTTATTATTTCTTCCGATTAGAAGCATTGGGGTACAAAGTAATACAAGTGGTTCTTCCATTAGGACCGTCGGGGACCACAAAAGATACATATAGAATATTCTTCGAAGTTACAATATTTCAACAACCTACATGATTGTTTTTCATCAACGAAGGCCTTCTTTATATTAATATTATTCGCAATAAACAAACTGGAGAATCAATAGGTTATGGTTTCCTAGAGTTTCTAAGCCATGTAGCAGCCCAGCTGGCTCTGCAAAATTACAATGGTGTATAGATGCTAAACGCTGAAAAAGTTTATAGTCTCAATGTTGAGCATTAGTTGTCATTGATGACAAGCCATAAATGACAAAGAAAGTGAAAGATTGATTATATGGAAAAAGGAGGACGATGACATGGCAAGAATGACATTGGATCCATTGGAACACCTAACGATCAAAATGACCCATTATGTGGTCATTTGTGCCTTCATGATAAATGAAGTCCATGCACTACGATTGGACGATGTTGATGGCTTGAGAATACCATGCACTACAAAAATAAGCTTTTTGACCCACACATTAGATGGTTCAATAGGATTGAAGAGATAAAGATGATGTGGGAATTTGATGTATTGGAACCCTTGGGGATAACCCTAGAGAAAAAGAAGATGAAGGAACTCACACCATATGTAGGAGAACAAGCCCTAAAGGCATATAAAACAAGCCTTAAATAACACAAAGTTTGACCATTAAATTGATAATTCAAAGACAAAATAAAACATTAAACTACACTCTCACCTTATTGAAGTCGGATCAAATTTAAATAAAAATAAAAATCCTTTAAGACAGGTCAACTCAGAAATTAATGGAAACTAGTATAAATACCCAGTGCACTCCATTAAAAAAAACAAAATTTTGAGTTCTTTGAAATAGCGAACTGTCTAAGGAAATTCGGTTGCTATCTGAGGAATTTTGTATAGGATAGATGGAGATCTGATTTCATTGGTTTCAAGAAATGTTCAAGGGTTGTAGAAACTATAGCATAGAGGCAATTTCATGATGAAGATGCTGTGAAGGTTGAGCATCATCCCCAAAAGTACGTCAATTACACATCCAACCAAAAGCACATAATTAAAGCCATTGTAATTTTTCGTTGGATGTTGTCTTTTGCTACCATTTTTAAAATAAGCAAAAATCATCACCTTGTTCAATGACCAAATAATGTTTCTTGGTTTGAATTGATGGTACTAGCGTAGTTTTATGTCAACAATACTTTCATATTCCATGGTTCAATATTATTATATCATCACACCAAATTTAAAGCATTATGCCATAGAGGTTTCCTTCTTGGATGCGTCATCTATTTAGAGGAGACACATTAATAATACAAGGGATGTCTGTATATCCTGATGCAGGTGTGTGCAGGCCTTGTTTTGTACTAGCAGATTCCACGATAGCATTGATGTGGAAATTCATGTTGCAGAACGACCTTTTACTTTATAACCCTAAAATGTTGGATATGTGTTACACTGCTACTTGAAATTGGGATGATGACTAAAAATATGAGTAATGATGATAGGAAGGGGAGTTAAAAAATCACAGTATAAATATTGTAGGAGATAGATTTAATCCTCAATCAATAGAAATATATGTGGCATTGGAGACAATGGCTAGGAGATGAAGGATGCATGGTATGTGGTCAATACAAATTCTGTGTTGCCAGAAGCTGAGAAGGAGTTGATTGAAAACATGCTTTCTAGTCATAGTGAGAAGTTGACCATTTCTTTTGGTCTTATTAGTGTAAGACGTATAATTTTTCTCTATGTTTGAGTAAGCTACTCTTGTAGCAAATAAACCCTCTTTCCAGCCACAAATCTGATGATAATATGGAAGAAATTTCATGCATGGGCATAACTATACCATGTTCTAGGATCCATGCATATGGGGGGAAAATGCTTATACATACAGTTATTGCCTAATTCTAAATTTATCCAGATCATTAAGGTTTCAATCAGAAGTTTTCTTTCGTATCCAATATTGTGAAGTGAGAAATTTGCAAGAGATGAAAACCATTTCTATCATTTTAAGGATATGTACTTGCAGAGATTAGTATTGTTTCTAGTTAGAAAAAGAACAAACCATAACCTTATTTGATGTGAAAACTACCAACTTGAGCATGGTCCTTACCCGATTTAATAGTTTTCGTCTAGTCTTCATTTATGTGTTCAAGACAATGAATTATTTGGAGAAGCAAGAGCTTTAATATGGTCTTAGAAGAGAGTGTGCATCATCTTATCGAGATTAACTATCATGTCAGCATATTTTAGATTTTAACTATACTATTAAATTGACATATTTATTCTTAATGTGGACTTCGTATGTTTTAAAATTGAGTTGAGAAAAGGAAGTTATGTGATTAATGTGTGCAAGCCATGCAAGCTCCTTTCTTTGGTACAAAGCTTTAAAGAATGATTTGCTAGCTATAGCTAGGAATTTATAACATTCAGTTATGGCATCCTCTTTTCTCTTTGGTGGTATATAGCTTCTCACTTCATCCAATTGCCATATGATGAAGGGTGCAACCACACACGAAGAGAAACACATCCTATTTTCGTCAAATTTGAAACCTATTATTTTACTCTCTTTCATAATACAGTCCTTAGTACCTGATTGAGATTTCATAATACTTTCATAATTCCTAAATGACAACAAATTAATTGCACTTGCATTATTTTGAAACATAATCATATCCTAAGTTTCATGCCATAGTGACTTTTCACGTTATCGGTGAAGACAAACAATTTCAATGTTCTAGAATGACCAAAGGAAAGCATCATCAAGTTGTAAATTTAACCTCCATATGAAACTACATGAAAACTTGTTTCTTGTAAGGAAATACCAACTTTTATTGATGCCTCAAGGAAGAAGAATTCAATTGATGATGGAATCTCACACTTCTTAAATTTATAGACATTTCGATTAATGATGGAATTTAAAAGCTAATAAATTTATATAAATTTTGGTTTTTGGAATAACATTGAAAATCTAACCCCTGTATTCTCTACATCTTCACACACACCTTCAAAAACTCTCAAAAGAAACCAATGTTCCATACTAAGAAAATCATTTATTGATTCACCATGGGGCAATCATGTGACAAGTTCTCTCTTTTGGCAGGTTGTTATCTTACCCATTCATATGCATTCATAGAGTAAAATTCACCTTAAACCAAATCTAACATATTAATTTTTTGCAAAATAATTTTTCCATTCGCAACATTGAAACATTCAGAAATTTAATAGAGTGATATGGGGTTAAATGGAAGGTATTTACCGATTTTTGGGGCATTGTAACCTCTTGACGACCTCTTTGAACTCTTCTATGTGTCCTATCAACCTTTGTGACCTTTGAGACCTTGGCGACCCTTACAAAATCTCAGAAACCTCCAGGATCTGAGATTGGTAAGGACGTAATTGAAAACGTAGTCTCCTACCGAATTCTACGACCTTCGGCCTCTATGCTTGGTGAGGTAAGTGAAAATGGATTTGCGCACCACGGGAGGTAAGTGAAAATGCATTCGTGTGGCTAGCAAGGTAAGTGAGTTTTAAATGTTAGGTTAATTTGTTATGTTTTATATTTTTATATTTTTATTTAAATATTAAATATGCTTATTAATTTTTATTTTTGATGTAATGTTTTTTTTATATATATTTAAGGTAATGGGTTGGTATAGGTAAATATTTTTGGCATGGTTTTGAAAAAAATTGATCATAATTTTTAAAAATACACCTAACAATTATCATTTTTTGGAATTTTTGGTTCTCCGAGGGCTTATGAGGGTGTTAAATTCATTAAAGACAATATCAAAAAATTAATCGGGAGGCAGAAATGTGAGAGGCATACAATTCTCTAAACTTGGATATAATTGTCCAAAATGTGAGCATGACAATGTGGACAAAGAAAATGAGAAAGACAATGTGCACAAATAAGATATTTGGCTTTATCCTAAGATGATATTAATTCATGTAGAGTTTAGGTATCTCTTGGTCAGGGTATATTCCACATTTTCCTTTTATGTTACATTTTTTAATGGAGGGACTTTCTAAATATATAGTAAAAAATTACAAAATTATTGTATGGCTTTGAGGAAAAATTTTAAAGATCCATAATTATTTAAAAGTGTAAATATTGGTGAATAGTATCCATTTTGTACTCTAAAATGTTTTTTTAAACATAACTAAAATTAAATATAATCAAATTAATAACGAAAGAAATTATTCAAAATATATAGAAACAAATATTAATTGCTTCAAATAGTTTTACAGTTTTAAAAATAAAAAGAATCTTTATGAAATGATAGGATATGTGCAATTTTTTTCCATATGATCAGAAAAATAAAGATGAATAATTCATTTTTTTAAATGACCTTTCCAAACCTTTCCAAACCTTGTTGATGATGATTGCGACCCTGATGAGGAGGAGGAGGAGGAGGAGGAGGATGGATGATTTTTTAGCATGGAAACCCCCCCACGTCATCAATGCATGTGTCTCAATCTGACAATGACAAATTTCACACCATCTTGGCACATACAAAAAAAAAATTCATCATTGGCCCCATGTAGCACATGATGATGATGATGGAGATGAAGATGAATATGATGGTCATGATGAAGATGAAGTTGATGATGAAGTCAATGATGATGAAGATGATGATGATGATGAAGATAAAAATGAAGATGAAGATGATGATTATGTTGACGACGAAGACGATGACGATGATGATGATGATGATGATGATGATGATTACTATGATGAAGATGATGATCATCATGGTGATGTTGATGATGATGATGATCATCGATGACCATGGTGATTTTGATGATTATCATGATGAAGATGAAGATGATGATGAAGTCGACGATGATGATGGTGATGAAAATGACAATGATGACGATGATGTCAATGATGATGATGATGGTGGTGATGATGAAGATCATGGTGATGATGATGACAATGATGCTAATGATGATGAGGATGATCATTATCATAACGATCATGATGAATATGAAGATGATGATAATGATGATGATGATGATATGATAACAATGTCGATGATGATGATGAGGATGATGAAGATGATGATGATGATGATGATGAGGATCATGATGTTGATGATGATGATTATGATGATGATGATGATGATGATGATGATGGTCATGATGATGATGATGATGAATATGATGATGATGAAGCTGCCAATGATTATGATGATGATGATGAAGATGATGATGATGATGATGATTATCATGATGACGATGATGATGTCGATGATGATGATCATGATGAAGATGAGGATAATGATGAAGTCGAAGATGATGAATATTATGAAGACGATGATGATGATGATGATGATGAATACTTATCAAATTTTATATGAATAGTTCTGAAATTTCAGACGAATAGTTGTCGAATTTTTTACTTAGGCTTATCGATTTTTAGATGAGAAGGTTGTCGAATTTCAAATGAGAAGGTTGTCGAGATTTAGATGAAATGTTGTTGAGTTTCAGACGAACATGTTCATCGCAAAACCTACGTGGCATAAATTCAAAAATTTGATGACTCTGCAAGATGACAACAAAAATTCAGAATGTACAGTACTTTTCATCATTGCAATTCGACACAATCATACTTTACGTCGGATGTCATCAGATTCTGTTGTTAGATTTTGGGCTCGAATGCTGTTGTGTTTTCTCATATGACATACCACTGTTAGAACATAATGAATTGCAGATAAAAGAACCCAAATACATCCATATAGATGTTTAGGAGCCTCTCCTTACAATACCATTATGGGGTGATGCATGCACTACACATGGATGAGCACAATTGCATTGTTTCAAGTGGCTAAAGCTGCACAACACCAAACAAAAGGAAAGTGGTACTGTGCTATGGAACTCACCAACAAGTTTGCTCATATTTATGAACAAATAATGGGAACCATTGTTTCTTAAGGAAGGAGGAATGCCCCACCCAACAATTGGCATCATTTTTTGACTCCAACAGGTTCAACATCGACTTTGACAAGTCCAAACCTTGACAAGTTCAGCACCTCGACATATATCGTTGACACTGACTATCGACACGACTACAAAAGTTGCATCTATGTATTCTAGTAATTTGTAATAGTTGAATTTCTAAACCATTCCAACTTCTTGTAACTGAATATAACGAGCAAAAACCCAAATAATTTTCAACACTCCATATAAACATGTACACTATTGTACTATATAATCAGATTATTGAGCATAATACAACAATAATGAAGTAACAAAGATTGGATTGAATTCTTGCATTTTTCTTCACGTATATGTTCTTATGTCTGTAGTGTATTTGCTTCTTTACTTATTCTTAAGATGATTCTTCGATAATAGTACTTGACTCATTCAATTGAACTATTTTCCCTTTTGTGCGCTCGAGAACCCAAATCAGTTGGGAAAACTAAGAACTAGATTCTCAGATAAGAAAGCAACACCCTATAAGTTGTATAGCAAAAAGTAACATATTCCTTAACATATAGGAAAAATAAATACAAGATGAATCAGGAAACCAAAAAATTACAAATACAAGGTAATTAAGAACATGTGATGGGAATTTTAGAGACCATAACAATAGATAATATAAGCAGCCAAAGACAAAATTAGACCATGAAAGTTCACATATTATTCAAGTTAGAAATAATAAAGTTTATTATAAGAGGTTGAAGATCTTAGAAGAATGTGTCTAGTATATACTGTAAATATGGTGGGCTATGATTAGAAAACTGAACACAAAAACAAAATACCAATACATGGTGTGTCATCCTAGTGCCACAATCCACAACATATCCAAGTTTCTCCTTTGTCCTGTAGTTTACAGAAGGTAAGTGAGAAGTAAATAGTAGATATAACTTCAAAATTAAATTACTTGTTTATTCCAACCATCATATTTTTTATTAAATGAATAAAATCAAAATTATACAGATCACTGAGACATTGCCACATGAAATTTTTAATTGATTACGTTTTTTTCAAACCAACGAAACCAATCATTTCTCCCTAGCTGACCAGATGGATATAAAATTCATTTACCAATGGAACATTAATTAAGGGTTAGGATCCGTAACTAGATTTGATCTATCCATCATCAACTGAATCACATCATCACCAATCATAGAGTTTTTTGTTATTCATTGGTTGGTCAGATTAGATGGATCAATCAGTGGGGATTTGTATGAAAGTGGATTGGCCTACCCTCCCTTATTTATACTTGTTTCTCTATTTGGTATGGATGTCAACACCACCTTGTGGAATACCTAGTTGTTGATGTTATTTTCCTTCCTTTATCGTAGGTGGTACTTTTTGAGGGATATCCCCCTAATTCTCAACCATATCTAAGGATATATTATGTACTCATATAAATACAACCTAAGATAACATGTAAATATATAAAATAAAATAAAAAAAACAATCATCCTATCATTCTAATCATTTTTATTTTCCACATATACATATTACATCATCGAGAAACCTATTTTTAAATGTTTACATGAAACAACAAGAGGATGCATTAGCAAGTTCACTCTAAGTAAATGAATTTTGAACAAGGAACATAAATCAGATGAAAATTGAACATTCTCTCATTTTACATATGAGTGGACCCTTTTTCAGGGTTATTTTCATTGGAGAAGTATTAAATGTACATGATCAAAACCATTCCATACGAACATGTGCAATCAATCTATCAAGTTAACCATATTGAGGATTCCATCCAATATATTCCAGCTGATAGAAATAATATAAGTTAGGAAGTAGATAGAAAAGTTTTAAAAGTGTGGTAACTCTTGCGACAATTGAGTTTTATTTTGTAAATATGATGTCAATTAAGCCTCATATGCACAAGTATAATAGAAAGTGGAGGAATTTATAAATTTGATTTAAATATTGGAATTCAAAAAAATTTACTCTTCCCCCACTAACTAAATAATACCATATCTATTTAATACCAATCTAGAATGTTGTCAATTTGGAGTGGAATTTCTAGAGGGACACGAACTTGTGTTGTCACTTGTTCAAAGTCCCCCTGATCTCCTTCATGGCACCTGCAAAACTATTGCTAAGTGTTTAACCTATTTTAGATCCAATGATGTTAAATGTTTGTCTTAATACTACTTGTATTAAGGCCTTTCTGGCTCAGAGGTTTCATCCAAAAATTCGATGACCAAGTCCTCTACACTTGTAGATGACTGTTGTAGGTATAGGAACCCTATTCACCCAATTATATATGAATTTAGGAGTTGAAAACAATATTTGGGAAAGTAAATACTTCCTGTAGATGAATGTAATAGACAACAGTTCTTCCTTTAATCAACTGTAGGTGAATATGTGTGTTAGTTGTAGTCCTTACATTCCCCAAAATTTATGTATGGATTGGTATCCATCATTAGGCATTATGTATCTCTTCTCACTGCATGACGCCAAATCCTATGAAAATAGGTCAATTCGAGGGTGCGGCATTTTGTTTTCCTTATAGAATAGATCAACTACCTTACTGACAAGAAATACCTGCTAATACTCATTTATTCATTTCAATCTCATCGTCCAATCTTACCAGAGTTATTGCTTAATAGACAACCAAATGATAAACCTTCAGAAAATCAATTTCAATTCAAAACCACAGAAACCCTGATAACATATTACTCCAATGCCTCCATTATAAGGAAGACATGACATAATCAAGAAAATTCACCACAATTCATTCCAATTTCTCAGTCTCAAAGAAAACAAATACATCCCCAATATATCAATAATATGACATACATTACTGACCTTACAATGCTCAACAGAATGAGGAAAAAAAATTAAATAAAAAAACACTCCATGGTATTTGGATCGTCATACACAGAAAAAAAACATACACCATATGCATGTCAATAGATATAGATAGGAGGAAAACCAAATAGGTCAGAACCAGATGCCATAAAGAATATAACAATAGAGATTGGCATGAAGTTGGGAAGGAGGGAGATTTGTTGAATTAAAGGGTCAAGCCCTGGAAGGCTATACGGGTGAGAATGCGGGACACTTCATACAACTTTCAATTTCGATTTCGTGGGTACTAACACTTCTCTATTCAAACCAAAAACTTATTTTGGTAATCCCATCCTTGAATTATTCATAATATTGTTGAAATAAATATCAAACTGAATTGGGAGAATAACTGATATTCTCAAACACTGATGAAAACATAGACTCAACTACAACTGATAAAAAACAACCATATATCGCAAATATTCAAAATGACAAACAAAAACATACACTTAGCTTCTTCAATACAACTAAGAAAAAAAAATGTATATCACAAATACCCAGAAAGAGAACAAAAAAATGGCATACCTTCCTGCATATAAAATGAACCTGAATTACCATGGAAGTTCCTTAGCAAGATTTCACATCAAATGTGTTTGACTCTAAATACAAACATACCAATTCAAAACTAAATCTAAATCCCATAGATGGACCAAATAAAAACTAAATCTAAATTAGTGAAAGAAAAAAATATAGAAGAATTAAATGGAAAAAAGACTTATCCTCGTGCCTTCTCAGTAGAAACAAATGGATCTTAGATTTCACATCAAATGTGTTTGACTCTAGATACAAACATACCAATTCAAAAATAAATCTAAATCCCATAGATGGACCAAATAAAAACTAAATCTAAATCAGTGAAAGAAAAAAATATAGAAGAATTAAATGGAAAAAAGACTTATCCTCATTCCTTCTCAGTAGAAACAAATGGATCTTATCCTCATGCCTTCTCAGTAGAAAAAAGACTTATTAATAAAATCTTAGATCCTTGACTTAGTAATGATCAGAACTATCATAAACAATATAGATCTCATAACCATCCCCATTTCAAAACCCTCTCTCAATGGCCTCTCATGTCCATCCCTTCCCCATAACCTTCTCCATTGCAAAACCCTTTCTCAATGGCCTCTCATGTCCATTCATTCCTGCCAAAGCCTCTTAACTTTTTAGGCTTTCCTTATTTTAGTTTAGTTGTTTTTGTTAATATATTACATTTATTATAAAATTTAATGATAATATGTTTATATATATATATATATATATATATATATATATATATATAGTGTAATGTTTATATATTATAATATAATAACAATATTATATATTATGATATTAATGTTCTAGTATAATGGTGATGAATATATACATGGTTAGAAAATTATGGCTATGGGGTATAGCTATAATGTTAAAAATCTCTTTAATAGATCACAAAGATTGGTTAAATCACGTGCATTAATAAAATACATAGATGAGTAAGAAGGATGCACTGCAATTGATGGAAGATTATTATAAGGTTTCACTATAGTTGTCGGTAATGCTAGGTGACTGTACATACTTGAATGCTGAGATTGCTGGTTACTTGATCACTTTTTCTTGAATTCTCAAATAAAAAATGTCTTAATTGCAGATCGAAGGTATCCCTACACTGTTGATGGTCATATCAGAAATGGTTATATTACATATAAAAAAAACACCTATAGTATATTAGTATTATATACTATATATTATATTAATATATTAAATATATAATATATACATATATTAACATTATATAAAATATTAATATGTTAAATATGTTTAGGAATGGTTGTGTAGATGAAGGACCCCTTTCCCACAAACAAGGCGAAGGTTTTCTACACAAACATGGTGTCTCGCTTGGCGGTGACTTTAAAAATAGATGTTGATGATAATGATATTAACTATAAAATATACATATTAACATATCATATATTTACTATATATTGGTATTTTTTTGTAGGCGAGGGACCTGGGGGACTCTACAAATTTTTGAACTCAGGTGTGAAGAAACTATGATGAATGGATGCATGTAAAGAATTAATAAAGGTTTTGAAATTGATAGTTTTTATCTAAAAATATGATGCGAAAATACATGAACTTACTAAAACTTTAATAGGCTGCTGATAGGGTGAAACAAAAATGTTTTTGTTCAAATAAACTATGAACGTGACCAATATGACAATCCAAAAACAATGACACTAACTTCATGACAATGCATATGCAAGGAGAACCATGTCTATGAATGGATGCATATGGAGAATTAATGGAGGTTGGAAAATTGACAATTTTTAGCTAACATGGCACAAAATACATGAAATTGATGAAAGATTAATAGAATACTAAGAGGCTCAACTAACAATGGTTTTATACGAACAAAATATGAATGTGACCAATACAATGAGTTGAACACAATGTCACCAACTATATGACATGACAATTCCCAAAAGGGTAATTTTTAGGGGCAAAATTTCACCAATTGGCTATTTTTGGGTTTTTTTCAAAAAATAAATTCGCTATTTGGTCATTTCTAGTGTCTAATATCGCCTATATATTGGCATAAAATATGTGTTTTTATCATAATATTCACCAAAATCTACACATTTCAGTGTTAATTTTATGTTTCATATTTAATAATCGCCTACCTATATTTAATTAAACATGTTTTTTTCAATCTAAAACAATAACCTAGAATACTATACTTAAGTATAATACTAGAATCCTTAAAAAATACACTGATTCCCAAAGAGAAAAGCGACAGATATCCAAGGCCCAACTCAACCGACACACTATATTGATCACACACATGATGCAGCTTAGTGGATATGTCAAACCGATAATACTAAAACAAAAATGGTGCAATAAGATATGGACATTGTCAACAACAACAACCAAAACAACAATAATATATTTTCAATGTCTTTGCTAAGGGAGACACCAATTTGGTGTATGAGACCACCTTGCTTGTGCGACAATAGACCCCCTCTGTGCATAAATATGGCATTTTGGAAGGGGAGTAGCAGAGAGGTGTAAAGGATAAGGGATTTTTATTTACAATTTATTTTATCCTTTCTGTTTTAATGAAACTTTTGGAGACATAGGAAGAATAGTATGTGTCTATGCCATAAATCAGGGGATATTTAAAAGGTATGTTCATAAAGGGTTAATCAAAAGGGATAAATGGGTTAATCAAATGGGACTCCTTTTAATTAAGGTGGAGAAAGAGATTGTTGGATATTTCTATTTTCAAGTTTTATTTTACACCATTGACAAATTATTTATTTAATGTCAACGTGATTAAATATTAATAGAATCAAGATAACTCTTTTAAAAGAAAAAAATTACAAAAGGGAGAATTTTCTTTTCTTTTCAAAATAGACGATATTGAATATTTTTTGTAGGGGAGAGACCAGAGAGGAACTTTATAACTTTCCAAACTCATGCACAAGGAGAACCATGATAAATGGATGCATATGGAGAATTAATGGAGGTTGTAAAATTGACAATTTTTAGGTAACATCACGATGAGGCAAAATACATGAACTTGTCAAAACTTTTATATACAGTCGAGAGGGTCAAATGATAATGGTTTTGTTTAAACAAAATAGGAATGTGACTAGTATGATGAGCCAAAACTAGTGATAAAAAATTCATGACAATATGACAATGCCGAGAGGGAAGACAACAAATATCAAAGACATGACTCAACCACTCTATGATGATGCACCCCATGATGCAACTTGGAGGATATGTCGATGGGATAATACAAAAGAAAATATGGTGATATAATATATGGACATGATAAGAACACTAAACTGTATGTGACGGTAGATATCAAATGAACTTGCAAGAAAGTTCAGTAGGTCTACCTATGGCATCATGTTTCGACACTAGCTCGTGTTTATGAATCCATCTATAATGTTACGATTTACTAAATTTTAACACTATAGATGGATTCGTTCTAGGGGGTCTATGAATCCATCTGTAGTCTTAAAATTTAGTAAATTGTACAAATTCATTATCAAAATTGTAATTTTTCATTGTCAGAGTGACACAACTTAAAATGACCAAATGTTGTGTGGTCATTTTTAGTTTAGGTAATTTGCGACACTTGTGATATATTAGTTTGGGATGGTTTTTATTCATGCATAAATGCTAAGATGTGACACATTGGGGGGTCTATAATTTACTAAATTCTAACACTGCAGATGGATTCATAATCCATTTGCACTGTTAGAATTTAGTAAATTGTACAAATTCATTGTCAAAATTGCAATTTTTCATTGTTGGAGTGACAAACCTAACAATGACTAAATTCATCTTATTAGTTTTATTGTTATGTGGTCATTTTTAGTTTAATTACTTGCTATCTAGTCATATATTTAATCCTATGACCCAATTGGTCATTCCTCTAGTCATTTTTAGTTGGATCACTCAAGTTTGGTCATTTATACATTGAAAACACTACGGTGACCAAATGTTTTGGTCATCTCGAAATTTATCTCTCATTTTCTTCTAGTGAACGAGATTAGGGAATATCATTTTGTATTAGTTGTTTTGCCATCTTTTGGGATTTGTCACATTTTTCATGTCCTAGAAATGTCCTCTAAAATTTCTTGCACGAGCTTTGTTAATAATGGACTATCTCTCAAGGTCAAGGAGTATTATAATTTGTCCTAGGAACATTCTAATATGTTTTAGATTTTTGGGATGTTTTAATTTGATCATGACTTTTACTTTGGCTAGGTTAACTTTGGTTCCTTTTTTACAAATGGAAATACCTAACAGGAGCTCAATAGGTGTGGCAAAGGTGCATCTCTTTATCTTTAAGAATAATTTGATTTCTGTACATATTTATAGCATTTGAAAAATCCATTTAACATGTTCTTTGAGTAAAATATATATAGACCATTCATCAAAGTAGATAGTTATGGTTTAGTATAGGTATCCTTGAAATCTTTTGATAACTATTGTAGAGAATACTGTAGGTACATTCGGTATACCAAAGGGCATTAACGTCTAAGAAAATGGTGCAAATTCAAAGACAGTTTATTTTTGTATTTTCCTTCCTTGGCTATGGGAACCTTGTTATATCCTAAGAACATATTTGTGAATAAGTAGAATGCATGGCATGCTATCTCATTGATAATTTCATCAACCAAAGGTGTAGGAAAAGGATTTATGAGAGTTACATTATTTAGTTATCTAAAGTTGACCTAGATTCGTAGATTCTTAGGATCACACTTTCTAGGATAAATGACCATTTGAATGGCCTATTTTGACTAGTCAACCAGATATCTTATTCCTACATATAACATGTTTTCTTCCTTCTTAACAATGTCTTTGTATTTGTGGGATAGGTTATAGGGCCTATTTTTAACTAATTTTGAGATTTCCATGAGGTCTATTTTAATTTCTCCCATGTCATGCATGAGTCCTTTTAGATATTTATAGTCTCTGGAAATAAAATCTTAGTATCATCTAAGAAGCTTTACTATTTATGATGTTTTTTCTTATGACCAATAGTGTCCTACTTTGGCTAATTCGGGTCTCTTATTTATTGATATGTCTACTTCTTTGGTTTCAATTTCTTAATTCCTCCATTATGGCGCTTACAATTCATCAATATATCATTCTCCTTCTTTAAATTTTGTAAAAGATGAAGAGCAATATTTTTCCCCTAGATCTTTATTTTTTTCCTTAGGTTTGGTGGATATTTGACAACAAACTTAATTGGATGTACATTATAAGGATGGTGCCTTTTCCATCAAAATATATTTCTTGAAACATTTTCATTTTGTAAGTTTAGTTGATTCAGGAGTTGAGATTGTTTCTTTTGTTAAATTTTATGTTGTTGCAAGTGGAGGTTAGAAAGTAGTCAAGTGACTTTTCCTTGCCATAGACTAGTCGTCATGCTATTTTGATGAAATTTAGGAGTTCCTGTATGGATTCCTTCAAATGATCATGTGTAGGGGAAAATGAGAAATCTTAGATGAAGTTTCCTTTAATGGAATTCCATATAAACATATCACATATTCCTTATTCAATCATATACCATTTGTTAGGTAATTCACCATGTATCTTTATAAACATCTACGGCCATGGTCATTCATCATGATAGCCAGGTATTTTACATTATTTTTCACAAAGGTTAAAGTGGTTGGTTGGGTTTTGTCCTTGTATAAACTTAGGAATTTTTTATTTTGTTGTTAACTTATTTCCACCGAAGTGATTCATATAGTATGTGGAGGTTGTCATCAATGTTTGTAAGAACACTTGACTGAGCATATTACAATCAAGCAACTTGTCCTATGATATTTTCAACTAAACTATGTACTCAACCTTGTTTTCCTACATAATTAGAAACTTGATTGATATGTATGGATGGTGATTCTTCTTCCTTATACCAAATTTGTTGTAGTTTCTCTGGCTCATGATTAGTCTACATGAGGGTGGGGTATTGCCAAATTTTGTTTTTGAAAAATTCAGGAATTGTTGTAATAAAAATGCATTGTTGAACATAGTGGCATGGAATAAATTCAATTGTCTAGCACTCATGGGAATTACATTCATAATTTTAAATATTGTAGTTCTAAATCCTAGATTTTGAGTTTTGGTTGACTAACATAGGACACGCTAGGTATATTTCCCCATTTTAATTTTGTTTGAGTCTTCATTGTTTTGCATGAATTGAAAATTAATATTAGTTTATGTCATTTTCATCAAGTTCAAGCCAAGTTTTCCCTTGAGATGGATAGATGGGTAAGATAACTCTTTTTTTTTCACTTTTCAATGTTATCCTATCTTTTTACAAGGAAATGGAAGCTCTCATTTTTTGTCCCTACGGTAAACCAACTAGTGATATAATGATTTAGATCCTTCCTTGGGGTCAATTAATTCAATTTCGACTTGCGTGGTTATGTCCTTGATTATGGTGTGTATGTTTTTCAATACTTCTATAGGTTCAATTATGCCTTGGTATTGCAACTTTAGGAAAATCCCGAACTCTAATAATTGTGGTTGACCCATATTTTCCCATTTGCTTCTTGTCATTATATTTTCTTGTGATCCAAAATTTAGATTGACTTGTGAATACAATATTCCTCGACTTCTATGTTGACTAAGGGGTTGATGTCAATTTATATTTTTTATTTAGTTGACATAAGTTCACACACACACACACACACACACACACACACACACACACACACACATATATATATAATGTCATTCAATTGATTTCTTCTTCTATTTTACAACAAATCAAATAAGAGGGGAACATTATCTTCGTTTGCAAGTAATAACCGTAATTCATTAACAATTTTATTTCTTTCTTCTTAAGTATCCTCTTATATTTTTTAAGCATCGCTAAAAACTTATTTCTAATTATAAGAATTGGGATAGTTAGTTTCTTTGTTTGGAGTTTTTGTGGTATTTGAAATATCACCTACAATATTAGTGTTGTGTTTGCTTATAATATGCAAATTTTTAGTATTAACAACTTTTGTCTTACGAGCAATAGACAAAAGATTAACATTTTGATTATTCATTATTTTCTCAAGTATAATGGGTTAGCCTTATAAGGAGTGATTAACAACTACACATTTTGTACAAAACTTGATATTAGTTTTTCCTCCCAAGGATAGTTTATAATTTAGATGAAATTCACTAAGACATATATAAAATCTATACTTTCTATATTGACCACTAAGTCAATTACCTTGATTGGTGTATCCTCATTGCAACAAATCTAGGAATTAGCGTCCCATTTAGTGTCCCTTTTTAGTGTAATTTTTTTTTACATTGAGTGGTCAACCTAGACGTTAAATGGGATGCATCATGGACAAAACTTAAAGCGTCTAAAAAAACGTCTTTTTTTTATTCCTAGATAGAATCCTTTATGACACCCAAAATAGCATCTATTTTTTTGCTTCTAGAATAACATCCAATTTTGCTTCCTAAACAACGTTGAGGTTTGCTTCCTAAATAACGTCATATTTTTCTTCCTGGCGAGTGTCCACTTTTGCTTCTTAAATGACATCCTCGTTAGTTTCATATTTTAATCCTTAATAGCACCATGTTAGCATCCAAATTAGCGTCCAATATTGCATCCATTTTCGCTACCACTTTAGCATCCCACTTTGCACCATGTTTTACTTCCAAATATGTGCCAATTTTTTCTTCCAAATTTGCACCAATTTTTTCTTCCTTTTTTGCATCGTGTTTTGCTACCAAAATGATGCCAAATATTTCTTCTATTGTTGCACCATATTTTGCTTCTTATGTAGCGCCATGTTTGGCTTCATCATTAGCGCCACGTGTTGCATCCATTTTAATGCCTAGTTCCACGTCTTATTTTGGTACCATATCAACGCCATGTTTGGCTTCATAATTAGCACCACGTTTTGCAACTTTTTTAATTCCTAGTTTCACATCTCTCATTTTTGGTCACTAATTTAGTCATTTTAGTAATTTTATATACGAATTTTGGTCACTTATATCTCGTTGTTTGATAACTTAACTCTTATTTTTTGGTTACTAATTTAGTTGTTTTTAACCAATATTATAATATCATCAGTGCATGGAGGAATCAAGCCACCAACCTCCTACTTGTAAGGCAAGCACTCTTCCATTGAGCTAGCACCCTTTAAGAATATGGGAACCTAACTTATAGAGTCCTCTATAATGGTAAAATTGATCAATACACAACTTTGAGTATCTAATGGTTGGAAAAGGATGACATATTGTATAAGTTCACAATATATGATCAAGCAAGTTATGAAATCCATAAACATTTTCTAGGAATTTTAAACAAAACTCAATAAATTGGCCTAATGGGATTGCAAAAATCACTATTCCCTAGCAACTGTAAGTGTACCACTATATGAGACCTATTAAAACAATTATCTTAGTGGATGCCAAGGATATAGTAGATAAGCATGATCATCCTAGATCCATATATAAGTGGAACAATAAGGAGAATCAAAAGAGGATGATCAACCCAATAGTTGGTGCTTCACATGGATCCTATCCATCATGGGATGAGCAAAGTTCCTTCTTCCATCAAGCTAATGAGTATCCACAAGGACAAATGGTTAGGATATATTGATGCCAATTCATAATTTTTATTCGCTTCCTAGGGTGATGTTGCAGTGCTTGCACTAGGAGATCTACATGATCCCCAACAACATTGGACATAAGCATATTCATGGGGCCATAGAGTATAGGATGAGGTTGTATTTTTATATTTATCTTTGGAAAATAAGGCATGATTTGAAACACTAAGAAAAGGAACAGAATCGGATATATTTAACAAAATACAATCATGACAGGGCATAGGACTCTACTCTACTCAACTGCCAAATACAAGAGATCTATTTGGTAAATGTGTTTCATATCAAGCAAAGTTTTTTGGTGGTTATTTAGAGAGATGAAGGTCATCACCATCAATAATTACAAGGAAGTGCATTTAGTGACAGTGGCTCAGTCACTCACTTTAGCGTGAATCCAAGCATCGCTATAACATTTTAAAGTGAGCACAACCATACTTACTCACCCACCTCCAAAATAACAGCAACTCTTCCCCAAAAGGTTTCTCATACAAGATAAATGGAACCCCCAAAGGAAGAAAGAAATGGTGTCAATCCAAATCCTTGATAGTGGAAAAAAAACTACCAAAGGATTTCCAAGTGAAAGCAGAAAATTTGTCAGCTTCTTTGATAAAAATCAAAGGTGGAGGTCAGGCATAAGCAATTGAAACTGAGTTGAATGGACTCCAATGTGCACTTAAGAAAATTACTACAACCTATTTTTGGTAACTAAGAGGCTCAATATGTGGAACAAGTAAAATTGTTTGGAATGCTAACCTTGGATTGATGAATTCAGTAGATAAAGTTAGACAAGACCTACAGTATCTACAGAAGTCTCTCAAATAACTCTTTAATAGTGGGTAGTGGCTAACTCATGGAGATTAAGGGTGAAATAGACTTGAATTTTTGTAATCATGCATAATCTATCCCAACAAAACCTCACATGGACCTAGCTATCCCAAACCCTCCTACAATAACCCCACATGGACCTAGCTATAAAGGTTGCATTGTTTCCAGAGTTTTAACTAATCTGGGAGATGGAATGGTGTTGCTATCGATTGGCCTCTTAGTTACCCTATCCACTAGGATCACTGGGAAGAAAGATGAGATCTACTAAGTTGTGTCTAGTCGAGTCACAAGTGGGGAATGAAAAATGTGAGCTCTAAGCTTAACCTAGTCATACACTGATTTTCCATAGTATGTCAGCCTACACCAATTTTCCTACAAAACTTCAATTTAAAACCTTCACGAACAAGAGAGAGAAACCATTTTCCTACAAATGTTTCTAACATCATCATATAGACAATACTATTAAATGTTGCTAGCCTTTCTAAATTTAACCAACACTTCCTCATTTCACAAGGCTTGTTGATCCTTGTATTTAAAATGATGCAATGCATACAATCCAACCTTTTCCAGATGGATGCACCTCAGAGTCTGGGTACTCTTTCCAAGCTTGAGACAACTACCCTAGTAAAAATGCACCCCTAGCATCCTTGGTGATTAGTTGGATGATGGTTTATTGAGGCCTTCAGTTTTTGAAGTGATGGATGTAGATTTTATTTGACAAGAATAGCTCCATATTTATGACCTTATGTTGTTACTATCCATGGGTAAAAGCCAACCGCTTCTCTTTCTCATATTGATTATCCTAAAATTGGGCTACTAATAGATGTGTACTTATAGTACCAACAAGACCAAGGTCTTGAATCTGTTCTCTCTCTCGAGGTACATTGCTTCATATATTTTATTATCACTGTATAAGGGGAAGATCCAAACTAGATGGTATAATCCTTTAGTCCTCAATACTGCTCCTAAGGATCAGGTGCTATTGACATCATCAAGGGGTAGCAAGTCCCTTGAGAAGTAACCTAGCTGTAACGATTAAGAGAGATGACATCACACATCATCATCATTCACTCAAAGAATGGGTCTTAGTCCTAGGCTGAGTTTCAGTCCTAGACTGAATCAAGATCCTAGTAACTAACCAGGTGTCTCCATTCTCTTGAAGAATGGATCTTAGAACTAAGTTGAGCTTTAGTCCTAAACTGAATCAAGTTCCTAGTAACTGACCAGGTGCCTCCATTCTCCTGGAGAATGGTTGTCAACACTATGTTAATATTTAGTCCCAGACTGAATTGAATTCATGGTAACTGACCAGGGGCCTCCATTGTCCCATAGAATGGATCTAAGCACTAAGATGAGCTTCAGTATTAAACTAAAAGTTCACCAACTACTTGCATGACCTACTTGTACATCATGTCCCTAGTCCCAGACCAGAATATGTCTCTGCCTCTACTTGCAGGATTTACTTGGACATCGTGTCCCTGGTCCCAGACCAAAATACCCTAGAGGCACATAAGGGCCAAAGCCACATGCTAGGGTCTTTTCCATGGCATCAACATCTTTGGTCACAGACCAAGAACCCTAGGAGACTACTGAGGGCCCTAGGGTACCTTCTAGGGTCTTACTCTACCGTAGTTAACTGACTAGGGTACCATCCTCCCTGAGAATGGGTCTCGTAGCTGCACTAACTTTAACACTTTGACCATTTGGGGACACTGTTTTCAAAATCAGGGTTCATCAGAGTATAGGAGAATGTCATGTTTTAGATACATATATCTATGTACAAATAAAATCTAAAATTGGTTTATGGTTTGGAGACAGGTTTCTTATTTTGGGAACTAGCCCAAGACACAAAAACCTGCAATAGGGATGTTTCTCACAATCCTAGATTCTGGATGCTAGAAACAAGACCAGTGAACTAACCATATACTGGGCCAAATGGAAACCTAAAATCAACAACATTTTTGGCATTTCAAACTTACAATGGTGAAGTTGCACAATATGAACTAAAACTCAAAATAACAAAATAGTCCCAAGAGTATCACAATTACCTTAGTTTTCATATCATCAAACTCAGAATAGTGGAGCATGGGAGTTCAATGAATTTGCCAAAGGACAATAATGTCTTAGAACAGGGTAACCATTTCTTCTTTTGTAGATTTGTTTAGGGAGAGAACATTTTTTTACAGATGCAATGAGCATTGAGAAATTTATTTGTTTTCAAAGAACATTGAGCAGTAAGAGATATTCCTAGTTTTTAGAGGTCAGTGAAGTGGAAAGTCATATATCTGTTGGTTTTTCAAGGATAGTTAGCAGTGAGAAGACAAGAAGGAGATGTTGTTTTGCAGTCGGCAGTGAGAATTTGAAAAAGGTCATTGGGAAAACTGTCTATGAAAAAAACTAAAATCAGGGATATAATATGGCACAATTCTCTGAAATTGCAAAACTTCTTGATCTAATACAACAGATCCAAACCCATTTTTATCTGCTAGAAAACTAGAAACAAAAATACCATTGAAAAGATATGGTAGATTAAACCCAAGAATGCAATGGCCACCACGAAAACAAAATTACCTTTCATGGCTTGCTTTTTCATGTCAGTTACACAGAAGTGAAAGGCCTTTCTCCATCTCAAAAGGGGCATTGAATCAGATTGTAAGAAGGTTTCAAAGGACAAGAAGTTTGAAATTGTAGGCTACATCATCAAATCCATTTCCTATTTGACAAGCCACCATGAAGATACAATACTTGATGAAATTTTAATATTGGAAATACCTGATGAAATGTGAACTATTATACATTCATATACATTTATCCATGGAATAGATAGTTGTATTTACATATACATCCATGATTTTATGAATTGATTCATATATATACATCTATAATTAGAGAAATGTAATACATCGATCAATATTATTGAGAGTCAATACATATGCTTTAGGGTTCTTATTTTGGAAACTGACCCAGGACACCAAAACTTGCAGTAGGGATTTTTCTCACACTCCTAGAGTCTGGCTGCTAGAAAGGAGACCAGCCGCTGAACTAACCATATACTGGGCCAAATGGAAGCCTAAAATCAACAACATTTTTGGCATTTCAAACTTACAATGGTGAAGTTGCACAGTATGAACTAAAGCTCAAAATAACAAAATAGTCTCAAGCGTATCACAATTACCTTATTTTTCAGATCATCAAACTCAGAATAGTGGAGCCTGAGAGATCAATGAATTTGCTAGAGGACAATAATGTCTTAGAATAAGGTAACCATTTCTTCTTTTGCAGGTTTGTTTAGGGAGAGAACATTTTTTTACAGAGGCATGAACATTGAGAAATTTATTTGTTTTCAAATAACATTGAGCAGTAAGAGATATGCTTGGTTTCCAGAGGTCAGTGAAGTGGAAAATCATATATCTGTTGTTTTTTCAAATATAGTTAGTAGTGAGAAGACAGCAAGGAGATTTTGTTTTGCAGTCGGTAGTGAGAATTCAGAAAATGTCATTAAGAAAACTTATTGTGAAGAAAATTGAAATTAGGGATATAATATGGCTAAATTCTCTGAAATTGCAAAACTTCTTGATGTAATACAACAGCTCCAAATCCATTTTTATCTGCTAGAAAACAGGACACAAAAATACCATTGAAAAGATATGGTAGATTAAACCCAAGAATGCAATGGCCACCACGAAAACAAAATTACCTTTCATGGCTTACTTTTTCATGGCAGTTACACAGAAGCAAAAGGCCATTTGCCATCTCAAAAGGGGGATTGAATCATATTCTAAGAAGGTTCATAAGGACAAGAAGTTTGAAATTGTAGGCTACATCATCAAATCAATTGCCTATTTAACAAGCCACAATGAAGATACAATACTTAATGAAACTTTAATATTGGAAATACCCGATGAAATGTGAACTATTATACATGCATATCCATTTATCCATGGAATAGATAGTTGTATTTACATATACATCCATGCTTTTATGAATTGATTCATATAGCTACATCTATAATCAGAGAAATGTAATATATCGATCAATATTATTGAGAGTCGAGACAGATGCTTCTCGATATACATCTATGTATTATTGAACAATTTATTCAATTACTACTACCTTTTCTTAATTCTTAACTTGTAAACTGAAGTTATTAAAACAAATATCAAGAGTTTATTCCTAAAAATTTCATTTATCAGAAATATTTTGAGACTCTAGTTAGATCAAACAATAACATTAGTAATATCAAACTAAAGCTATACAAATATACATACATCCATGTATCGCATGTATATTTACAAAGATATATATATGGGTATAGAATCATACATATATAATCTAAATAATACTACTCGACCCTACTGGAGACAATAGAGTATCCCATACCTAGCTGGCTGGTTCAGCACTTCCTATTTGCTGCATTTTGCCACATATATGGATCCTATTTGCAAGTAGGGGATGTGGGCACACCTTGCATCCCTAATTCTATTCTGTATGGAAAAGCTAACTGAATTTTCATCCATGACATATTTGTTTCAATGAATATCCATAGGATGATATTTCCAATCAAACGGAGGTGAAATGTAATTGCCCAGTATAGGGTATTTTGCAGCAGAGGGAATAGCTAGAATGACTATCCCAAACAAGTTGATTTCCAGCCCTCAATTAGTAGACAACTGGGACTGTCAAACTATAATAATTTCCATCCAAATAATGACTGTCCAAAATGACAATTTCCAGCTGTTGCAGTGACTATGCTTTGATGTTATATTAAACTTTAAATAGGTAAGTATCTTTGTAATTTCAGAGGGGTTGGGAGTTTCCTTTAGGCTGTGGCTTAAGGAGTGAGATTTGGGAAAGATAAGGAATGGTGTTAAGGTAAAAACTTGATAGACTATTAGGGAAGTATTTCAAGGTTGTTTTAGGCTTAGGTTGAGATAGGTTTGTCACACCCATAATGGTTTTTTGAACACCTTCATGTAATCATACACGTGACTATCATACTTTTCTATATTGTTGTTGGGACAATATAGCTTGATATCAACACAATATTCATCACTCTAATACCAAAGGTAAATGCTCCTCAATCATTTGATCAATTACTTCTAATTTCACTTTGCAATAGTGTGTATAAAACTTAAAGTCATTTTTAGAATCATTGCCACTAGAATGAAGCCCCATCTTTCCAAACCTATCTTGACAGAAAAGATGAGGTTCCTACTTAAGAAGGACATTCAAGATCCCTTAGGGACAACCCAAAAAGTCCTTCACTTTGTCAAGGCAACAAACGAACTTTGATTACAAAGATAGACCTGTCCAAAGAATTTGAAAAAGTTAACTGGCTCTACTTCAGACTCCTACTTCTTCAAGTGGGGTTTCAATAGTGTTTCATTAATATGGATGGAGGCATTGTTTTCCTCAACCACTTTTTCCATTCTAGTTAATGGCTTAGCTTCACACTTTTTTGTAGCCTCCAGAAGCCTCAGCAAAGTTTGTCCCCTCTCTCCACTATTGTTCCTTCTAGTCACTAAAGCGCATAGTAAACTAATACATGCAAAGGCCTCTAATAGGCTCCTGCTATGTATAAAGACATCCCAATCCTTCCCACTTACCCATCTCATGTTTTTGGAAGGCCTGCTTTGTTGAAATGGCTCCACAAAAGAAGCAAAATTATTTTCCAATCTTCTATAACTCTTCTTCCATGCTACTGGAATGGTGATCAACAAAGAAAAAATCTTCCTAAGATTCTATTTGCTTCCCCAAGAAGAGCCATCAGTAGACCTACCTGTTTCTGAAGAGTCTGTATCTGCAAACTGTGTTTGAATTGCTTCTATTTATACATATCCATGAAATAATTGACTTCCATATCCCATTTTTGGAGCTCCACAATACTTATTAATGCATCGATTGCACGGTTATCATGGATGTTATTTTCCTTCAAAACATGCTGGGCAAACTCGTCCATTTAGAGACTCCACCTGTTAGTCCTATTCACTACACAACAATGCCTATGTGGCTTCCTTCTGACACCACTTGAGACAACACTCTAGATCTTCCATTTCACACAGAATGCAACAATCCTTATGAAAATGAAAACTTGTAATTTAAAAAGAGAAACCAGAGAAACAAAATCACACACCTCTGATACACACAAAGAAATTGTTGGAGACATTTACCATCATACACACTCTTTTGGTCAAATTGGCCTAGTTAAACCACTATCCTAAGTATAATTGACATTAATTGACATCAGTGGAGCATTAATTTCCATCATTCAGTCACACCCACACCTACCTACAGTCAAGGAGGCTAACTTAGCCTTGTCCTACAGTCAGGGAGGCTAACTGGAGCACTCTAGGGGTGATATGAGTGACATTAATGCACCTAATTGCTAACTGGTGGTTACAATCAGTTCAACTAGTCAATTAAGGTGCCTCCAATCATTAAATATATTATTTAATGATTATTTATTATTATTTAATGATCTGGAGTCAACAAGGTGCCTCCACCAACTTCTAATGGTCAGTTCAGCTTCAGTTAACCTCATCGAGGTTCATTGAAGTCATGGAGCACTAGCACTTGATGGTTGGCTTGCTATGACATGTGTGTGATCTCCTTCAATTGAGATTCAGTAATTTATTGCACTTCAACATCAGTTAGGGTTTCGTGAGTCAATTAGGGTTTTGGTCGAGTGGTGAACTGAGTGTGATTGAATGGCTAAGAGTCAGTTAAGCCAGACTCACTCACTGAATTCAAATTGTCTCCTTAGGTATTCAAATTCTTTATGGATTTAAGCTATTTCTTAGCATTGGTATTGTAACCCTTCATTATTTATTAAATATACAGAGAGGAAACCAATTCCGGTTCTGTTTAACACCAATTGATGAGTATTTGTTAATTATTCCTTGATGAATTTGATTCCTAGTTCGTAGATCATGTGCAAGAATTAATATGGTGTCATATCATGCAGCAGGATGAAGATCAATCTCTCAAAAACAAGATTTTTGATAGATTTCTCCATGAAAAGTGAGCAATAGCTCAAAATTCCAGCACTGCACCAGAAGGCAAGGCTTACCACTCAATATCCCAAGTAAAGAACTTGTTGATCAAGCTTGCTTGATTGACTATGCTAGGTGTGATGAAAGCCTAGAATGTGCAAGCTGTCCGACCTTATTTTTCCCTTTCTGTTTTGATTTTCAGGTTTCTACAGGTGAAGCATTCACTGTAGCATATCCAGATGGCCTCCTCAGTACCTCTCTTGACTCCATACAATTTCCACACATGGAAAAATAAAATGGAGCTTCAATTGCGCTCCAAAGGACTCCATAGAGTTGCCATGGACACTGAAGTTGAGCCTGGATCCACCATAGAAAAATCAAGATTCTTGAACAAGAAGGATGAAGCCTTCGGTTTCTTGTGCCTCTCTATTTCCAAATACCTTCTCTTCCATCTTACGGATTTGAAGACACCGAAAGAAATATGGGAAAAATTGGAATCTCTATACGAAAAGCATGATGACTTGAGAGTTTACCAACTTGAAAATGAACTCATGTCTCTCCAACCTTCCAATTTCAAGACTCTGAATGATTTCTTTACAAAGTTCAAGAATACTATTTTTCTCTTGAATCAATGCAAAGTGGAGAAGGAGGATGATCAGATCATCCTAGACATCCTCTCCAAACTAGGGGCTGATTATTCAGTTTTTGTTTCTACATTCCGTGCGGGGAATCTCACAATTACCAGATGGAAGATGCCTACACTCAATGCCTTCATTGAGTCCCTAACTAATGAACATGACAAGCTTGTCCAGATGGCGATCATACAATCTTTCCATGATCAAGCCCTCCATTTCTCAGGGCCCAAAGATGTGAAGGGTAAAGGAAAGCAGCAGAAAAATCAGAAAACTAAATTTTATGCTCCCAAGCCTAGAGTTGAAAATCAGCAGCATGAGGAATCTTCAGGCTCAAGGAAGAACAAAGGAAAAGGGCACAATGGGAAAGAAAAATTCAAGTTTTCTTACTGCGGGAAGGGTTTTCACCCTGAACATGCCTGCATGAAGAAAAATCTTGATGGAGCAACCTCTCTCCTTGAGAGGAATCACATCAATATTCCGGAGAGCTTTCGGAGGAGAGATCACCAAGATCGGGAACCACAACATGAGAAGGGTCATGCCCTCATGGCAAGCACTTCGAATACCAAAGCACTGCTGATTGAAAGTGGATCTTCAAATCACATGATGGCTGAAAAAGACTCCTTTTCATCCTTGGAGACCGGAAAATCCATCCCCATCCACATGGGAGATGACTCCACCATCATTTCCGAAGAACAAGGTACTATAGATCTAGAAAATGGTTTTTTTTTCTAAAGTTTTGTATGTACCATCTCTAGCAGCAACTATCCTTAGTGTCTATCAGATGAAACATATAGGAATGCCTAAGAGAGTCTCTTTCAGCCCAAATGATGTTGAGATAATATAAATTTCATCCGGGAAACTCATTGTAAAAGGACTTGCAAATCATCATGCAAAAGCCTATGAGTTCTCTCACTTTGTTGCAGATGCAAAGCCCACCGCTCTGCTAACTCATGGACATGAGGTTATTAGGCCATGGCATGAGAGGTTTGGCCATATTAATTTCAAATATTTGCAGCAATTAAAGAAAAACTCCATGGTTGAATTCCTCCCATTCGTCAACGCAACCACGAAAGTCTGCAAGCGTTGTGTGATTGGAAAACACCCTGAGCACAAGTTTGATCGGGGGAAGGCAAACCGAGCTACAAGCATATTGGGGCTGATACATTCTGATATCAGTGGTCCAATGCTTATCACATCCAGGAATGGATCTAGGTACCTCGTTACCTTTATTGATGATTTTTCAAGGTATACATGGGTTTTATTTCTCAAAAAGAAATCAGAAGTATGTGAAATTTTTTTTGAATTGAAGGCCTTGATCGAAAATGCCTCTGGGCTTAAGATCAAGATATTGAGATCTGATAATGGAGGGGATTATGTCAGTAATGAGTTTCTATAAATTTTCTCCCAAAGTGGTATTCAGGTCCAACATTCAATTCCCTACACTCCCCAGCAGAACGGAGTAGCAGAAAGGAAGTACCGGTCTCTCAAAGAGATGACCACCTGTATGTTTGAGTCAAAGAAGCTTGCTGCAAATTTGTGGGATGAAGCCATGCATGCTGTAGAATAAATTCAAAACAAGGTGCCACATTCATCTGTGAAAGGAAAGGCTCCTTTCGAAGCATACTTCGAACACAAGCTAGATGTGTCGAACCTACGGGTGTTTGGGTCCACTGCAGGGGCCCAGATTCCGCTTGATAAAAGAAGGGCTTTGCAACCGCAGAGCATAGAATGTATGTTTATTGGGTATCTTGATGAATCTAAAGGATTCAAGATGCTGGATATCAATACCAAACAGATCATCATTGAGAGAAGTGTCAAGTTCGATGAGCCTCTTTAGGAGGTGGAACTAGTGAAGGAGAAAACTATTGAATTTCCTTCCTACTCCACTGAATATTTGGATGATGAAATTGCGGATGATGACCCTGATTTGGATCCTATGATTAATGATATAAATGTGCATCAATAATCAGTTACTGAATCAGAACCTAAAATGCAAAATAATCTTCCTACATGGGCCCAAAAGACACTCTTCTCCGTAGGAGACAACATTGGAAATGCGGATGATCCAAGGAGAACTCGGTCTAATTTCCAAAGAGCAGGTATTGCGTTCCCTTGTTCTAATAATTTGATGTCCAAAAATTGCTATTTTAGTATTATTTCAGATCCAAAATCCTACTACCATGCTCGGAATGATACGATATGGCAAGTTTCCATGGATGAAGAGATGATTTCTCTTGAGAAAAACTCTACTTGGGGGCTAGTTTCTCTTCCTCCGGGAAGGAAATTGGTTCAATGCAAGTGGTTGTTTCAGAAAAATGTTGCTGCTGATGGAACAACCTACAAATATAAGGCAACTCTGGTAGAAAAAGGTCTCTCTCAGGTCCAAGGAGTGGACTACCATGAGACCTTTGCACCGGTTGCAAAAATGGACTCCATCCGTCTTGTTTTGGCTATTTCCGCATCCAAGCATTGGGAGGTGCATCACATGGATGTTAAGTCAGCCTTTCTAAATGGAGATATTCATGAAGAGATATACATGAATCATCCTGAGGGCTACATCACTGATCCATATTTGGTTTTCAAGCTAAAGAAGTCACTATACGGGTTAAAACAGGCCCCAAGAGAGTGGTATTCCAAGATGGATGCCTTCCTTCTCTTGCAAAAATTTAAGAGATGTAGATCAGATCCAAATGTGTATTTACAGCAGCATGATGGTCATCTAATTATCATTTTTTTATATTTTGATGACTTACTGATCACAAGTAGCACAATTGCCTCCATTTCAACCATCAAAACTGCTCTCCACAATGCCTTTGAAATGAGTGATTTGGGGCTTCTAAAACAATTTTTGGGGCACGAAATCGAGCAAAATTCTGATGGAATTATGGTAAATCAGTCCAAATACATTTCAAACCTGTTACTAAAGTTTAACATGGATGAATGTAGTCCTGCACCATTCCATTTCCTTTCAGGGATCAGCCTTGAAGAAGGAAAAAGCACACCTCCCATGGACTGCACTATCTATCGACAGCTAATTGGTAGCTTGTTGTACTTGACACATTCTAGGCCTGATATTTGTTATGCCATGAATTCTGTATCAAGATACATGCAGCAACCTCATGATCTTCATTGGAAGGAAGCCAAGAGGATTCTCCAGTACATTCAGGGAACCAGGACCTACGGCATTCAATATGCTGCAGACTCCGAGCTAGAGCTGGTTGGATACACAGATTCTGATTGGGAGGGTGATTCTATTGATCAGAATTCAACTTCAAGATATGTATTCATGTTTGGTGGTGGCCCTATTTTCTGGTCAAGCAAAAATCAAGTTGCCATAGCACTATCTTCAGCAGAGGCCAAGTATCGAGGAGCGGTGAATGCTTGCATCCAAACAATTTGGTTGCAAGGAATTATTTCAGAGTTTGATATCGGTAGTACTTTGTCCACTATCCTCTTTTGTGACAACCAGAGTGCTATTAAGATATCCATGAATCCAGTTACCAGGCAGAGGACCAAGCATGTAGAGATTCACATGCACTACATCAAGGATCTAGTGCATGACAGGACCATCATTCTGCAATACTTCCCGACTAATGAGCAGATTGCAGACATCTTCACCAAGAGATTTTCAAAAAAGAATCTCACTTACCTCCATTCACTGTTGGGGGTGAGTTCATCAGGGTGTTCTGGACTACTTTAAGTGTTCAGCTTGAGGGGGGGTTTTCCCACTGGGTTTTCCCTCTTTTCCTCACTTATTTTGTTTTGAGCATTGTTTCAGTTTCACCATTGTACAAGGTGACCTATGGCCTTAATTTCCAGGGCCCTAGCATTTTTATGCATATATGTTTCCTAACTCTTCCTGAGTATAGCTTAAGGGGGGGTGTTGGAGACATTTACCATCATACACACTCTTTTGGTCAAATTGGCCTAGTTAAACCACTATCCTAAGTATAATTGACATTAATTGACATCAGTGGAGCATTAATTTCCATCATCCAGTCACAACCACGCCTACCTACTGTCAAGGAGGCTAACTAGAGCACTCCGGGGGTGATCTGAGTGACATTAATGCACCTAATTGCTAAATGGTGGTTACAATCAGTTCAACCAGTCAGTTAAGGTGCCTCTAGTCATTAAATATATTATTTAATGATTATTTATTATTATTTACTGATGTGGAGTCAACAAGGCGCCTCCACCAACTTCTGATGGTTAGTTCAGCTTCAGTTAACCTCATCGGGGTTCATTGAAGTCATGGAGCACTAGCACTTGATGGTTGGCTTGCTATGACATGTGTCTGATCTCCTTCAGTTGAGATTCAGTCATTTATTGCACTTTGACTTCAGTTAGGGTTTGGTGAGTCAATTAGGGTTTTGGTCAAGTGGTGAACTGAGTGTGATTGAATGGCTAAGAGTCAGTTAAGCCAAACTAACTCACTAAATTCGAATTGTCTCCTTAGGTATTCGAATTATTCATGGAGTTAAGCTATTTTTTAGAATTGGTATTGTAACCCTTCATTATTTATTAAATATATAGAGAGGAAACCAATTCCGGTTCCGATTAACACCAATTGATGAGTATTTGTTAATTATTCCTTGATGATTTTTATTCCTAGTTCCTAGATCATGTGCAAGAATTAATAGAAATAACCAATGAGAGGAGCCCATACCACCTAGTGACAACTGGATATAGCACCAAAATAGGAAATACCAGCATATGAACCTCCCGCAGAAGCAGTGCCAAACCAACCATACAAAATATCTAGCAACAAACTGCAGAATTCAGGGATAGAAGAGGAGGGAGAATTACTATTTTTACAGTCCACTGAATGCACCAGTGGCCACAATGATTCTTGGATGTACTATTAGGTGATATATCATATAATGGAGAAGACCAGTGGAAAAGACCTAGCGGTAATTGGGCTGGTTACCATGAAGCTGAGAAGTCAGTATCTACAAGAGGAACTTAGTTGAGGACATGATGTTTCCGCAACCTAGGTGCTTGTTCATAGTACCTCAAATTAACTCATAATGAGTTTCTAACCCATTCAAATTTTAACACTTTGTATTTCAAATTTGTAGCAATTGACAATCACTAGCATTTTAATCTCGATGAACTAAATCATACAATATTAAACACAAGTTTGAGAGAGGGTACAAGAGAATTTTCCATAGTGGAAAGGACATATAGGGTAAAACTAGGATTTTGTCAATAAAAGATAAATTCAATAACATTTTTTTGGAAATTGATCTTGATAATCTTGTAAAAGACCTATGGAAAAGACCTGATGGTAGTTGGGTTGGTTACCATGAAGCTGACTAGTTGGCATCTACATGAGGAACTCAATTGAGGATATGATGTTTTTGTAACCTTGGTGTTTGTTCAATGTACCTCAAATTATTTCATACAGAGTTTCCATCCCGTTCAAAGTTTTCACACCTTTTATTTCAAATTTTTAGCAGTTGACAATCACTAGCAGTTTAATCTAGATGAACTGAATCATACCATAGTAAACACAAGTTTGAGAAAGGGTACAAGACAATTTTCCATTGTGGAAATAACATATAGGGTAAAACAAGGATTTTGTCAATAAAATATAAATTGAATAATAGTTTTTTGGAAATTGATGTTGATAATCATGTAAAACTAAACAATGAAAGTGAATATTTTATGAAAAATTGTTCAATTGACGTATGAATATTAAATTTCATTAAGAGGACAAGATAGAACTTCTTGATTTGCCTGAAGTTTCAATAAAAGGAATAGCTTGCATTGCTTTAACAGACAAGTCTATCTAAATTTGAATGACTTTAACAAGACTGTGGATAGTTTTTTATGAGTCTAGTGGCTGAACTTAAAATAATATTGAATTGTTTTGCAATATTAGAGATGGAATAAATTCATTGAAGGTCTCGACCCTTCATTTCCAAGGGATTCCCTTCTAGCAATAGCCTCGCTTAGACTTTCAACCCTAGTCAAGACCAATTACGGATGGACCAGTAGATAATCTAATAGCAATATTCTAGTTTGGCTAGCTTCGTATTGTAGTTCAAAACTTCTAAGAAAATGAACACTATTGTTTAAAGTTTACTTATTTTTAGTTCAGATATTCAAAGGCCTCGATGTCTATTGTTGTTGGTCTCAATGTAAATTTCATTACTAGTAATGCCAGATATATATTCGGGGGGAGAGTGGACTATTTCCATACTTAATATGGAATCAGGGACAATAGTCATCCAAGATATGCAATTACAAGATATGTATCACATATTGAGGAATTATTTTTCTGTCTTTTTTCAACAATGTAATATTAGTTAGAATCATATATTAAAACTGGAGCATCAATTTCTGTTCTTGTTCAAACTTTTATTTAACCAATATTTCATCAGAAAATCACTGAAATAAAAAAAGTATTCCCCAAATATTATCCTAACCATTGATTCAAATAAACCGCTCTACTTAAATGCATCAAACCCTAAATGTTTAATATTGACCATTTCATAGAAACAAACATCAAACATTATTTGTGTGTTTCTAGCAGAGGGAGGACAGAGGATACTAACCTCATCCTTTTCAATGAACATTCTGGATCACCATAACACTCGACGAACATACATCCCATGTCTCCATTACTTATATGGCGTTCCTCAGCTGTGAAAGGAAATAATTAAGTCAATACAATACATAAGCCATAACTAGAAGAGAAGAATTTCAAACCCAAGGGACAATATATGTATGCAAATTTGTCACTTCAATCACATTCTCTTTCAACAACAGCTATCAAAGCCTCCATATACTGAAAAATCCAGCATATGAAGCACATGATGAAGGTAAACCCTAACATTTAATCACTGCTACTAAAAAATAAATAGAAACATGAAGCATATTCATTATAACTCCCAAACTGAAAATAAAAATTCATCGATAACTTTCAAATTTAAAATGTTTTTCTTTGTGTATTTAGCTTTAGACATCGTTTTACAACAAACTCAGTGATAATGGATGTCGTTTCAGTCAAAGGAATCAATTTATTGACATGCTTTTTATGTGCCCATTAAAAATGCCAAATACACCTAACAAATGTACATCTTAAAATTATTGTTCTGACATACAAATCCTCCCATCTAAAACTTACAAATTGTTGTCCTGACATACAAATTCTCCCATATAAAACATAGTGCTCCACATTGATTAAAAAAATAATTGTTCTTTAATAAGATATAAACTTCGATATCCCATATCATTTTATTGCTGGTTATAATGAGCATAATAAGGAGCATAATAAGAATCCACGTGCAGTAAAATTCCACATTCTTGCAATGGAAATAGCTCAGATCCCTTGGAAAATACTATTCTTTTGCAATAGAGAATATTAATATGATGGTACCATGTTATCAAAGAAAAATTTAGTCGGTCAGAGAATACTAAAAGTTTGATGTTTTGTATTGTTTTTTCAACTACTTTTACATTTGAAATATGGATGGAATTGTTAAAATTGTAAATATACATCATTAAGATTGTAAATATACATTGCTAAAATTGCATAATTAAGATGTCCAAATGTTTTAGAGAAAGCTGAATCCATTTCTGTAACCAAAAATACAAATTCAACAAAATATCATGATAAAATGACATGTACAAAACATCTACTGATTAACTTACTCCAAGAATAAAATTCATATCCCAACTCATTTTACAAAGATATCATCATTTATATATACATGTATGGATACTCGAGCCCATACCCCATGCAACATACTTGAGAAGCCTTAAAATAAATACCAGCATCTTTCCCTCACTACAAAATATTGTAGTCTTCTGCATCATGCAACACAAAATATACATCAGGTACATACCCTGCTGCTCTCATCTGCATTGCCAAGTTCTTAAATGTTGCATATATTTCATCAGATCATGGGTGGGATCTGTCTCCTACAAGGAATGCATGATTGTTGGGTGATTCCATGAAGATGGGTAACACTTTTTGGCCAAATTTGGCGATGAAAACCTGATTTTTTACTCATGTGCTAGATAGAAGCCCTCAAAACGCATATATGCCATGTGAATTTTGACTTGTAGTAAAAAAATAAATTGTAGAATATTATGCTGGCTTCATAGTGATATTTTTTTAAAAATATTTCGATGTCATTTAATGTGTGAATTTTTGCATTTAATGAACTGTGTGACCTTAAAAATTTGAAGAAGCTAATAAGTGGCTCGTGTCCACGTAGAGTAATTCAATCTTGCATTAATAATTTAAAAATATATATATATATGAGCATGATCTACATAAAATGCAGTGTGATGTGCATATTTTTTTTTTAATTTTTTTCGCATTATACAATTATTTATTATTTTTCGAAAGTGACCACATTCGATTTCAACATCGTTTTAAACACATATTTGTCCACGTAAAGCAATTTTTTCTATTTTTTCAAAAATTGAAAAACCAAAGATACCCTTTTGAAGAGGACACGTTGATATGTGATGTGTGCATTCTTAAGAATTTTTTGGCTGTGTATTTTTAACTCTGCGGATTTTTCTTTGAGCTGCTTCGAAGTTGCAGTGCGGTTTTCTAAGTATAAGTTTTAGAAGTAATTAAAAAATAAATTCCATATGAATGCCAAAATGCATGTATGATACCTCAATGGATAGAATATTCATTGGTGAATTTATCGGTATCAACTCCACTCAGTTATGTGTTAGGAATGGCAGGGTGTACACCTCTGCAAGGCACAGAAATTTTTTCATTTGTTTGAATGTGGGCTAAGTCTATTTTCTTAAGCCCTCGACCAAGGTATTTAAATTCCTCAGTCAAGGTCTTAACGAAACCTCGACCGAGGTTTTGTAAATCCCTCGACCGAGGGTTTAACAAACCCTCGGTCAAGGTTTCGTTAAGACCTCGCCCGAGGTATGATCTCGGTCGAGGTCCTAGTCATGTAAACTCCTTTGGAGCAAAAGCCCAGGAGTGAATTCAAACATTAACTAAACATTAATGACACTCCAACTACACACCCAACCATCTTTTCCACCCGAATTTTTGATGAAACTCTATATAAACATAATTCATGCTAAGCTAACTCTATCCTTCAAAATTGCCTAATTTCTTTGAAAAAATGTTTGTTTTGTAATACAAATTTAGCATTGTAGATTGTTTTGCAGGTATCAATTTGGATTGTTGATCAATCACAATGGGAAGCAACCAACGTAGAACAAGAAGAAATGAAAGAAATCAAAACAAAATTGAAGAGAAAAGAGAGAAAGATAAAGAAAGGAAGAGGAGAAAAAGAACAATCTTGAGAGAAGAAGAAATTCCAAATGAAGCTATGATGGAGGAAGCAAATCCCATTGATATAGGTATAATTTCAAAGTTATGCAATTTGATTTTCATTTTCATAGTTTACAATTTGATAAATTTCAAAGTTATGCAATTTGATTTTCATTTTCATAGTTTACAATTTGATAGATTTCATAGTTTACAATTTCATAGTTGATAAATTTCATAGTTTACACTTTGATAGTTGATAAATTTCATAGTTTACAATTTCATAAATTTCATATTCATGTAAATTTCAATTCCATAGCGTTAGATAATTCACATATATATATTTCATGAATTTACAATTTGATAAATTTCATATTTAATATAATTCATTTTTATGTACAAAAACAAAAGATAACAAATGATTTAATATAAAAAAAAGTATATAACTATAAAAAATTCAACAAAATTAAAAGAAAAATTATTGAAATAAAAATTTGGATAAGATAAGATTTAATAAATAGAGAAAAAAAACTAATTATAACTTTTTCTACTTTGAAATAATTCATATTTACAAGTTCATTTATGATCATTTCATTAAAAGTGTGTTGTTTGCACTATGCATATATATGCAAAAGAAGAAAAACTAGAGATGCAAATTCATTTATAATTGTTTTTTTAATTTTTTTGAAATATGTGATATTTGTCTATCCATTCATAAGTCACAAAGTTGATTAATTCAATCAAATGAAATCATTTATGATATCATAAGTCATAAAATGATCAAATCAAATTTAAATAAGATACAAGTTCATTCATGATATTTATTTCTTCCTTCAAAATATGTGATATATGATATTTATTTCTTCCTTAAAAATATGTGATATTTGTCTATGCACTCATAAGTCACAAAAACAATCAAATCAATTAGATGAGATGCAAGCTCATCCATGATATTCGTCTATGTAATAATAGTTCTAAAAAGATGATATCAACCCCTATTTTATGATATTTGTATTTTAATCTATGAATTTTGTTTATGCATTCATAAGTCACAAAAAAATTAATAGAGAAAAAAACTAAGTATAACTTTTTCTATTTTGAAATAATTCATATTTACAAGTTCATTTATGATCATTTCATTAAAAGTGTGTTGTTTGCACTATGCATATATATGCAAAAGAAGAAAAACTAGAGATACAAATTCATTTATAATTGTTTTTTTCATTTTTTTGAAATATGTGATATTTGTCTATACATTCATAAGTCACAAAGTTGATTAATTCAATCAAATGAAATCATTTATGATATCATAAGTCATAAAATGATCAAATCAAATAGATAAGATACAAGCTCATTCATGATATTTATTTCTTCCTTCAAAATATGTGATATTTGTCTATGCACTCATAAGTCACAAAAACAATCAAATCAATTAGATGAGATGCAAGCTCATCCATGATATTCATCATTTCCTTATAAATATGTGATATTTGTCTATGCAATAATAATTCTAAAACAATGATATCAACCCCTATTTTATGATATTTATATTTTAATCTATGATTTTTGTTTATGCATTCATAAGTCACAAAAAAATTAAATCAATTAATCACAATACAAACTTGGCCATGATATTTGTATTTTCCTTAGAAAGGTGTGATATTTGTTTATATATTCATAACATTGATGAAAAGAAATCTTCAAATTCAATTTCATAGTGTCAAAAAGGATATGAAATTAAGCATAGAAACATAGAAACACATAACTAAACATATAATTGCAAATTAAATTAAGTGGCTTGTGTCCACGTAGAGTAATTCAATCTTGCATTAATAATTTAAAAAATATATATATATGATATGATATGTATTCATTTTAAGAATTAAATATACAATGAAAAATTGATCAATCTAATGTACAATTTGCATTTATTTATCAATAACTAAGAGCAATTATTGGAAAATGTAGGAGTCTCTTATTTGGTTAGAGAAGTAAAAAATTTATCTAAATTCAATCAACTTATGTAGGGATAGATCCTGGCCAGCCATCATAGGATCGCGCACCCTCCGATTTCTCAAGAGTAATTGGGAGCTTCAATGACGTTGGAATGTCTGCAAATTGTTTAAGCGGGTTGGATGATTCCACGCAAGACAAGTTCGATAACCCGACCCCTGATTGGACAATTAGAGAGCATGTCAGTAACATAATCAAGTTGCACTTTGAACAACAATTAGTGATTACACAAGTTCAAATCCTACATGGATTGATAAAACACAAAAAAATTAAGCGTGCCACAAAGTTGTTGGGTTTTAAGGATGTTAAAAATAAAAATGCATGTGAGAATGTAGTAGAAAATGTAACAACTGCACTTTCTGCATTTGGAAAATCAAGGAAAAATGATATTAGAGCTGCTCGTAGGGCAATTACAACTGCTATTGTGGCACGAAGCACCTCAAAAAATTGAATGGTCGCAACAATGTCAAAGTTGCTCCATGTTTCAAGAAGAACATTGCACAAATACACTAAATTCAGGGTAAATATAGATGAAAATGATGAAGTTGCTTGTTGGGCTCTTATTTGTAGAGAAGCATATCAAGACAGGATGGAAGAGGGCACCAGAGAGAAGGTGATAGAGTATTGGGACAGCCATTCTCGTGTTATACCAGATCAGAAACATGTCTTGCGACAACGTTCTGGCAGAGGTGTTTATAAGGAACATTGCAAGCATGTTATGGAGATGACATGAGTTGCGTTGTTCTAGGAATTCAAAGAATCAAATCCAGGTGTGCATGTCTCATTTAGCATGTTCAGTAAGTTGAAACCATGGTATATTAGGCCGAATACAATTCGGGACACTTGTTGTTGTCAATACCACGTTGACTTCCAGCTATACTACGACACATTTGTGGATTTTTGAAAAAAACATTGGGATGGTGAACCAGCTCCTCACACAGTGTGGGATTTTATTTCTATGATACTATGCAATAGAGATCCTGAAAATGTGTTTTTTCTTTAAAAGGTGTGTAGGTGGGAGAAGATGCCATGAATGTGGTGATTTGGTGTTGTTCCATAGGAAGTTTCCTATCGATCCAACACACCCTGGATTGTCAGATATCACAGTAAAGTGGAAGAGATATGAGTATGTCTCCATGAATCCATCATCTTCTTCACATGTTCCATATAAGAGGATTGACTTGCTTGAGGATTAGATTCCTATTTTAGACTTCATGGACAAGTTTCAAAGTCAGATTTACAAATACATCAAACACTCCCACAGGTCTAGGTGGAAAGCCTTAGAATTTAAACATTCTCGTGAGGTTTTTCAGCCAGGCACAATCCTATCGATGGTAGACTTTGCTGATAATTACACATTTTCTCCTCAGAAAGAGATACAAAGTGAGTATTATCACTCCGACCAGGTCACCATCTTCGTACATGTATTGTATAGACATGCTCAAGCGAGCATTGATGGTACTAGGGATAGCACTCCTCAGTCACGTGATGTGATCAAGGAATATCATTTTTATGTTAGTGATGATCATGAGCACGACACGTTGTTTGTTCAAAACTTCTTTGGGTTGATTTATGATTCATTCAAAAACAATGGGGTGTCATTTACAGAACACTGGATTTGGTCATATGGGTGTGTGGGGCAATTCAAATCAACACGCTCATTTTATTGGTTGAGTCGCCTTCACAAAGAGACTGGAATTCGACACACTTGGAGCTTTTTTGAAACAGGGCATGGAAAGGGTGAACACGATGGCGCAAGTGCATGTGTGAAACGAGCACTTCGGAGGTACCAAATGAGTCATAGTGCATCTCGACTGAAGTGCTCAGCAGAGGTAGTTGATTGGTGCACAAAAAAATTGGGTCACCAAGGTCACGAATAAGCAAGGCTGGTTCGTAGGTAGGAAGAATATATATATTTCAAAAAACAACTTATTTGGAATTTAATAAACGTGCAACTATATTATATATATATGACAGTTTTGTATTCAATGCAGGTTTTTTTGGGATGTTTCCCTAGGCGATGTGAATAGATCGATGACATGGTATTGCGAGACCATACCTGGCACGAGAGAACTGCATTCAGTTCGCAATAAAGACATGGGACACATATTTTCCATTGAAAGACGAAATTATGCGTGTTTCTATGAGTTCTGCATCGAGGCCAATGGAATGGGGGTTGATCATTGCGTGAATGATGCATATGTCAAACAATGGAAATATGTCCCTCTTAATCCAAAGGGGCCACATCCAATTCCGACATGGCAAGAGATGCACACTGATGAGGTTGTGGTTTCACTGGATCATGACTGGGTTTCTGACTTGGTTAAACAAGGTACATGTTCATTCATTAACGAAATATGGGTTTCCTTTCACATGTACATT
>LPNX010026012.1:58818-129605 GCA_001517045.1 Pseudotsuga menziesii | reverse complement strand
AAATTAGCCACCAGCGATCGCCAAACCAAAAGTGGTCATTGATATGCGGATTTTGGTCATTTTTTTGGTCACTAATCTCTCATTTTCCACTAGTGTAAAACCTATCCCACTGCTAAACCTGTCAGGAAAAAACTACGGCAAATCCATCCATGGAAGGCCACAACTATTAAAGCTGAGATAGAGAAACTTATCAAAGTTGGGTTTAGTTATCCCGCACCCCTGACGGAATGGGTATCGAACATTGTTCCTGTCAATAAAAAGCAGGGCACCATTAGAGTCTATATTTATTTTAGAGATTTGAATAAATCTTGTCCCAAGGACAACTTTCCTACTCCACATATCGATTAGATTATCGACAATTATGCTGGAAGTGTCATCTTCTCATTCATGGATGGATTTTTTGGCTATAATTAGATTGAGATATCACCCATCGATCAGCACAAGAAGACATTCACTTTCCCATGGGGAAGCTTTGCACATAGGAAGTTAGTGTTTGCCTTAAAAAAATTTGGAGCCACTTTCCAGCGTGTGATGTCCTATGCATTTCATGATATTAAACATATTGTTGAACCATACCTTGACGAACTCCCTGCTCATTCACAGCGATGCAAGGACCACCCTGGTCATCTTAGAGATATTTTCCTGAGATGCCTTCATTATAATATACGGCTCAATCAGCATAAATGTGTTTTCTGCATTGAGACAGGACGCCTGTTAGGTTTTGTGGCCCCTCTAAGGATGACATCCCGATATACCCTTTGAAAATTTCCACCATTTTAGCTCTACCAGCCCCAACCAATATTCTTGGACTCCAAATTTTGCAAGGGAAGGCAAACTTCCTCCGCCATTTCATGTGCAATTTTGCAAAGAAAACACACAGTTATATGCGTCTCCTTAAGAAGGACACTCCGTTCTTTTGGGATGACCAAGCTCAATGCACCTTTGATAATCTCAAACACGCTCTGGCTCATTCACCCATGATACATCCCCCATATTATTCAAAGGACTTTCTCTCATATTTCGTTGCCTCCACTACTACCATCACTATGGTTTTGGTGCAGGAAAATCCCGATGGTCAGGAGCACGTGATTTACTATGCTAGTCAGAATCTTATGAATTTTGAAACTCGGTATTCATGCATGGACATTGGCCATGGTCATTGCTGTACAAAAAATTTGTCACTACATTTTTCTCCACACAACCACTGTATTGGCAGACTAGAACCCTATGTATTACATCCTGACTCGTCAGGTGCTCGGGGGAAAGTACTCTCGATGGATAGTCATACTAGAGGAGTTTGATATGGAATTTTCCAAAGCCACATCAAAGAAATCCTTGGTATTTGCCAAGCTCATGTGTGATCTTCCCTATGCTTTGATGGAATCTATCCTATGAGGATCGTCGCCGTATCTGTCACCACGCGAAATACTACCTCATCCTGAATGATACCTTGTATAGACGTGGGATTGATTCTATTCTCTGGTGATGCCTCACCCATGAGGAAGCTGAACATGTGTTGAATGATTGTCACTCTGGAGCATGTGGCGGTCATTTATCTGGGATGGCTATAGCCCAGAAAATCCTTCACACTGGCTATTTCTGGCCTTCAATCTTTAAATACTATCATGAGGATATTAAGAAATTCCCACCTTGTCAACATTTTTATCCCTAAAAGTGCACTCATCCTGCTCCGTTACACCCTGTCATTGTCGTTGGCCCATTTTCCAAATGGGGGATTGATTATATGCATTGTAAGCCTACCTCAGTCGAGGGGCATGGTTACATCATCGTAGCCATTGATTAAAGACTGCTGCTCTCCTCCTATTCAATCATGTCATAGCTAGATTCAGAGTCCCGCAATCCATAGTTACTGATCACGGATCACATTTTCATAATCAAATGATCGAGGAATTAAGTGCCAAGCTAGGTTTGCACCATGAAAACTCTATGCCATATTATCTGCAAGCTAATGGTCAGGTAGAGGACATTAACAAATTTTTGAAAAATATGCTTCGTCGGATGGTTGGAGATCATAAATCCAATTGCCACCATATCCCTTTCTCCGCTCTTTGGGATTACAGGACTTTGGTGAAAACAGCTACTAGTTTCACACCATTCCATCTTGTCTATGGACTTGAATCTGTCTTACCGATTCAATGTCAGATTCCATCCTTGAAACTTGCCATTGAACTTCTCCCAGACACTTCCGTAGAGGAAGAGAGATTTTTGTACTTTAACAACCTTGATGAAACTAGAAGAGATGATGCCTTGGCTAATGAGGCAAATAAGAAACGCATCAAGGAGAAGTATGATAAATCCATCCAACCTCGTGCCTTTAATGAGGGTGACCTAGTTTTGACTTACAACCAGAGATATGGCAAACTAGGGAAAGGGAATTTCGAGTCCATGTGGTACAGCCCTTTTGTCATTTCTAAAGTTTTAGAGAAAGGGTCCTACGAGCTCGTTGACTACGATGGAATCCCTTTAGGGAAACCTCACAATGGGTTGTACCTGAAGAGGTACTATTCCTAGATCTTTCTTGCATAGTATCTTGTATATATGTATATTGCTTGACTTTCAGTGTGCTTTGAGTATTTTAAATATGGTTTGAGTTTAGTGTCCGTATCTGTTTATACCATGTTTTGGTCATGCAGAGCAGATGGATTTATACGGCTTCGCTAATGGTGGTTTCTCCCACACCTTGAATCTTTCCTCAACTACTTGGGTTATGTTGCAGTTGCAACTATTTCCCAAATTTTTTAAATTTTGGACCCTCCTTTTAATTTCATTTTTCCTGGGATTGTTAGTATTGCTGAACTCTGTTTTTGTTTTCCCTCTGCTACGAATTTGGGTTACTTGAAGTTGAATTGATGTCAGTTGTTTTCATGATTTTTGGAAAACTGCCTTTTGTTTGCCAATGTTTTGACTGGTGAATTTAAAGTTTTGATTTGAAAAATAATGTCCTTTTGATCTAAATGTTTTCCTTTATCGCTATCAGAGGTCAGTTGAAGTTTGAGTCAGAACTCTAATTCTATGTTCCATCGCTATTTCGGAGGTTAAACAAACTTTTTAACGCTGCCCAGCCGAAGGTCTTTGAGCACTTAATGCTATGTATTATGTTTGTTTATCGCTGCTGGAAGTCTATTGATGTGTGAATCAGGGCATTAGTTCTCTACACAGCCGCCGTTGCGGAGGGTAAATAGAGAACATGCCGATGGATAACTCTGATTTTCTCCGATGCTTTTGTTTTATTGATCAAACTTTTACTTCGCGACGTGTTTTTTTCTTTCCATCAGAACGGTGTTGATGATTGATAGGAGTAGTAATCTTTTGTTGTCGACATGGTAGCAACATTGAGCCTTTGGTTGTGGAACCCATTGTCTCCCCACTTTCCGTCGTTGCGATTTTCTAGTAAACTATCTAACCGATCTATAGTTATTAAAGTTTCTGATTGCCAACATTTTATGTTGACTGCAGAACTTTTTGTCCGTCTGTCTCTCGCCATGGTGGCTGCGTAATGAGATTTTCTACTGATGCATTATGGGTAGTGGTTCCGATCTCTGATGCCTGTACGATTTTTTTTGTGTTTTATTTCGTCGACGTTTTATTTTTCCATAGAAGCTATAGTCTTTATGGTTTCCTCCATTGCGGGAGCTTAGTGAACTGATCATCTGATGCTATAATGTTTTCGCCCGCCGGTGAGAAGTTTGTCTGCCCGATGCTTAGTTTTTCCTTCCGGTGAGGATTTCCCACCGTTTTTGTGATATTTTACCATACTTCTTAGGCGACGGAGGTTTTCTATTTTTTATCAAGTTAGGATTTCACGATGAAAACGCAGTTTCGGGATTCATATTTGATTCTTTGTTTTATTGATAGTATGGTTTACATTTTATTGAAAGTTATATGATCTTGAATGGAGTTCAAATTGATGATGAGTTTTTTTTTTTAATTGCAGACAGACCTAGAGGATTTTTGAGACCCAGTTTTGATGATTCCTGCTTGAAAGAAGACATATACAAAAGACAAAGTAGAATCGATAGCAGCAAAGGCCCATGCTTGGAAAAGGTTCATCAATTACTGAGCTGGTCCCTTTTTATGAAGTACTCATAAGTCTCAATCTGAAATGTAACGTATTGTATGAATCATGAGCACTCACAAAAGGACAAAGATTGTGAGATTAAATGGTTGGGGCAACCCAAAGGTCACTTGAGGGGAAACCCAAAGGTTTTGCTGTTTTTGTATAAATATAGGAGAGTTAGTTGTAGAAGGGGACTTTTTCCCAGATAGATCTGTGAGAGTATGATGTAAGAAGAACTATTTCCTTTTGCATAAAGAAATTACAAATTTCCTGTTGGAGAAAGCTTTGTGGAAGGTTTCAAATGCTATGCTATGGATTTGTTGAATGTGAACTATTTTTTTTTCAGCTGTTATCCATTAACTGTGAGATCGTTCTAACTCTTTGAACCTATGTTCTTGTTATGAATGCGCTCTAGTTTATTCTATGAAATTTCCACTCTGAGTAATGAATGATGTTCATAAACAATTAGCTATTTGGTTGTTCATATATCTATAAATGTTCATGTGGTTTGAAATAAGTAATAGTTATCTGTGATTTTTCTTAATGCATGCACAAAATACATTACTCATTCATGAATAATAATCTTGCTCCCTAGGGATAGGTTAGATAGTTAGTTTTTAGTTTTTTCTTTCTCTGTGTTGTTTAGATGCGAGAGAGTTAAGACGAGAGGTAAGAACCTGTGCATCACATTGTGACCGCTCCTCGTATTCTCTATCAATCTGCATTTTTAGATAGGCACTTGCATCTCATACTTAAATACAAAAAACTAAAAACATACATGGTGGATCGGGCCATAACCGATAAAACCCTTTATTTTTGTTACTTGACCTATGGTAGCCGGACCGTAAACTAGACAGATTCCCCATACCAAACAGTAACGAGCTAGTTGGGAACATTTACTGGGGAGAATCCCTAACTGTTGTTACCTGTGATTTTCTAGGCCTCAACAGTTTTTGGCGCTAGAAGGAGGGACACTAGTGCATGGCTGGCCAAGGAAACTTATTTTCTCTAGATTATTCCACCGGTGATAGTTATGAAAGCAGTTTGTTTCCCAATCCAATTCCTGAAGAGAAGGGTAAAGAGCATCTATAATCTATCGATAACGAAGTAGTTAATGATCTGAGAAGACATACTAGGGCATATGTGAAGAAGATTGGAGGATTACCAATTATTCCTGTGTTTCCTAGAGGAGAATATAAGAACAAAGACCATCCTATATTTGAAGATGTAGTGTTGGTTAGAGATTTTGAAGAACTTGTAGAAACAACCTTACAAGAAGTTGTTTATCCTTTGAATCAAGTGGGCCTAGATGCGCCTTACTATTCACCTATTCATATTCCTGTTCACTCACCACCTCAGACTCATGGCAAACATGAATGCAAATCAGCCACCCAACCCACCGAATCCACCACCTTCTTGGAGGGCTAGGTCACCTTTAAACCTGGCATCCCCTTTACATGACTTACCTCAGGATTTTGAAAAAATGCTGCCCAAGTTTGACCTAAGTGAAAATATTTTGGTAGATGATCATTTGCAAAGCTTTTACTTGGATATAGAAGGACTAAGGGTTGGAAAAAATGAAGATGTAGTCTGTAGATTGTTTTTGCATACCCTGAAAGGAGCAGCAGCCTCATGGTATTTTTCTCTGCCTACAAACGCAATCACAGAATAGGATGCATCTGAAAGAATATTTAGAAGTAAATATGCAGTCCAAAAAACTCATGTAGCGTTAATGAAGGGGTTATGATCTTTAAAGAAAGAAAGAAATGAAAAAGTGCATAGTTTCACCCAAAGGTTCATTGCTTATCTTAAGAATTTTTCTGCAACTGATAAACCGTTTGATAAGGTTTTGATCGAATACTATACTTCAGCTTTAGGTCCTAACTTGGCCATGTTTGGCAAAATACAAGTCAAATCTACGTTGTCAGAAGCTTATGAAGAAGCCGAGAGAGTAGAAGCTGAAAAAGAGAGAATAGAAGATTATCCTAAGCAGTCAGGAAAAATAACTTTTGGTAAGAAATCCTTATTACTATCTAAGCCTAATGAGGAGCAGTCACATGACTTTGAAGGAAAGTTGAAAATGATGCAGAAACTATCTAACAGAATAATAGATTTGGAAAAGGAAAATGAAGCTTAGAAATTTTATAAGCCTTACTATAAAAGGAGAGAGGACAACAATCAATCTAAGCCTCCTCCACATAGTCCCGCATCAATGAATTTAACAGAGGTAGGGATAGATAATTTTTGCACCTTTCATCAACAGCCTTATTCTGAAAAACATTTCCCTCAATGGATCAATTCAATGACATTAGTAATGAATCAACTATTGGACTCTAAACTAACAGATGTTGATGATGAAGAGGAAAAGGAAAATAAATCCATAGAAAAAAAAGAAGAGGATGCTCTGGTTTTATGAGACCGTGTCTCGATGTTTGATACCGAAGAAGAAGCCTATCTGAAACAAGAGGAGATATCGGAAGCAAAGGTGACAACAAGAAGTCAAGGTTTGATAAAAGAGGACATATAAGTACTCCCGAAAGTCAAGAGACTTCAAAAGAATGTAAAGAAAATTCAGAAGAGCACCACAGCTGATAAAATACCTGAATTCACCATTACGAGTCAAAATCCAAAGCAAATCAACATGCCTGTTAATCCCATTGAGGAGAACACTGATGATGTAAAAAAGAATATCAAAGAACATAAGATGGAGTATGATATTGTGGAAGATATTAAGAGGGATAAGGCAAATATCTCGTTGTTCGAAATGTGTAATGTGCCTCAGCAGAAAGAAAGATTGTTAAAAGCACTTGAAATACCTGAAGAAAATCTTCCCACTGACAATCAACCTAAAGAAGAAGAAATCGGTGAAGTGAGTGTGGGAGGTAAGTCTAAATACAAAACCCTACCATTTCTATTAACTTTTGAAAATTTCAACCATAATGTGCACAACTGTTTAGTATATTCAGGGGCATCAGTCAATGTTATGCCGCTTTCAGTCTGCAAAAGGATAAATGGACATCCTACACCATCTACCTGGTAGGTTATTTAGTTAGAAAGAACAAATGTGAAGGTAATTGGGGAAATAAAGGATGTTCTAATTCAATTATCTTCAAATGAAAAGGTATGTCAGTTCATCAATATTGTAGTAGCAGACATACCTGAGGCATATGGACTTGTTTTGAGTCGGGATTGGTCAGCAAAGCTAAATGGATATTTTGCATCAGATTTGTCACATCTATGGTTGCCTTATAAGGGAAGTCCCAATCAAATAAAAGTATTAAGAGAGCCCCATATGAATCACCATGTTACTCAGTTGGAGGGTAAGAATGAACTAGTGAATTCTGTGTTGGGAAATTACTTTATTGAGCTTGAATCAGGAAATTACCAAGCAAAAGAATCCAGCAGTACACCAGACACACAGCCCGATCTCCTTCAATTTTCATGGGCTGATGAATTTGACTGTAAAATAGTAGACTTAGTTTTAGATGTTGTTTTTTATTCAATTACAGTATAAGTAGATAGTTTTTGGACACTGCTTTTTGATGGATCTAAAACTTTGGAAGGATCAGGAGCTGGCTGTGTCCTGATTGATCCAAATAAAAATAAACATTTTCTTTCATATAGATTAGAGTTTGAATGTACCAATAACACAACCGAATATGAAGCATTAGTTCAAGGACTAAGAAAAGAAATTGAATTAAAAGTAGAAAATCTGAAAGGGTATGGGGATTCTGAAATAATTGTAAAGCAAATTAGAAAACAGATACATTGCATCTCACCTCATTTAAAAGCTTATCAGAATGATGTGTGGGATTTGCTGACAATTTTTTAAGCATTTAATATTGTATCCATTCCTAGACTTAAGAATGCAGTAGCTGACTTGTTAGCTACCTCAGCTACAAGGCTTGTACCTTCAAATAACAAGTGTTCTATTGAATTACTTTTCAGGCCTTCGGTTCTAGACATGATTACCAATCTACGATTTTTTTATGATGATCAACAAATCTTGGAATGTTTGATGAATGATGAAACTTTCAAAGCGGCAATTGTCGATGAGGAAGAACACCAAGATAAGTTAAAATTCGACAACTTCATTCCTAAAGGGGTTAGGACCTTAAAGCAGATGTTTGATTTAGACAGCAAATTTAGAAGACTAGAAAATGTCAAGACTCATAGCTCGTCTTTGCAATTTGAGCTGATAAATTTGGGAACTGAAGTTAAGCCCAAATATGTAAATTTGGGAAAATGTTGTTCCCCGTGTGAAAGAAATAAGTTCATTAGTTTGTTCAAACAATACAAAGATGTATTTTCCTAGACATATGAAGAGCTTAAAACATATGACACCAATATTATACAACATGTCATTCCTATTAGATCTGGAGTCAAGCCTTATTAGCAACCTTTGAGGAAGATGCATCCAAAACTGGAGCCTTTAATTCAGAGTGAAGTAAAAAAATTATTGGATGCCAAAATTATATTCAAAGTTAGACACTCGGAATGGGTTTCAAATTTGGTACCAGTAAGGAAGAAATATAGAGGAATCAAGCTATGTGTGGATTTCAAAAACCTAAATTGTGCTTTTGATAAAGACAACTATCCAGTCCCACCCATGGAGCAGATATTGCAAATGGTTTTGGGTTCAGAGTTATTTTCATTATTAGATGGATTCTCTGTCTATAATCAAGTATTAGTAGCTGAAGAAGACAGACTAAAAACTACTTTCAGAACAAAATGGGGAACATTTGCTTACAAAAGGATGCCCTTTGGACTCATCAACGCTGGAGCTACTTTCCAGAGGGGTATGGATATAGCTTTCCATGGTCTAATTGGCCATAGTGTTGTAGTATATCTCGACGATGTCACGATATTTTCAAAGAAGAGAGGAGAACATGCATTTTATCTAAAACAAATTTTTGAGCGTTGTCAAAAATATGGCATCTCATTGAATCCAAGGAAATGTGTGTTTGTAGTTATAAAATGAAAAATACTAGGTCACATGGTTTCTAAAAAGGGGATCTCCATAGACCTAGAAAGGATTAAAGCTATCGAACAGATCCCTTTACCCCATAACAAAAAAGGTATGCAATCATTCATGGGGACAATAAATTTCGTGCGAAGTTTTGTACCAGATTTCACCCAAATTGTTAAACCTTTACAACAAATGGTGAAACAAAATCTACAATTCAAGTGGAATGATGTAGAGAAGAATGCATTCATTAAAATAAACACATCTTTTGCTCATGCACCATCTCTCGAAAGTCCAAATTTTGAGAAGGATTTTATTTTCTACACTTTTGCATTTGACGATTCATTGGCAGTGGTGCTTACTCAGAAGGAAGACGGGGGAAATGAGTACCCCATATCATTTATAAGCACTAGTATGCATGGGGGAGAATTGAATTACATAGCTATTGATAAACAAGCTTATGCAGTCTTCAAAATGGTAAAATAGTTTAGGCTATACATACTTAAGAACCGGACGAAGGTAATAGTTCCACATCCAGCTATAAGGTCTCTTTTGGTACAAAAGGAATTAGGAGAAAGAAGAGGCAATTGGGTAACAAATTTACAAGAATATGACCTTGAATTCAAGCCAGTGTCCATAGTTAAAGGGCAAGGACTGTGCAAACTAATGGCTAAGGGTAACAACAATGAAGAAAACAATTGGGGGAATGAAGCTGCGTTACATATGATGGGTGTATGTCCTCTTTTCATAGCTCCATATTCCTGGTACCGAGACCTTGTTCATTACCTTCAGGAAGGATTGTTTCCAGAACATTGGAATTCCGAAAAGCAAAGAGTGTTGCACTTAAATCAGTTGCATATCAGATCATTGATGGAATTTTATTCAGGAAGAATTATGATGGATTCCTTCTCAGATGCTTAGAGAAAGAAGATGCAAAGAAAGTCATAACAGCGTTACATGATGGGTCTGCTAGAGGTCATTTTTCTGGAGATACGACATCCCATAAGATTCTCAGAGCCTGATACTGTTGGCCCACACTGTTCAAGGATGCACATGCCCATGTCAGAAAGTGTGATATCTTCGAAAGGTGTGGGGGAAGACAAGCCAAAGCAGAAGGACCATTGAAGCCGGTGATGATAACATAATCATTTGAGCAATGGGGAATTGATATCATTCGAGAGATAAAACCAAATTATTCCTTGCAACAAAAATATATTTTGATGACAACTGACTACTTCACTAGATGGGTCCAGGAAATTCCGTTACGTAAAGTGAATGAAGACGCAGTCATGGATTTCTTGCAAGATCATTTTGTGACCAGGTTTGGGGTTCCAATTTCCCTATTTTTCGATAATGCTACTTATTTTTTTCTATTAGATTAACTTCTTTTGCTCATGAAAGAGGAATTAAGTTTCACTATTCTGCAAACTACTACCCACGAGGGAATGGTTTAGCAAAATCTACAAACAAGAATCTAATTAGGATCTTAAAAAATGTTGTGATAGAAAACTAGAGAAGTTGGCATTTAGCATTACCGAATGCTCTCTAGGATGATAGGGTCACACCCAAGAATTCCTTAGCAGTGTCACCATATACCCTTGTTTATGGAAAAGAAGTTATCCTTCCTCCTAACATTATGATACCATCTTCCATAATAGACCAAGAGTCTAGAGGCACAGATAACGAAATCCTGCAAATTAGAATCTATAATATTTTGAAGGCAGAAGAGTCTAGATCTAGGGCTAAAGAACATTTCAAGCATCAATAGGAAGTAGTGAAACAATGGTTTGATAAACATAAAGCTGGAAAAAAGGAATTTGAAGTAGGAGACCTGGTTCTTAAGTGGGATCACCCGCATGATTAAAAGGGGAAACACATGAAGTTTCAATAGTTATGGGTAGGCCCTTTTCAGATTGTAGTAAAACTTGGCCCCTCAACCTACAAATTGCAATATTTATAGGGGTGGGAGGAGGACTTACCAGTTAATGGTTTAGTTCTCAAACCTTATTTTTCCTGATTTTTCCTTTTGTTTTGTACATAAATAAACTGATTTAGTTGTTTACTTTTTATTTATCTTATTTCTGTTGTTTTTTAGATTTTGATGGATTTAAATAAAAGAAGCAATTTTTTGGTTACATGGAGAGCATCAGAATTCTGGATTAACTAAAATCCTTGATTATAAGACTGTGTACTATTGTGTTATCTGAAAGAATTTCTTCTAGTTAGCAGTTTTCCTAAATGGATATGAACACATTGAAGTCCTACTTAATCCTTGTAAAATAATTCAGGATCAAAAGGTCTATAATACTATTTTGAGGCTCCATCCATCTCACATTTAAAAATGTCTTAGGGGGTGACAACAAAAGACCCATGGAAAGGAAGCAGGGTAAACACTATGTTATATAAATAATCCCATGCCAAGAATTGAAAGCCAAAAGGAAAATAAGAGTTAAGAATCTTCTGAGAAAGCAATATGTATCAAAACAAAGTAATAAATCATATGAGTACAAAATTGCCAAAGTTCTTCTCTGTCCGTGAGATGAAAGTTAAAACACATCTCTCACACAAAAGGAAACTATGGATAGAGGAGCTTGAATAAAAATTCAGAAAGAAAGGCATGAAGGAGGACTCAAAAAGGACAAAAATGTCCAAAAGCACAAAAAGTGAAAAATGGCATGGGAATGAGGAACAAATGAATATTTAGGTTTACCATATGTTACAATCCTGTGGTGTCCAAGCTAGAAGCTACCCAAAGACAGAGGTAAAAAAATTGAAACTCATATTCCTGGCCTCAAAAGAGTTATCTTGACTTTGAAATATTGGTTTCCATTTTCCTAAATTGGACTATCATTAATGATTAAAAGTACATACATTTTCCATTTGGGAAATCCAGATATCTAGAAGAATTCAACATGTTGGTTTTACTATCAAACAGTCTGTTCCTCAAAGAAGTAGTTTTCCAAAGATCTGAGTTCACCATGTAGTCGCCAATTGTTGCAGCTGCAACTATTTCTCAAAATTTTTAAATTTTAGACCCTCCTTTTAATTTCATTTTGCTTGATATTGTTTGGATTGCTGAACTCTGTTTTTGTTTTCCCTCTGCTACGAATTTGGGTTACTTGAAGTTGAATTGAGGTCAGCTATTTTCATGATTTTTGGAAAACTGCCTTTTGTTTGCCAATGTTTTGACTGGGGAATTTAAAGTTTTGATTTGAAAAATAACGTCCTTTTGACCTAAATGTTTTCCTTTATCACTATCAGAGGTCAGTAGAAGTTTGAGTCAAAACTATAATTTTCTGTCGCCACTGTTTCGGAGGTTAAACAAACTTTTTAATGCTACCCAGCCGAAGGTCTTTGAGCACTTAACGCTATGTGTTATGTTTGTTTATCGCTCTGGAAGTCTGTTGATGTGTGAATTGGGGCATTAGTTATCTACGTAGCCACCATTGCGGAGGGTAAATAGAGAACGTGCCGATGGATAACTCTGGTTTTCACCGATGATTTTGTTTTATTGATCAAACATTTACTTCACGATGTTTTTTGTTCTCGCCATCGGAATGGTGTTGACAATTGATCGGAGTACTAATATTTTGCATTGCCAACACAACGACAACATTGAGCCTTTGGTTTCAGAACCTGTTGTCTCCCCACATTCCGCCGTTGCGGTTTTCTAGTAAACTATCTCACCAATCCGTAGTTATTAAAGTTTCCAATCATCGACATTTTCTATTGACTGTGAAACTTTTAGTCCATATATCTCCTGCTATGGCGGCTACGTAATGAGATTTTCTGTCGGTGCATTATGGGTAGTGGTTTCGATCTTTGATGCCTGTATGGAATTTTTTTGTGTTTTATTTCGTTGACATTTTATTTTTCCGCAGAAGCCGTAGTCTTTATGGTTTCCGCCATTGTGGCGGCTTAGTGAACTGATCATCCAATGATATAAAGATTCCACTCGCCGGTGAGGAGTTTGTCAGCTCGATGCTTATTTTTTCCCGTTGGTAAGGATTTCCCGTCGTTTTTGTGAGCTTTTACCATACTTCTTGGGCGACAGAGGTTTTCTATTTTTTATCAAGTTAGGGTTTCGCGATGAAAATGCCATACTAGGATTCACATTTGATGCTTAGTTTTATTGATAGTATGGTTTACATTTTATTGAAAGTTAGATGATCTTGAATGCAATATGAATTGATGATGAGTTTTTTGTTTTAATTCTAGACAGACCTAGAGGATTTTTGAGACCCAGTTTGATGATTGCTGCTTGAAAGAAGACATATACAAAAGACAAAGCATAATCGATAGCAGCAAAGGCCTAAGATTGGAAAAGGTTCATCAGTTATTGAGCTGGTCCCTTTTTATGAAGTAATCTTAAGTCTCAATATGAAATGTAATGTATTGTATGAATCATGAGCACTCACAAAAGGACAAAGATTGTGAAATTGAACAGTTGGGGAAACCCAAAGGTCATCGGAGGGGAAACCCAAAGGTTTTTCTGTTTTTGTATAAATATAGGAGAGTTAGTTGTAGAAGGGGACTTTTTCCCAGATAGATTTGTGAGAGTATGATGTAAGAAGAACTATTTCCTTTTGCATAAAGAAATTACAAGTTTCCTGTTGGAGAAACTTTGTGGAAGGTTTCAAATGCTATGCTATGGATTTGTTGAATGTGAACTATTTCATTTTCAGCTGCTATCCATTAACTGTGGGATCATTCTAACTCTTTGAACCTATGTTCTTGTTATGGATGCGCTCTAGCTTATTCTATGAAATTTCTACTATGAGTAATGAATGTTGTTCATAAGCAATTAGCTATCTGGTTGTTCATATATCTATAAATGTTCATATATCTATAAATGTTCATGTGTTTTGAAATAAGTAACAGCTATATGTGATTTTTCTTAATGCATGCACAAAATACATTACTCATTCATGAATAATAATCTTGCTCCCTAGAGATAGGTTAGATAGTTAGTTTTTAGTTTTTTCTTCCTGTGTGTGGTTTAGATGCGAGAGAGTTTAGACGAGAGGTAAGAACCTGCGCATCACATTGTGACCACTCCTCGTATTCTCTATCAATCTGTATTTTTTGATAGGCACTTGTATCTCATACTTAAGTACAAAAAAATAAAAAATACACGGTGGATCGGGCCATAACCAGTAAAACCCTTTATTTTTGTTACTTGACCTATGGTAGCCAGACCGTAAACTAGACGGATTCCCCATACCAAACAGTAACGGGCTAGTTGGGAACATTTACTGGGGAGAATCCCTAACTGTTGTTACCTGTGATTTTCCAGGCCTCAATAGGTTCTCTATTCCCCAGCTGATGATTTGGTCAGTTCAGGAGCAGTTTGTATTGGTCCTACTACAAACAACATCACCAAGTATCGAGTAGTCATAGGTCTTCTGACTGAAGCTACCTCCCAAGATGTTCACAATTTGGTAGTCTTTATGGACTCATAGCTCGTGGTTTGTCATCTAAGCCATCTTTATACCATTGGGAACCCTGTTCTTCTCCGCCTCTTCCGGAGGGTACGCCTGTTAGAGAGGTCATTTGAAACTATCACCTATAGTCATATCCCTAGGGAACATAATGTAATTGCTGACTCATTAGCTAATTACATCCTATATTGGCATATTTCTCATTCATGACGTTGAAATAAAACATGGTTCATTGTAAATAAACAATTAAAGACACATAAAACTCATGTAAAATACATTCACCATTTGAGACATATAAACACCAGGTAAAAGTCTGTATATATATATATATATATATATATATATATATATATATGAACATGTTTACAAAAATAGGTCACGAGACCTCATCTGAAGCACGTAGGATTTCAGGCAAAAATCACCATAAAAAATCCTGAATCTATTAGATTTAAGTTGATACATCATGCATACATAGTCTAGTGATGCTTGCGGTAGCACATCACTACCCAGGATACTTTATGTAGCATCCTACTAAACTGAACCAGTATTCTCACTGTAGGTCTCTGATACCTTAGAGGGATGTCATCAATGGAAGAATCATGGATGTCTAGGGTCAACCTCTTCAGTTTTTCCTCTTACTCCCCGGTCACATCATCACCCTGCGGTATGACATGGGCTCCGGCTCATCTATCCAATGGGGAAGCTCCCCCAGGTCGTGCTGCTCCAATGTCTGCATGAAAATATTCAAGTCTTGTTACTTAACATAAAAAATATAAAACATCAAAAACATAAAAACAATATTTCCATTTTAGGGTTTCTTGCTTCTTACCGATGTCACCCCACTATCCACAAGGTGGGAGTGGTAGGTCAGGGTCTCCACTGAAGTTCGTACCCGCATATGCATAATCCTCCACCATGAGGATCTGATCTCTTAGCCATCGAAAGAATGGGTCACCAAACTTCACCTTCCCCATGCCCGCTCCAGTACAGGACATAATCTGGACCCACCTCTGCATGCGAGGGTCCCACGCTCTTAGCTATATAAATACCACTTAGGGTCTCATCTGTGGCACCCAATCGAAGAAGAAGCATGCTAAATGGAACCTAATCTAAACTGCTTCAATTCCTATTACCGACACTTGGTCAGTTGATCCTTGAATGTCAGAAGCAGGGCTTCTGCCCAGTTAAATACTATAGGTGCCATGGTCTCTATGGCATAGAGCATATGTGCTCTAGAAGCTTGGTGCACCACTTGGATTCTTGCTAATATCTACATGGTAAACAATAGAGTCTATAGAGGTCCATCCATCACTGCCTTTATGGGGATTTTCTTCCCTGATTTCCTTGTCCCAGGGAAGTAATGATGTTTTATCAACTCCTGTGTATTGATGTCCCCTCCGCGGGAACCAGTCAGGGAGATGGGAGCACCCCGTCTCGAAAGACCAATAAGGAAGTAGATATCATTTACCTCGATTGTCAAAATGTGAGCACCAACCTCAAAGTATTGTTGCTCCGGATTCCACATCCGAAGTATATGCTCAAGCAATCGCTTGTGTGATAACATACTGGGAGTCTAGAAGAATTTTAGGAGTCTGTAGTCTCTCAATATGGCTACACAACCTGTATTCCTTTTAGCAAAGGCGTCATCATTATCATGTTGTCTCTCTTTCCATATGACCATTTTTTATCATCTAGAACCTGCGAAAAATAATCAAAAGACCCATTAGAATCATCCTTAATCATTCAAATCAAATAAAATGATCTAGTTTTGCTTGTGTGATTATTTTTACATCTTCACGGTCGGCACTGCCTGTGCCGTGTTGAAGACAGGCGGTGACACCACCTGTGCACTGTGTTTTCGATGTGGTTCTAGCAAGGTACTAAGTATCCTACACCCGATAAGCGCGGTGCCTGCTCCCATGATTTTAGGGCTTCCCATACAAGCTGAAAACACCATTAAAATTCAAAATTGAAGACATAAGATGAACTAGTAGGGTCTAGGCTATTACATAGAACTGCGGCACTTGAATCCGATGGTGGAAACTCCCGATATCAACAACTAAATATCTGGCTAGGAAATTTCTCCAAATGCTCTCCACTATGGGTAAATAGTAAATTGTTTTGATTTTTCACTATTTACATCACTTTTATACACATTTTTGGGTTTGACATGCTATAGTTTTTTTTTTTAAATCACTTATTACTCAAAATCTATCAGTTGTAATCCCTTAATGTCAGTTATTTGCGCATTTAACACTTGTTTTTGAGTCGTTACAGGATAAAAGAATAGTAGTAGTCAAGTTTTGGGAGTTATTTTTTGACTTTTTCGTACTACCATAAAATGGAAAAAGTCGTTGAGCGTTTATTGCGACACTTTGGTCACGCTCTCGAAACTTAGTATCGAAGGTTCGAGTCTATTTCTGATTCTTTTCAGTCTCGTAAAATATCCCATTGTGAAAAGTGACCTAATGGATTCTTCTTTAAACTCTTTTTGGGCTCCCTAAATATGAAAAGATTGTCGAGCGATCTTGTCTTCTTCACTCTCATTAAAGCATTTAAATATTCGTCTCTTCGATGGTAGGTTATCTATTTTTTGGTTCGGATAGACTATTTACGAAAAATGAACACTCCAGCCAATAATGAGTGGAAGAGTTCTATGAGGTATTATTTTATATTTTTTCGGGCCTTAGGGAATAAATCATACGAAAAAGGACCCTTTGGAGTCTTCTTCCATAGCCGTTCAGACTCTCTAAACATCAACGATATCGATTTTTCTTTCAATGGACTCGTAAAATTAAATATTGAGAGACCCTCTTTTGGGAATGAACCCCTCCTCTCTCAGGTTCATAAAACATATGAGTTTGGACTTGTCTTCGGATGAGCTATACTGAGTGTTTTTTACCCTCTTTGAACTCGTAAAATCGAAAAGAGGCACTCATCAACCATGATGGGGAAAATGGGAAGGGAATCATTTTGCAAATAAATGGAAGTAGTTTGTCGTTACCTTTGAACATGGCACTTTTCTGCATATCATTTCAGTCAATTGGGTATTTAGTTGATCTTTGTGACTATCCACTTTCATGAGTCATTCCACTCCTTTCTGTCTTTCAAAAGAATGCATTGTCCACTATCACACTATGTGTTTGTCCCATTTAGTCATGCTTCCAAGTCTTTCGTTGTGTGGCTTGATGTTCAAAGGGAAGTTGAATAAGTTTACCTTTGTAGTCAAAATAGCCTCTATGTCAGTACTTTTGAGTCATTCCTATGGTTATTACATTCAAATCATTCCAGAACTATGTTCTGAGTTTCATTTCGTCGATGTGGGACTCATCATAGCCCTCCTTCGACGAGATTATTCCCATCGACATCAGCTCATCATCCGGGAAATAGTATTAGAAACAAAAACTTAGTACCTTGAGATCGGTATTCCTTAATGATAGATTCTCTCGCTCTCGACATAGGTTCACATCATTGACCTTTGATCGATAGAGTCCACTGGGTGTTCAACGTCAGGACATCTATTCACACTCAATAGATTGTACTAGGGTAACTTGGGAATCATTGACATCAATGGAGATCTCCCTCGCACTTGTTAATGTTTCACATCATTGATCGGTAATCAAGTGGTTTCTACCATTTTAGAGTTCACATCATTGTAATCACATGGATAGAAACGTACTTTGTGGAAGACGAGACGAAGACCCTGGGTATTTGTTTAGCGCTCATTTCTTTCCCCAGGTTGCAATGGAATTTTGTATATCTAGCATGGATCCACATTTGTATGGTCATGGCTATGCTCAAATTTGCGTCTGTATGACATAGATCTACGTTGCATTTCTTGTAGCTATGTCCAAGTTTGAGTCCTCTATCACATGGATCTACGATGTATTCTAGTAGCCATGCTTGTTTATTCCTCTCATGGATTTTCCTTGTATTGGTCTATATCTATGAGTTGGTTACTTGTTTCTATGAGTCAAAAATATTGATTTACTACAGATGCCTACTTGACGGAACGCTCCAATCGAGCTAACATTTTCACCTCGAAGTGACAACTTGTTCTCTCAAAGCTCTTGTTTATCGTATCCCTTTAAGTCTCATGCTTTGGGGGCATTCTGTTATACCCAAATCCTGTCACCACCATGTGATAATAGCCTTAAATTGCATGTTTTCCCTTAATCCCAACACTTAGAGTGTACACCCACTTTGTTTGTCAATTCTACATGAAAAAGATTAGCACTACGCTTTCCTTGTGGCCCATGAGTGGTACCTTGCTCGCACCGCCTGTATCCTATTTTCCATAAGCAGTGCCACCACCTATGTTCTTTGGTCCATAAGCATTTCTCATCTAAACTTCTCTTTCATAATACAAGAAAAGAGGTACCCTAGATAAAATGGGAAAAAGAGAAGTTTCTCGAGGCTTCTAGATCATGAGCCTCGTGTCCTCCCTTATCAATATCATTGTGGGTTAGTTGAGCTCGAGATACCCCATCATAGGATCTAGGAGCCACCTCATCCACAAATCTCTCAACTATCCCTATCCATTGAGCCTTATAAATACAAGCTCATGTCCATAGTTGAGGGGGAGAACTATAAAGATATTGTTATGCCGTTGGATTGACCACTTAGCCCAAGCCATTGGAGAGCATAGAGAGAAAATTTGGAGCTTATGCGGATGAAGTGTTTGTTTTGTGGAGATGCTTGTCGACACTAAGGAAATGGTTGTAAGAATCTCCATACATATTTAATGGAAAGCTAATTTCCGTCCCACATTACTGTTGTTTTGATTTCTCATGTACATGTTGTTAGATTCCTTAGTCACTAACATGGATAAGTAGATGATTTTCTGGTAGCTTTGATGTGTTTGCATGTTTGATCTATTTGTAGGTACACAGGTTCACTATCGAAGCAACATTCCAGGTGTCTAAGACGTTTAGGGAAGGTCTTTATCCTTTGTTGTTCACTCATTTGTTCTGAATCTGAACCATTCAGACCAGAGGAACAACTTCTGTCCATAGAAAGTGAAATATTCTTGATTACATCAAGAACTGTTATCCACTCCCTAGGATCGATGACTTGTTCGATTCGGTGGGAGAATCCAAAATATTTTCAAATATTGAACTACGATCTGGGTACCATGAGGTACGGATTTGTGACGAGGATATTCACAAAACCACCTTTCGTACAAGATACGGGCACTACGATTTTGTAGTGATGCTGTTCGGGTTGACCAATGGACCCGTGAACTTTATGTGTATGATGAACAACATATTCGGTAGTTATCTAGATAAGTTCATCTTGGTATTTATAGATGAGATACTGTTTATTCGAAGAAAAAAGAAGAACACAAAGAACACCTTTGCATAGTACTACAAGTGTTGAGAGAAGATCATATTTACGCTAAGTTTAGTAAATGTGATTTTTACAAACCAAAGATATAGTATTTAGGTCACATTATCTCTAAGACATGGATAGCTGTGGACCTAGAAAATATTAAATCCATAAAGGATTGGCTTACCCTTGCTAGTGTCACTGACATTAGGTCCTTTCTAGGATTAGCTGGATATTATCGAAAGTTCATTGAGAACTTCTCTAGAATCGCTTTCCCCATGACCGCTTTGCAGAAGAAAGCAAGTAAGTTCTTATGGACCGCTAAGTGTGAAGAAAGTTGTCAAAACCTTAAGCAGCTTTTGATGACCTCACCGGTGTTATGAATTGCGGATCCCGATGGTTATTTTGTTGTTTGTACGGATTCAAGAAAGGAAGGACTTGGAGGAGTCCTCTTGTATAACGATCACGCAATCTGTTATGAATCGCAAAAGTTAAAATAACATGAGAATAATTACCCTACGCATGATCTTGAGTTATCTGCTATCATCCATGCTTTGAGGATGTGGAGGAACTACCTCATGGGAAGGAATTTCCTTCTAAAGATAGACAATATGAGTCTGAAATATTTATTCAATCAATCATATCTGAATGCAAGGAAATCTAGGTGGTTGGATTTCCTTAGTGAGTACCATTTCGGGCTAAAGCACATTAAGGGCAAAGAAAATAAGGTTGTCGATGCTTTGATTCGATGAAATCATACAATATATGAGGTGACTTTGAGTCAAACCGATGCATATTTGCATGAGAGGATTAGAGAGGCCAACAGAGTTGACCCCTTCTATATGAAAATCCTCAAGAAAGTCTAAGAGGACAGGCTGCTTCAACAAAAAAAGGATACGAGGTAGACAAACTAGTACTGCTATGGTCCAAGGATCTTTTGTATGTTCCAAAAGGAGGGGACCTTCAATCCAGCATCCTCATAGAATTTCATCGGGCACCCTACTCCAGGCACCCAAGATATCAAAAGATGATATCCATTGTCAAGAGACACTTTTTATGGCCTAAGTTAAAGGCTAACATTGCAATGTTTATTATGAAATTTCAGGAATTTCATCTAGTCAAAGCTGAGCATCAACATCCTGCGGGATTGTTGCATTCGTTACCCATTCCAGACTGGAAGTGGGAGGTCCTTAGTAAGGATTTCATCACCGGTTTACCGAAAAGTAAGAAGAAAAATGATTCGATTTTTTTGGTCATCAAAAAGTTGTCGAAAGCAGCACATTTCATTCTTGTGAAGCCGACCTACAAGGCAATGAATATTGTTGATATCTTCTTGAAGGAGATATTTAGATTGCATGGGACACCGAAGACAATCATCTCGGATTGAGATGTTAAGTTTACAGGAATATTTTGGAGATATTTATTCTTCGGATTGGAGATGCAGTTGAACTTTAGAACTACATATCACCCGCATACAGAAGGGAAGATAGAAAGAGTAAACTAGATTATTGAGAAAATGCTTCGGATGTATGTCATGAACAACCCCATGAAGTGAGAGGATTATCTGCATCTTGTAGAGTTTGCATATAACAATGGTTATTAGACTTCCACCAGAATGAGTCCCTTTGAGGTACTCTATGAACAGAAGTGTAGAACATCGGTTACTTGGGATTCACCAGTGGATTGACTCATGATAAGGACTGATTCGTTGATGGACCTGGAACAATTCATTACCAAGGTCCAGGTGAACCTTAAAGAAGCACAAGACCACCAGAAAAGTTATGCGGATCGAAAAAGAAAAGATAAATACTTTCAAATAGGCGATCATGTTTACTTGAAAGTAAAATCCAAACGAATCTTGTTGAGCTTGGGTAGGTGCCGTAAGCTAGCACCTATATTTTGTGGATCTTTTGAAATATTGACCAAGAAAGGGCCAGTGGCTTATGAACTAGCATTTTCCGTACATGTAAGAGTACACAATGTTTTCCATGCATCTTTGTTAAAGAAATATGTTTATGATACTAAATATGTTGCTGATTGCTCCCTATTACAGGTGGAAGGTGAAGGGGAGTTATTCCCTAAGCCTACTCATATACTGGATAGGAGAGAGATGCATCTTCAGAAGCGCACCATGGTCCAATTGAAAGTGCAGTGGAAGCACTTTGAGGCTGATGAGGCTACTTGGGAGGATGAGGCCACCATGAGAAACACTTATCCCTCCTTGTTTCATGATGTCATTTTGAGTCCCTAGAACACCAGGGACTGTGTTTTTCTAAGCGGGGAGGGATGTAATATCCCGAATTTTGGACCTAACACTTATAGGCATGTGTCTATTGATTATTATGATTATCCTGATGTTTTATTTTTATATTGGTTCAAACACCCCACTACATATGAACATGATAATTTGTTTCATATATGTTGGGTGTAAGCCAATTATTGATGATATATGTATATGCTTTTTTATGCTTGGCATGGACCCTGAAGCACATGATTAACAAGATATTGTGTGTTGAGCGAGGAGCTCTGGAGCACTTCAGTGATTGATGATTTGTGTTGGGCATGGACCCTGAAGCACATGATTGATGAGATTTTGTGTGTTGAGCGAGGAGCTCTAGAGCACTTGAGTGATTGATGATTTTTGTTGAGAAAGAAGCTTTGGAGCACATGAGTACTTACCTTTGTGTTAAGCGAGAAGCTGTGGAACACATGAAAAGCTAATTGGATGTGTTGGGCATAATCCCTGGAGCCTTCCATGTTAATGTTGAGCACAAGCTCTAGAGCATCGGATCCTTGGCCATTGTATCCCTAGCTGTATCGTACAAGTAAATCATAGAATTAATGTTGAGCGAAGAGTTCTGGAATTGCACTAGGTTGTAACTCCCTTTTAAAGCATTGAGCATGGGCTCTGGTAAGCGCTAGAGGTTACTGAAAATAATTTAATAACTTCCAAGTGAAAACGACTCAAGGAAAATATTGATCTCATCATACTTATTTATAAGTGATTGAATGAAATTTCAATTTTTTGTATTCCCATCAAAGTACTGAAGAGATACCACGTTATACGAGGGAAATGCAACATGCAAGGATTTTTACAGTTTCCTAGCCTAGTAGACCTAAACCCTCTACCTAATTGAACTTAATGAAAAAGTGTCATTAATTCTAGGGATCATGGTATATGATGCCCAAAGTGTAATGTCCCCAAAAATTTAAAATAAAAATAAAAAAAATTATAGGCTAGTGAAAACTACCCAAAAGGGATCATTAGTACTTGTACAGAAACATAGATGCTCCTTAAACTTGCATCCTCTTTGGATTCTTCCCACTGTCTTGTTAATATCTTATCCATTCCGTGACTATTAGTTCATTTAATTATTATGTCGTAATTCTGGTATTTTAAACTATCGATATATCTTAGTTATTACTATTGGTGAATAAATGAGTTATATAGATCATTGTTTTCTCCTGCACATGTATACTTTGTTTATTTAATGAAAACTAACTTATCTTTATTGATGGGAACAAAGTGATGGAGTGGCAGGACTCGTTCTCCCATAATGATCTGAGAGGTAAGGTTATTCTTCATTATGTAGTCTTAATTAGTTCATTCGAACTAAGGCACCTTATTCATTGATTCACATGTTACTCTTGCAACATCGGGATTATTGGTTACTTGACACAATTCAGTTCTTAGTTGTACATCTCGTTCCGTCTTGCACTTTTGATACTGACCTATTTTACGACTCAGGTATGCCCTATGTTTTCTATTTAACTCTATTCATTAATTTGTTCAATGCTTATGAATTGAATTGTTGTCCTTATCATTATTATTGTCTATCTCTTGTTTAGTTACTTACTCGTCTCTTGTTTCTATTTTGCAGGTTTTACCTTGGTGATGAGCTTGTAGACTTATGCTTGTTCTTCCTAGCGAAGGTATCATGGCATACTACATTTTCCATTATGCCTAAATTCTACAACCTAGACCTATGACTTAAGTGCATACACTACCTATATGAGCTAGCACAAAGGAAAATGATAACACTAAAGGCTTGATGCTAACGGCACCCATTATAACGTTATAAGATAACGTTTAAGGGAAACATTGTTACACTATAGGATAGTGTTAAGGCTGCGCATATCATAAGGTGGGGACTATGGTATACAAACCATGTAATTTGTATTGAACCAGTGCAGAATTTTAAAGGGTTACGAAACCATATTATACAGGGTTTATCATATGACATGGTTGATTTAATGTTGATACATGTTCTTATAGATGGGGTTTATCGTGGTGTTAATAGCCACCAGCTAGTGCCATTAATTCCATTGGGTTTGGTGAAAACCCTTGGAAAATAACTTGGCATTTGTTGTAAGTGTCTTATGGTATCGGAAGTGTGGTGTAGTGAGACCTTTGTGCATTTGGAGAATGGATTCGACCCCATCATTTCACAGGTGAGCTTAACCCAGCTCTGTGTAAATTGCATTTCTTCGTTTGATTTTCTCCACGGCATGGTCATGCTCCTCATGCCATTGTTACTTGTTGTAGGTGAATGAGAAGGTGCTCCCAGGTTTTCACAGGCTGCACTGTCAATTTGGGATTTCTTCTCCATGGCCATGGTAATCCTGCTAGCGAGAATCACTTGCCTCCTCTCATCTTTGGCATTCTTGAGTTGGAAATATTTACTTGGTTGGAATTTTGTGTGGAACTTCGTTACTCTACCTTCGAGTTTTATGTTGTAGTTTTTTTTGGTTTTAAATCGACACTTGTTGAGAGATTTGGCATTTTTTTGGGCCGTGGCTGCACCATTACCTGTAATGGTTCCATATCTCACAGCTTGCCATTAATGTTTTAATTACTTTAACTGATTTTAGAGAGGGTTCACACCTCACTGTGTAATGTAACTACGTGTTGGTTTTTAATAAGAAGACTGTAATGTTTTAGTATGAAATACCTATGAATTCCTCCATCATTTAAATACTACGTAAATTGGGTTTTGTATGCTTATTTAATGGCTGCGTTTTAAGTGGACTCTAATGGGATCGATCGTGGCTTTACAGCCTATAGAAAAATTACTCTGTGTATAAAATGTTGTTTTGGGTTATGTCTGTATGCACAACACTCTGTTTGTTTGGTTTGAAATTTGAGTAGGGAGCTTCTCGAGCTTAGGCGTTATTCCATGGGCTGCACCATTGTAACAATGGTGCCGTAGCCCATTGGCTTGCCACCACGTGCTCTGCATTAGCTTAAAAATTAGAGTTTGTGTTTTTAAACGGAGTATTACACTCTTAGTTCTGTATTGGCTGAGTGTGGGTGCAGGCCATGCCACGAAATGGCATGTGCCTCTCCCAATGACTGCGATATATTTTTACTTGGTTTTTTATAATGTAAATTGTTTATTTGGAAGAATCAGGCTGTAACAGTTAGGGTTATGTCAACCCACGATATCGATTGGTTTTAAAACATGACTATGTGTTTAGTTTGAAAACCTTGGCTTAGGCTGTAACCAGGGTCTTTACGACCTCGCTGTTAATGTAAGCGTTGCTTGGGTTAAAGCATTATGGCATAGCTTTAGAGTGTAGCTTTAGAGCGTAGCCTGTACGTATCATATATCTAGCATGGATTGTAGAGAATGGTTAGTAAGATGTTTGGTTATGTGTAGATAGATTTAAAGGGGACTTTTAAAACCCTTTGTGTTTATAATGGATGACTGTAATAATAGGACTGTGAATTTAAATACTTGAGTAATGTTAATGGATACGATTTCGATTGTGGATTTTATAAATTAAAACAGAGTTTGATAATGGACCACATGGATGGTCATGATGCCTTCTCTATTTGGTTACTTATGATTATGTTTAGTAAAATGGAAGGTTATGATATTTAATATGTTTTTACATGATTAAGTAGAGCAGACCTTAGGAGGTATTTAATGAGTGATTATCTTAGATTTAGTCTTATTTTTCTATACTTAGTTTATAAATAAATTGAATAGTACATTCATTATACAATTATTTAAATACTGATATACATATATATATATACTTCTATATATATATTGAACCTGTACTTTTGAACAATACTTTGAATTTAAAAACAACCCTCTGCTGACAAATGAAATATGTCAGCAGAGTAATGCCACTTGTAGAATAGGCTAATCTAGTAACAAAACTAGGTATAGTGCACATAAACTAATCATGGAGATAATTACAGAATGTCACTCATAGTACAAACCCTTGTAATGTACAACATATAATAAATATTCTTCATCCTATGATTTGTAAATTGCATATACAACCTTAGCAGATTGATAACCATAAAAATTACCACTAGGGTTAGAAATTTCATTGCAGCCATTGCTCAACATAAACATTAATGAAACATTGGAAAGAAATAGAATAGTCCTTCAAAGGTTTCATACCTGAAATTTAAATCCCTGTCAATGGCTGCACCTGCACACTTAAATAACCAGCATTAACAATTCAATTTAGATATGACCTTTGTTTGATTATGAAATCACTTGGGAACTAGCATGTTCCTCCCAACCATGATCCGGAACCATTTCTCATTCTAATACAGATCCCCCCGATCTAGAATCCAATATGCAAGTAGCTTAGAGCTCCTAAGGTAGGGTTTCCTAACTGGTAATCAATTCTGAATCAAATCCTCTTTTCCTTGCAGGAAAATTTCTCCAAGAAAACACTTGAGAGAAAAACAAGCAGAATAATAATTCTCCTAGATGAAAAATCAGAACCCCCAATCCTTTGCTTCCCTTGAGTCTTTCTAGTCATACTTTTTAGTCAAAGGGGTAGTTAAATCAAGAAATCCTTGATTTCTTGATTTAACCCTTTTTAATTTACTGGGGTAATTTTCAATTCTTAACCTAGGAACTTTAAACTAGTTCCTAGTTAGTCTTTCATAGATATTTCACTATTTATTAATCCTTTAATAGTAAATAATAATTGGTGGAGCTTCTCTTCTCTCTTTATTCAATTATATAATTAATCATAATTAATTCTTTATACATACTATGTATAAAATGCATAGTATTAAAATACTTGTTAACACTTGTCTTCGGGCATCATGTGTCATGATCCCTTAGACTTCACGAAACTTCTTTGATTAAGGTCAAGTAGATAGATGGCTCAAGTCTAATAGGCTACGCAACTCTGAACATCCTTGCATGTTGGATTTCCCTTGTATAACATGGTGGTTCTTCAGTACTTTATGAGAATACATAAATTCAAAATTTCATTTAATCACTTAAAAACAAGTATGTTGAGATCAATATTATTCCTCGATTTGTTTTCACTCAAAGGTGCTTTTAATATTTTTAGTAACCCCTAGCACTTACCAAATCCCATACTAAACACTTATAATAGGGAGTTACAAACATAGAGCAATTCCAGAGCTCACGCTCAACACTAAATGCTAGGATTTACTTGTACGATACACCTAGGGACACAATGGCCCAAGATCCGATGCTCCAGAGCTTATACTCAACATCAACATGGAATGCTTTAGATATTATGCCCAACATTTCCAAATTATATTTTCATGTGTTCTAGAGATTTATGCTCAACATAAATGTAATTACTCGTATGCTCCAAAGCCTTTCGCTTAACACAAACCATCTTATCAATCATGTGCTTCAGGGTCCACGCCCAACATAAACATTTCATCAATCATGTGCTTCAGGGTCCATGGCCAACACAAAACATATATATACCTATATATCATCGACAATTGGCTTACGCCCAATATACAACACAAATCATCATGTTCATATGCAGTGGGATCTTTGACCCAATATAGAATAAAACATCAATATAATCATCATGGTCAATACTGTCATGCCTAAAAATGGTAGGTCCAAAATTTGGGATATTACATCCCTCCCCGCTTAGCACAACATCATCCCTGGTGTTCTATGGACTCTTAATGATATCATGAAACAAGGCGGGGTAAGCCTTTCTCATGGTGGCCTCATTCTCCCAGGTAGATTTAGCTACCTCAAAGTGCTTCCAATGCACTTTCAATTAGACTACAATGCGCTTCCGAAGCTGCACTTCTCTCTTGTCCAATATATGCAAAGGCTTAGGGGAAAATTCCCCCTCAGGATCCACCTGTAATAATGACCAATCAATGACATGCTTAGTGTCATAAACATATTTATTTAATAAATATGCATGAAAAACATTATGAACTCTTACGTGTGCAGGTAATGCTAGTTCATAAATCACTGGTCCTTTCTTGGCCATAATTTCAAAAGGTCCACAAAACCTAGGTGCTAACTTAGCACACCTAGCCAAGCTTAATGAGCTCCGTTTTTCTTTCACCTTCAAGTAGAAATGCTCACCTACTTGATAGTCTTTATCTTTTCTTTCCTTATCCCCATAACTTTTCTGACGGTCTTGTGCCTCTTTAAGGTTTTCCTAGACCTTGGTAACTAATTGTTCCAAGTCCAATAACAGGCCAGGCCCTAACATGAGCCGATCCACCAGATTGTCCCAAGTAACTGGGGTCCTACACTTCCGTCCATAGAGTAGCTTGAAGGGACTCATCTTGGCGGAATCCTGATACCCATTGTTATATGAAAACTCTACAAGGTGCAAATAATCCTCCCACTTGGTGGGGTTGTTCATGACATACATTCGAACCATGTATTCCACAATTTGGTTTACTCTTTTCTTCTACCCATCTGTCTATGGGTGATAAGCAGTGCTAAATTTCAGCTACATCTCTAATCCAAAGAATAAAGATCTCCAAAAATTTCCTGTAAACTTAACATCTCAATTTGAGATAATTACTTTGGGTATCCCATGTAATCTAAATATCTCTTTCAGGAAGATATCGGCAATGATCACGGCCTTGTAGGTCGATTTCATGGGGATGAAGTGTGCTGCCTTTGACAACTTTTCAATGACTACGAAGATGGAATCATTTTGCTTCTTTATTTTTGGTAAGCCAGTAATAAAATGCATACTGATAACCTCCCACTTCCATTCTGGAATGCGAAATGGCTGTAGCAATCCTTAAGGATGTTGGTGCTCAGCTTTAACTAGCTGGCATTCCTGACATTTCGCAATAAAAATTGCAATGTCGGCCTTTAACTTGGGCCATAAAAAGTGTCTCTTGACGGTAGATATCATCTTTTGATACCCTAAGTGCCCCGAGAAAGGTGCCCTATGAAATTCTGTGAGGATGCTAGACCGAATGTCCCATCCAACTAGAAAATACAATCTACCCTTGGACCATAGTAGTCTTGATTCATCCACCTTGTGCTCCTTCTGTTGTTGAAACAACCGGTCCTCCTCGACCTTCTTGAGGATTTCCACATATAACGAGTCAACCTTGTTGGTCATTCTAATCTTCTCATGAAAATCTATGTCAGTTTGACTCAGGGTCACCTCTTATATCATATGAGTCCATCGACTCAATGCATCAGAAACTTTGTTCTCTTTTCCCTTGATATGCTTTAGTTCAAAGTTACACTCACTCAGGAAATCCAACCATCTGGCTTGCCTCGCATTCAGATCGGGTTGATCAAATAAATATTTTAGGCTCATATTGTGTTTGGAGAATGGAGTCGACCCCATCATTTCGTGGGTGATATTAACCCATCTCTGTGTAAATTGCACTGCTCCATTTGGTTTTCTCCATGGCATGGTCATGCTCCTCATTCCATTGTGGTTTGCTGCAGGTGAATGCGAAGGAGCTCAGGGTTTTACACAAGCTGCACTGTTTATTTGGGATTTCTTCTCCATGGCCATGGTAAGCCTGCCAGTGAGAATCACTTTCCTCCTCTCATCTTTGGGAATTCTTGAGTTGGAAATATTTACTTGGTTGGGGTTTTGTGTGGCACTTGGCTACTCTTCCTTCGAGGTTTATGTTGTAGTTTTCTATGGTTTTAAGTAGACTCTTGTTGAGAGATTTGGCATTTTTTTGGGATGTGGTTACACCATTACTTGTAATGGTGCCATAGCTCACAGCTTGCGATTAACGTTTTAATTACTTTGACTGATTGTAGAGAGGGTTCATACCTCACTGTGTAATGTCACTACACGTTGGTTTTTAATAAGAAGACTATAATGTTTTGGTATGAAATACCTATGAATTCCTCTCGCTTTTAAATAGTGTGTAAATTGGGTTTGGTATGGTTATTTAATGGCTGTGTTTTAAGTGGACTCTAATGGGATCGATCATGGCTTTACAACTTGTAGAAAAATTACTCTGTGTATAAAATGTTGTTTTGGGTTATGGCCGTATGCACAGTACTCTGTTTGTTTGGTTTGCAATTTGATTAGGGAGCTTCTAGAGCTTAGGCATTATGCCATGGGCTCAACACCATTGTAACAATGGTGTCGTATCCCATTGGCTTGCCACCACGTGCTTTGCGTTAGCTTAAAAATTAGATTCTGTGTTTTTAAACAGAGTATTACATTCTTAGTTTTGTATTGGCTTAGCGTGGGTACAGGCCATGCCATGAGATGGCATGTGCCTCTCCCAACGACTCTGATAGATTTTTAGTTGGTATTTTATAATGTAAATTGTTTATTTGGAAGAATTGGGCTGTAATATCTAGGGTTATATCGACCCACGATATCGATTCATTTTAAAACGTGACTATGTGTTTAGTTTGAAAATATTGGTCGAGGTCGTAACTAGATTCTTTACAACCTCGATCTTAATGTAAGTGTTGTTTGGGTTAAATGATTGTGGCATAGCTTTAGAGCGTAGCCTGTACGTATTAGATATCTAGCATGGACTGTAGAGAATGGTTAATAAGATGTTTGGTTATGTGTAGATAGATTTAAAGGGGACTTTTAAAACCCTTTGTGTTTATAATGGATGACTGTAATAATAGGATTGTGAATTTAAATACTTGAGTTATGTTAATGGATACGATTTGGATTGTGGATTTTATATATTAAAACAAAGTTTTATAATGGACCACATGGATGGTCATGATTCCTTCTCTGTTTGGTTACTTATGATTATGTTTACTAAAATGGAAGGTTATGATATTTAATTTGTTTTTACATGATTAAGTAGAGCAGACCTTAGGAAGTCTTTAATGAGTTATTATCTTAGATTTAGTTTTCTTTGTCTATACTTAGTTTATAAATAAATTGAATAGTACATTCATTATATAATTATTTAAATACTGATATACATTTATATACTTCTATATATATATTGAACATGTACTTCTGAACAAAACTTTGAATTAAAAAAAAACCCTCTGCTAACAAATGAATTATGTCAGCAGAGTAATGCCATCTGTAGAATAGGCTAATATGGTAACAAAACTAGGCATAGTGCACATAAACTAATCATGGATATAATTATATAATTTCACTCATAGTACAAACCCTAGTAATGTACAACATATAATAAAGATTCTTCAGCCTATGATTTGTAAATTGCATATACGACCTTAGCAGATTGATAACCATAAAAGAAAGCAACTAGGGTTAGAAATATCATTGCAGCCATTGCTCAATATAAACACTAATGAAACATTGGAAAGAAATAGAATAGGCCTTCAAAGGTTTCATAATTGAAATTGAAGCTCTGTCAATGGCTTCACCTGCACACTTAAATAATCGGCATTAACAATTCAATGCAGATTTGATCTCTGTTTGATGTCCAAATCACTTGGGAACTACCACGTTCCTCCCAACCATGATCTGTAACCATTCCTGGTTCTAATACGGATCCCCCCGAGATGGAATCCAACATGCAAGTAGCTTAGAGCTCCTAAGGTAGGGTTTCCTAACTGGTAATCAGTTCTGAATCAAATCCTCATTTCCTTGCGGGAAAAGTTCTCCAAGAAAACACTTGAGAGTAAAACATGTAGAATAATAATTCTCCTCGATGAAAAATCAGAACCCCCAACCCTTTTCTTCCCTTGAGTCTTTATAGGCAGACTCTTTAGTTAAAGGGGTAGTTAAATCAAGAAATCCTTGATTTCTTGATTTATCCCTTTTAATTTACTTGGGTAAGTTTCAATTCTTAACCTAGGAACTTTTAACTAGTTCCTAGTTAGTCTTTAATAAATATTTCACTATTTATTAATCCTTTAATATTAAATAATAATTGGTGGAGCTTCTCTTCTTTCTTTATTCAATTATATAATTAATCATAATTAATTCTTTATACATACTATGTATAAAATGCATAGTATTAAAATACTTGTTAACACTTGTCTTCAGGCATCACGTGTCATGATCCCTTAGACTTAACGACGCTTCTTTTATGAAGGTCAAGTAGATATATGGCTCAGGTCTACTAGGCTAGGAAACTCTAAACATCCTTGCGTGTTGGATTTCCCTCGTATAATGTGGTAGTTCTTCAGTACTTGATGAGAATACAAAAATTCAAAATTTCATTTAATCAATTAAAAATAAGTATGATGAGATCAATATTATTCCTCGACTCGTTTTCCCTTGGAGGTGCTTTTAATATTTTCACTAACCCCTAGCGCTTACCAAAGCCCATACTCAATGCTTATAATAGGGAGATACAAACATAGTGCAATTCTAGAGCTCACGCTCAGCACTAAATGCTAGGATGTACTTGCATGATACACCTAGGGATACAATTGCCAAATATCTGATGCTCCAGAGCTTATACTCAACACCAACATGGAATGCTCCAAAGCTTATGCCCAACATTTCCAAATTATATTTTCATGTGTTCTAGATATTTATGATCAACACAAATGTAATTACTCATGTGCTCTAGAGCCTTTCGCTCAGCACAAAACATCTCATCGATCATGTGCTTCAAGGTCCACGCCCAACACAAACATCTCATCAATCATGTGCTTCAGGGTCCACGCCCAACACAAAACATATATATACCTATATATCATCAACAATTGTCTTACACCCAATATACAAAACAAATAATCATGTTCATATGCACTAGGGTCTTTGACCCAATATATAATAAAACATCAATATAATCATCACGGTCAATAGGGTCATGCCTAAAAATGGTAGGTCCAAAATTTGGGATATTACACAAAGACAAATGTTAACAAAGAGTTATATTATTATGTACATTATACATGGTATGTATAAAGAATTAAATATATTAATAATTTAAATAAATGAAAGAAAGAAGAGAAGCTACATCAATTATTATTTATTATTAATTATTAATAAATAGTATAATGTCTATGAAAGTCCAACTAGGAACTAGTAGAAAATTCCTAAGTTAAAATATTAATAATTACCCAAAGTAATTGACAAGGTTCAAATCAAGAAACCAAGGTTTCTTGATTTAACTATCCCTTTAACTGAAAAGTCTGTCTATAAAGACTCAAGCCAAGGAAGGCTTGGGGTTCTGATCTATCATTAGAGGAGTCATTTTTTCTGCGTATTTTCTCTCAAGTAAATACTGGGAGAACATTTTCCTGGAAGCAAAAAGGAGAAATGATCCAGAAGTTGATATACCAGATAGGAAACACTACCTTAGGAGCTCTAAGCTACTTGCATGTTGGAGTCCAGCTCGGGCGGATCCAGATTAAAACTAGGAACAGTTCTGGGTCATGGTTGGGAGGAACTTGGTAGTTCCCAAGTGATTTGGTCATCAAAGCCAGAGGTCATATCTGTCTTAAAATGTTAATTTTGGTAGAAATGATGGTTTTATCTATATCTCCTAGGTTTTACATTTCTTAAATTGTAACCCTAGACTGTCTATTCTATTTTCTAGATGAATTGCTGGATATGCTAGGTAAATGATTTGAATGCATCTCCTAACCCTATGTGTTTGATTGTTTGGTTAGAATCTGCTAGGGTTTGTATTTCTTGAATATTACCCTTAGGGTATAAATGTTATCATATGATGTATATTACCAGGATTGTAACTTTAAGTTTGTTTCTTTATTACTTCAGTATTCAGATTATGTTTACTATAGACTAGGGTTTGATTTCCAGTAACTCAGTAATTGTTCTCTAGGAAATATTACTCTGCTGACATATTTCATTTGTTAGCAGAGACTTGTTTGAGTTTATTTCAAAACTAGTTTAGAAGTAGGAATTCATATAATTATATATAATTACTAGCTTCAACCTAAAGTACCAATAAAGTAACTATGATAATATTTGTCTAATTATTAACAGAAGTAACTAAACCATAATCCTAAATATAAGTATTTAGTAACAGAACTGGAATATAAATTAAATCAACTAAGAACATGCTATAATTAAATCAAAGAATAAAAAAACTCTTAACACCTTTCAAGGTCTGTCTCATTAACTATAAAATAAACAACAAAATCATTCCATTAATTAACAACATCGTAATTAAATGAATAGAGGAGGCATAGTGACCATCGATGTGGTCCTTTATCAAATATCTGATCCCATATATATGTAAACGAATCCACAGTTCTATTTAATCTATCACAAACGCATTATCATTAAATAAAATTACACAACTCATCAAACATTACTTATAACGAATGAAATAATACATCATACACAAGAATCATATCATGTATTAAATTATATCAAGATCAAATTACAAACCCAAATATTACAATGCGGACAGGAATCCAATCCTATGGGCATACAAGCCCAACCCTTTTTAAAAATTAAAATACAACACATTACATTAACACCTGAACCTAGTCGAACTCTAATGGGTTTTGTTTGCATCCAAACTATGGCCACGCTATACCTTGAAATATGTGGGATATATCAAATCAAACTCAATGCTATTAAAATAAACAAAAATCAAACCATTACTCTACAACGAGGTCGTAAAACCCTGCGTTCTTCCCAATGCTGTAAGCATGACCTCGGCCAAATCAATCATTACACATAGTCCATTTACAGTCTAATCACAGAGACAAACTCCATCATGGGATTACAACCCATGGATTATACAAAACCCATGAAATCATAGCCATAAATAACCAACTGAAGCTATGCACAGCATTCACCCAAGCCATGGCAATGCCAAATAAAAACACACAGAATATATATAATAAAAAACTAACTCTGTTAATGACTTCATCCGATGTTGTTAACCATTCAACCAATTTAAATACTCAACACACACACCACAATGAAGGATTATGCCTATTCTTAAAACCCTTCTAATAATCCATTAACACAACATACATTTCCATCCACATACAGTAAGCATGAAACGATGGCCATTTCATTAAAAAGCAGAGTATCTACTTTATACACAGAAATTCCAATCGTAGTATTTCCACATAGTCACCATTAAAATCCAAAACAAAGTCCACACATGCATGTCAATGGGATATGGCACCATTGCAAGAAATGGTGAATCCCATAGCTCAAAATCCCAAATCCATCTACGATTTACATAACCCAAAAATTAATTACATAGAGCCTATTAGAAACGCAAGTTTGTTCCACTACCAAAAACCACACCATTAAATTAAAAACAAAAGTCTGTGCATTACAAAACCTGAAGGCGAATTCAAACCCCACAAAGAACCCCAACTTCAAATGACGAAACACCATGCAGACAGGTTCAAAGACAACAAGCATGAGCTTGTTGGAAATGCTTACCTTGCTTATCGCTTACAGTCAAAACACTGACAGAGCTCGATCCATGTCGCTCTTCTTCATCATCCCTCAGCACCTGCAACCAAACAAATGACACCATGATCAAAAGTAATACAATGATTGGAGTCTCAGAACAAGCACGAAATAGCAGGCAAGAAAACCCCCAAGTGAGGCTTACCTTCCTAGTCTGAAGGTTGCCTCCATTAACCTTTGTGCAGAGCCAAGAGAAACCCCAAATGACAAACAAAATGACCAAACCATCATGATCCAAGCCTCAGGGAGGGTTTCCATGATTACCAAGGTGCATTAATGGAACCAGCTAGTTCCCACCACCAAAACCAAAACCCACTGAGCTATAGTTTGGTAACATTGATTTAGTATAGTCTCCACCCACCATGCAATCATTAAACCCCATCGTATATGGTACAAACCATATGTTATATCACCACCGCAATCATATCACAAGGTAACACATTAAAACATTAATGTTATAGAAAGGCTTAATACATTATAATGTTAAGGTTTAGTGCATAGTCCATGTTTGGTCTGTGCTAGCCATAAGTGAAGCCACAAGGCTTATACATTAAGTATAATATGAAGACCATAGGCTTAAAACATAATAACAAATAAATCGCAGGCTTAAGAGCCTTAACTTAACACAATGTGATTTGTCCTAAGCTTAATGCTTAGTGAGCATGGCATATGCCATATGCCATGTTAATATTTAACCCTAACAAAATCAAAGGTCTGGTTTTTAAAGCCACGAACATAACCTGCAGTAAGAAAAACATAAGAAATGTTAATAAGAGTTAATAAAATAAACATAATACGAAGTTAATACTAAGATGTAAAACGAAGAATTACAAAACCATAATAAAGCATAAGTAATGTACAGGAAATTTAGCAGTGATAGCTAAATTGATGAAAAATAGTATTTTACCTGGTATAATTCTAAGTCGGCAAGGAACCAAAGTCAACTAGCAGTATGTTCTTTAGGATCAAGACTTTCCATAGTATTTAAACAAGATCCCGTCACAAAGTATGAATTGCATATGAAGTAAAATAGGTGCCTTAGTTTAGATAACTAAGTAAAGCTACGAACAAGTAAAAACTTTTACCTCTCAAACCGTCATGGGAGAACGAGTCCCACCACTCCACCCACTTTGTTTCTGCAAACAATGTTAAGTGAGGACTTTATAATTAACAAGTGAGACTATGCAGAAAGGACCAAGCATTTAATTCTAGTGATGACACATAAGCGACAAAAGTATAAACATAAGACTAAGCAGGAAACAACAGTACAACATCGTAAGTAAAACACATTAAAAATAATGACTGAAAGTAAAAGATAGAACATAAGAACATCTTACGAATAAACAGTGGTACATGAAGTGTACGATATAGTTCCGCAAGTGAATAATGTTCTGTCTAGGTAGTTTTTACTACCCTATAAACTTTTTTTTTTCTATTTTTTGGGACATTACAAGTGGTATCAAATCCCATTTTCAAAACTAATATACCTATGGGCACACGAAGCATTTACTGCTATGAAAATGAAGTATGATATTAAATTTGTTACTAACAAGAAAATTTTATGTTACTAATTTTTTTTGAATTTACAGGAAATATTTTACTTAACAGTTCAGTTTATGAGCAATGAGGAAGATAACTCCTGGCAAGGAAGAATGAACAACCCCACCCAAGAAGGAGAACTAGTGGTGGAGCTGAATTCTTATATTTTGAAGACTATACATAGTCTTCAAGAAGAATTTGAAGTATCAGAGAATAAATCCTGAATGAAAGAAAAGAACAGCAAGCTTTAAGTGAAGCATTACTAAGTAATATGATGGTAGGAAGCCCGCAGGGTATACCTACCCAGTCCCCAAACAGTTCCAAAAGAGAACTGTACCATAAATGGGACAACGACCCAAGAGAAGGATAAAATGAGGAACAAAACCCTGAAGCAACAAAAGGAGATCATCACAGTCCTTTCAGTGATTATTCTCTTTCTCCTCAGAGAAAGAAACAAAGAAGTAATGACGGTCTTCAGGGGGGGTTTCCAAAAAATAAGAGCCCCAGCCTATGAAGGTGAAGTAAACCCTTGGGAGAAGGTTGAAGAGTGGCTGTTGGGCATGAGTAAGTATTTCCGGGTTCATAACTATTCAAGTGATATGAAGGCTCATCTTTCCATATATAACTTAAATGGTAAGGCAACAAGATGGTGCAGGGAGTTAAAACAAACCAAGAAAGATGAGTTGAGGGAAATACGCTGGGATACTTTCTGAAAACTTTTCCAAGAGAAATATATGTCGAAAAGGTTCTTTGACCGAAAAGTGAAAGAATTTCACAAACTACACATGGGATCCATGAATATGGATGCATTTATCAATAGATTTCTAGATCTGTTTCATTATGTACCAAACATCAAAGAAGAAAAGGTAAAGATCGAGTAGTTCCTAGGATGTCTTCCTCCCAGTTTTTGGGACAGGATTGAATTCGACATGCCTAAGACTTTAGATACCACGCTGCACAAAGCTAGGCTCTGTCCAAAGCATGGACAACTGAGGTAGGATAACATCAACCGAAATAGAGACAAGTCTAAGAACTTCTCTGATAACCGCAAACCTGGGTCCAACCCACAGCCATACAAAAAGCAGAATAATAGCTTTCAAGTGAACAATAACTTTAATAAATCTGGTAAAAGGCCTTATGTACCAGATGCTAATGTTAAAAAACTTGTAGAAAGTGGAGCCAATGCTACCCTGCTACAGATCAAGTGCTGGAAATGCAGCGGGCCTCATTATGCCCGAGATTGTAAGAACAAGACCGGTGGTGTCTTGGATAACTTACGAGAAGAACCAACTGTTGAGGACATAGCTGGAACACCATGGATATATGTATCCTTGGATGGCCGACAGGCATACCATCAGGCTACAATGGTTGAAATGGAAGGTAATATTTTGAACATTTCTATTTCAATACTTATTGATCTCAATGCTTTCCAAAGCTATGTTTTTCCTAAAATTATTGATATATGCAAACTAGGAAAAGTAAAACATGATAAACCTTGGCTAGTTTAGTTAGCTACAGGTACGAAATGGAAGGTTTTGGAAATTGTTCAAGAATGTGAGATAAACCTGAATGGTTTTCCTATGAAAGTAAACCTGAACATCCTACCTTTAGGATCGTACGTTGTACTAATCGGCATGGACTAGATGGAACGACACCATGTCATACTTGATTGTTTGTAGAAGTATATCTTGTGTATTGATAGCTGAGGGAACCAAGTGAAGGTTCACGACATTCCAAAGAAAGTTTATGTAACACAAATATCTGACTTACAAGCAAAGAAATGTGATAGGAAAGGCTACAAGTTGTTTGCTGTGAACATCTGAGACATAGAGTCTGATAAAGAGCAATGCATAGAATACTTCCCTATTCTTGAATAATTCAAGGTTGTGTTTGCCGAGGAAATCCTCGGATTACCTCCGAAATGAGACTTAGACTTTTCCATCGAACTGAGCCCAGGATCAGTTCCAGCCTCCAAAGCCCATTACTGCATGAGTGCACTTGAGTTGGTGGAACTCAAACTTTAGTTGTAGGAGTTGATAGAGAAAGGGTATATCTGACCCAGTGTGTCTCCTTGGGAAGCATCTATATTGTTCATAAATAAAAATCACAGTACGATGCGGATGTGCATCAATTACTGTCAGTTGAACAAAATGACTATCCAGAACTATTATCCACTCCCTAGGATCGATGACTTGTTCAATCAAGTGGGAAGAGCCATAATCTTTTCAATGATTGACCTACGATTCATGTGGGAAGAGCCATAATCAGGTGGGAAGAGCCATAATCAAGTGGGAAGAGCCATAATCAGGTATGGATTCATGATGAGGATGTTCACAAAACCACCTTTAGTACAAGGTACAGGAACTACAAGTTTTTAGCGATTCCATTCGGGTTGACCAATGCACCCGCGAAGTTTATGTGTATGATGAACAACACATTCAGTAGTTATCTGGATAAGTTTGTCTTGGTATTTATATATGACATACTGTTTATTCGAAGAATAAATAAGAACACAAATAACACCTTCGCATAATACTACAAGGGTTGAGAGAACACTAACTTTACGCTAAGTTTAGTAAATGTGTTTTTTACAAACCAAAAATACAGTATTTAGGTCAAATTATCTCCAAGACACGGATAGTTGTGCACCCGAAAAATATTAAATCCATAAAGGATTGGCCTACCCCTACTAGTGTCATTGACATAAGGTCCTTTCTAATATTAGCCGAATATTATTGAAATTTCATTAAGAACTTCTCAAGAATCACTTGCCCCATGACCGCTTTGCAGAAGAAAGCAAGTTCCTATCGACCGCTATGTGTGAAGAAATTTTTCAAAATCTTAATAATCTTTTGATGACCGCACTGGTGTTATGAATTGTGTATCCTAATGGGGATTTCATTGTTTGCATGGATGCAATAAAGGAAGGAATTGTAGGATTACTCTTGCAGAATAATCACGCGATCTGTTATGAATCGTGAAAGTTAAAAGAACATGAGTATAATTATCCTATGCACAATCTTGAGTTAGCTGCCATGATCCATGCTTTTAGGATGTGGAGGTGCTACCTCATGGGAAGGAAGTTCATTCTGAAGATAGACAATATGAGTCTGAAATATTTATTCGATTTGCCGGATCTGAATGCAAGGAAATCCAAGTGGTTGGGTTTCCTTAGTGAGTACCATTTTGAGCTAAAGCACATTAAGGGAAAAGAGAATAATTTTTCCGATGCTTTGAGCCGACGAAGTCATATGATATATGAGGTGAATTTGAGTCAAACCGATGCATATTTGCATGAGAGCATTAGAGAGACCAAGGGAGTTGACCCCTTCTATATGGAAATCCTCAAGAAAGTCCAAGAGGACAGGTTGTTTCAACAACAAAAAGAATACAAGGTAGACAAATCTGGACTGCTATAGTCCAAGGATTGTTTGTATGTTCCAGAAGGAGGGGACCTTCGGTCTAGCATTCTCACAGAACTTCATCAGGAACCCTACTCTGGGCATCCAAGATATCAAAAGATGATATCCGCCATCAAGAGACACTTTTTTTGGCCTAAGATAAAGGCCGATATTGCAATGTTTATTGTGAAATTTTAGGAATGTCAGCTAGTCAAAGATGAGCATAAACATCCTGTGGGATTGCTGCAATTATTACCCATTCTGGAATGGAAGTGGGAGGTCATTAGTATGGATTTCATCACCATTTTATCGAAAAGTAAAAAGCAAAATGATTCGATTTTTGTGGTGATCAACAAGTTGTCAAAAGCACCACACTTCATTCCTGTGAATTTGACCTACAAGGCAGTGAACATTGCTGATATCCTCTTGAAGGAAATATTTAGATTTCATGGGATACCGAAGGCAATCATCTCGGATAGAGATATTAAGTTTACAAGAAACTTTTGGAGATATTTATTCTCTATATTGGAGACATAGTTGAACTTTAGGACTGCATATCACCCGGAGACAGACAAGAAGTTAGAAAGAGTGAACCATATTGTTGAGGAAATGCTTTGGATGTATGTCATGAACAACCCCATGAAGTGGGAGGATTATCTACATATCGCAGAGTTTGTGTATAACAATGGTAATCATACTTCCACCAATATGAGTCCCTTTGAGGTACTCTATAGACATAAGTCTAGAACACCGGTTACTTGGGATAGCCTAATGGATCGCTTCATGTTAGGGATTGATTCATTGATGGAGTTGGAACAGTTGGTACCAAGGTCCAAGTGAACCTTAAAGAAGCATAAGATCGCCCGAAACGTTATGCAGATCGGAAAATAAAAGATAAATTCTTCCAAATAGGCGATCATGTTTACTTGAAAGTAAAATCCAAACGAAGCTCGTTGAGCTTGGGTAGGTGTGGTAAGTTAGAACCTAGATTTTGTGGACCTTTTGAAATACTGGCCAAGAAAGGGCTAGTGTCTTATGAGCTAGTGTTTCCCATGCATGTAAGAGTCCAGAATGTTTTCCATGCATATTTGTTAAAGAAATATTTTTATGATACTAAACATGTTTTTTATTGGTCCCTAATATAGGTGGAACCTGAAGGGGAGATTGCCCCTGACCCTACTCATATACTAGACAAGAGAGAGGTGCAGCTTCAGAATCACACCATGGTCCAATTGAAAGTGCAATGGAAGCACTTTGAGGCTGATGAGGCCACTTGGGAGAACAAGGCCACCATGAGAAAGGATTACCCCACCTTGTTTCATGATGTCGTTCCGAGTCCCTATAACACCAGGGATGGTGTTTTTCTAAGCAGGGAGGGATGTAATATCCCAAATTTTGGACCTAACACTTATGGGAATGTGTCTATTGATTATGATGATTATCTTGATGTTTTAGTTTTATATTGGTTTGAACACCCCACTTCATATGAACATGATAATTTTTTTTATATATATTGGGCGTAATCCAATTATTGATGATATATGTATATGCTTGTTTGTACTGGGCATGGCCCCTTAAGCACATGATTGATGAGATGTTGTGTATTGAGTGACGAGCTTTGGAGCACTTCAGTGATTGATGATTTTTTTTGGGTGTGGATCTTGAAGCACATGATTGACGAGATGGTGTGTGTTAAGCGAGGAGCTCGGGAGCACTTGAGTGATTGATGATTTGTGTTGAGAGAGAAGCTTTGGAGAACATGAGTACTTACCTTTGTGTTGAGTGAGAAGCTCTAGAACACATGAAAATATAATTGGATGTGTTGTCCATAATCCCTCGATCCTTCCATGTTGATGTTGAGCATAAGATCTGGAGCATCGGATCCTTGGCAATTGTATCCCTAGGTGTATCGTACAAGTACATCCTAGCATTAGTGTTGAGCGAAGAGATATGGAATTGCACTAGGTTGTAACTCCCTGTTAAAGCGTTGAGTATGGGATATGGTAAGTGCTAGGGATTACTAAAAATACTTTAATAACTTTCGAGTGAGAACTACTTGAGGAAAATATTGATCTAATCATACTTATTTATAAGTGATTGAATGAAATTTTGAATTTTTGTATTCCCATCAAAGTACTAAAGAGCTACCATGTTATATCAGGGAAATCTAACATGCAAGGATGTTTAGAGTTCCCTAACCTAGTAGACCTAAACCCTCTACCAACTTGACCTTAATGAAGAAGTGTCATTAAGTCTAAGGATCATGGTATATGATGCCCAAAGACAAATGCTAATAAAGTATTATATTATTATGTACTTTATACATGGTATGTATAAAGAATTAAATATATTAATAATATAAATAAATGAAATAAAGAAGAGAAGCTCCATGAATTATTATTTATTATTAAAGATTGATAAATAGTATAATTTTTATGAAAGTCCAACTAGGAACTAGTAGAAAGTTCCTAAGTTAAAATATTAATAATTACCCAAAGTAATTGAAAAGGGTTAAATAAAGAAACCAAGGTTTCTTGATTTAACTGTCCCTTTGACTGAAAAGTCTATCTTGAAAGACGCAAGCCAAGGAAAGGATTAGGGTTCTGATCTATCATTAGAGGAGTTATTTTTTCTACCCGTTTTCTCTCAAGTAAATACTTGGAGAACATTTTCATGGAAGGAAAAAGTAGAACTCATCCAGAAACTGATATACCAGATAGGAAACCCTACCATAGGATCTCTAAGCTACTTGCATATTGGATTCCAGCTCGGGGGGATCCGGATTAAAACCAGGAACTATTTCGGGTCATGACTGGGAGGAACGTGGTAGTTCCTAAGTGATTTGGTCATCAAAACCAGAGGTCATATCTATCTTAAATTGTTAATGCTAGTTATTTAAAAGTGTGCAGGTTCATCCATTAAAGGAGATTCAGAAAATTACAGGTATGAGATCTTAGTATGTCAAGTTCATTTCTAGTATAAATGCTGGCTGCTTTATGTAAAGGTTCATTATATATTTCTAACCCTATAAATGATGGTTCTCTCTATATATCCTAGGTTTTACATTTCTTAAATTGTAACCCTAGGCTATCTATTCTATTTTCTAGATTAATTACTGGATATGCTAGGTAAATGATTTCAATGCATCTCCTAACACTATGTGCTTGATTTTCTGGTTAGAATTTGCTAGGGTTTGTATTTCTTAAATACACCCTTAGGCTGTAAATGTTATCATATGTTGTATATTACCAGGATTGTACATTTAAGTTTGTTTCTTTATTACTTCAGTATTCAGATTATGTTTACTATAGACTAGGGTTTGATTTCCAGTAACTCGGTAATCACTCTCTAGGATTTATTACTCTACTAACATATTTCATTTGTCAGCAAAGACTTGTTTAAGTTTATTTCAAAACTAGTTCAGAAGTAGGAATTCGTATAATTATATATAATTACTAGCTTCAACCTAATGTACCAATAAATGAACTAGATAGTATCCATCTAATTATTAACTTCAGTAAGTAAACCAGAATACTAAATATAAGTATTTAGTAATGGAACTAGAATATAAATTAAATCAACTAATAACATACTATAATTAAATCAAAGAATAAACAAACCCTTAATACCTTTGAAGGTGTGTCTCATTAAATATAAACTAAACAGAAAAATCATTCCATTAATTAACAGCATCATAATTAAATGAATAGAGGAGGCATCGTGACCATCCATGTGGTCCTTTATCCAATATCTGATCCCATATATATGTAAAAGAATCCACAGTTCTATTTAATCTATCATAAATGAATAATCATTAAATAAAATTACACAACTCATCTAACATTACTTATAACGAATGAAACAATACATTAGACACAGGAATTGTATCATGTATTAAATTATATCAAGATCAAAATACAAACCCAAATATTACAATGGGGACATGAATTGAATCTTGTTGGAATACAAGCCCAACCATTTTTACAAATTAAAATACAACACATTACATTAACACTCGAACAGAGTCGAACTCTAATGGGTTCCATTTGCATCCAAACTATGGCCACGCTATACCTTGAAGTATGAGGGCTACATCAAATCAAACTCAACGCTATTAAAATAAACAATAATCAAACCATTACCCTTCAGCGAGGTCGTAAGACCCTGGGTTCTACCCAATGTCGTAAGCACGACCTCGGCCAAATCAATCATTACACAGATTCCATTTAAAGTCTAATCACAGCGACGAGCACCATCGTGGGATTACAACCTCTAACTTATACAAAACCCACGAAATCATAATCGTAAATAACCAACTGAATCTATGAACAACATTCACCCAAGCCACAGCAACGCCAAATAAAAATACAGAGAATACATATAATAACAAACTAACTCGGTTAACGAATTCATCCCACGCTGCTAACCATTCAACCAATTTAAATACTAAACACATAGACCACAATGAAGGCATATGTGTGTTCTTAAAACCTTGGTAATAAACCATTAATGCAGCATACATTTCTATCCACATACAGTAAGCATGAAAACGATGGCCATTTCATTAAAACACATTGTATCTATATTATACACAGAAATGCTAATCACAGTATTTCCACATAGTCACCATTAAAAGACAAAATGAAGTCCACACAAGCATGCTAATGGGCTATGGCAATATTGCAAGCAATGGTGCAGCCCATGGCTCAAAATCCCAAATCCATCTACGATTTACATAACCCAAAAATTGATTACACAAAGCCTATGAGAAACGAGAGTTTGATCCATGGCCAAAACCCACACCATTAAATTAAAAACCCAAGTCTGTTCATTACAAAGGATGAAGGTGAATTAAAACCCCACGGAGAACCCCAACTTCAAATGATGAAACACCACGCATACATGTTGAGAGACAACAAGCATGAGCTTGTTGGCAAGGCTTACCTTGCTTATCACTTATAGTCAAAACCATGACAGAGCTTGATCCATGCCGCTCTTCTTCATCATCCCTCGGCACCTGCAACCAAACAAATGAATCCATGATCAGAAGTAATACAATGATTGGAGTCTCAGAACAAAAACGAAATAGTAGGCAAGAAAACCCCCAACCGAGGCTTACCTTCCTAGTCTGAAGGTCACCTCCATTAACCTCTGTGTAGATCCAAGAGAAACCCGAAATGATAAAAAAAAAGACAAAACCATCGTGATCCAATCCTAAGTGAGGGCTGCCATGATTACCAAGGTGCATTAATGGCACCAGCTGGTTCCCACCACCAAAACCAAAACCCACTGAGCTATCGTTTTGTAACGTTGATTTAGTATAGTCTCCACCCACCATGCAATTGTTAAACCCCATCGTATATGGTCCAAACCATATGTTATATCGCCACCTCAATCTTATCACAAGGTAACACATTACAACGTTTATGTTATAGCAAGGCTTAATACATTGCAATATTAAGTTTTAGTGCATAGTCCATGTTTGGTCTGCGCTAGCCATAAGTCAAGCCACAAGGATAATACATTAAGTATAATATGTACACCATACACTTAAAACATAATAACATATAAACCACAGGCTTAACAACCTTAACTTAACACAATGCAATTTGTCTTTAGCTTAATGCTTAGTGAACATGGCATATGTAATATGCCACGTTAATATTTAACCCTGACAAAATCAAAGGCCTAGTTTTTAAAGCCAAGAACATAACCTATAGTAAGAAACACATAAGAAATGTTAATAAGGGTTAATAAAATAAACATAGAACAAAGTTAATACTAAGATGTAAAACAACGAATTATGAAACCATATTAAATCATAGGTAATGTACAAGAAATTTAGCCGTGATAGCTAAATTGATGAAAATAGAATTTTACGTGGTATAATTCTGAGTTGGCAAGGAACCAGAATCAAGCAGTAGTATGTTCTTTAGGATCAAGACTTTCCATACTCTTTACACAATATCCCGTCGCAAAGTATGAACTGCATATGAAGTAAAATATGTGCCTTAGTTAAGAGAACTAAGTAAGCCTATGAAAAATTAAATACTTTTACCTCTCAAACCGTCATGGGTGAATGAGTTCTGCCACTCCACCCACTCAGTTTCCACAAACAAAGTTAATTTAGTGCAACTATGCAGAAAGGATGAAGCATTTAATTCCAATCACAACACATAAGCGACAAAAGTATAAACATAAGACTAAGCAGGAAACAAAAGTACAACATCGTAAGTAAAATGCATTAAAAATAATGACTGAAAGTAAAAGACAGAACATAAGAACAGCTTACGAATAAACAGCAGTACATGAAGTGTACGATATAGTTCCGCAAGTGAATAATGTTTTTGTCTAGGTAGTTTTTACTAGCCTATAATTTTTTTTTTAATTTTTGATTTTTGGGGACATTACAAATGAATTCAAACAAGCATTTGATGCTCTCTCTAAATGGGAATTCAATACGGACCTTGGATCTTTTTTAATCAAGGTGTTGCTAATCTATTCAATGGAAGGCTTTGTCTTTCATAGTGTAATTGAAATCTACATGAACATTTTATCATATTTAGACTTGGGGTTGATATAGCTTAGCTACGCTGAATCTAATTTTTTTCTAGCTCAATATTGGTGCTCTCCCATCTCATTTTTGTGTTTATCCAACCCTATAATGATGTATTTGAGTCTATATTAGCTATTTATTGGTGTTATTTGAACTCATCAATGTGGTTTCAATTATTGCAAAATACTCTAGTGGATTTACTATATAAGTCTATGTTTATGGTTAAGGGTATATGGTTGGAATTAGGCTCATGGATTTATATAAAAGGAAAAAACTTTCATTAAAAAATGAGATGAAAAAAATTGCATACTCAACTGCTCTGTTATAGATCCCATACTTCATAACAAACAAGTTCCTAATTTAATATTTAGATATTCTCATATAAGTGAAAACCAAATAAAAATCCTCTTGGAAATGGACATAAATATTCTATGAAGAGTGACTACTACAAGTATTCTCTCTGCTCACACCCTCACTTCCATGGTTGTCCTAATTGTATCCTTGAGTCCAAGAGTTTTATGTATTTTGTTTGTTTTTAGGATGGAAGAATGAGGAAAATGTTTTATCATATTGAATCGGATTGCTATACTACTTGTTTGTTTTCCAAAAGAATATTTTCTTGCACTTCAAAATTGATCTAGAAAAACAATCTTGACTAACCAATATTGCATTTACATTAATAGTAACTAAATACAATGCCTTGAATTTTAGAGAAAACTAAATACATATAATCGACTATTTAGATTGGTTGCAATATAGGACTAGAGGAACAACCTAAAAATTCCTCTATATAAAAATCCACATTGCATGTGGTTAGGATAACTTTATAATTCAATATCTCTACCGTTGAAGAGGCAAAGTGTCTAAATTACCTAAACTTGTTGATTTTGCTACATGTCCTTCAACTAAGTAGGTTGAATTTCCTAATTTTTATTGGCCAAAATGGGTTGAGTTTCCCATACTAACTCAAGAGGAAATTTTGTGCTTTATATCCAAGGAGCAATTGAAAAATCATAGTTTTAAATTCTGGTAAATACCCCTATATTAACGGGATGTGTTGCAATAGAATTTGGCGCTTGGGACTTTGCACTGGTAGGAAAAAGGGGAAGAGGTTGACAAAATAGATTATATTTGGGGAGATGGATTTTTATGAGGTATAAGAATAATAGTGGATCCTTGAAAAGTGGATCTAATGATTTGTACCCCATCGTCCCTCCATCACTTTAAAGAATTTGTTGCACCTTTCTTTGTCTCCTTTCCTGCCTTGCCACTTATTTTTGGTGCTATTTTTCTTGCGTCTTTGTCTCCCTTTCCTACCTGTTTGTCTCACCTCTGTGTCTCCCTTTCTTGTCCTGCCACCTATTTTTGGTGCTCTTTTTATCACCTCTTTGGTGCTCTTTTTCTCTCCTCGCTTCTTTGTCTCGAAGACATTCTTGAATTTGGTGTTCTGTTTCAACAATCCTCACTTCCTTCTTCTCCTTTTCTTGGTCTTTCTTCTTTTATTTTATTTCCTGCATAGCCCTTTTATTTTTTTCCACCTGAACAAATAGTTTGAAGTAGTCCTTTGAAGTGAGAGATTGCAAATTTCTACATAAGAAAATATAGTATGGTGTTCCTATCGGTCAATGCACTTGCATTCTCTCCACTGATATCTTTAAGAATTGGATGATTACTAGTGTGTTAGCGAGTTTAATATGAGGATCAAGTACGATGAGTGCTTCATTGGGATTTTATTCTCTATCTAGTCCTTCAATATATGTAGTGTCTTATTCTATCCCCACGATCATCCACTTAATAATGGACATGTTCACTATTCAGGGATGTTGGCTACAAATGCATGTTAAGAATTTCACCATTAGAGTTGGAAAGAATATTTTTGTTCATATTCATGATCGCTTCTATAAAAAACTCATGTTTTTCAACTTGGATTGGCATTTTCAATTGCTTATCAGTGATTCTTGTTGCTTGAACACCTACAACCATGTTCATCTCAACAAGATCATTAGTAATATTCTCTATAGAATATGTATGTGTTTTGTATGGCCAAACAAATTCCATGTCATTTTCATCTGGTTCATGATCATATTGCATAGCATTGATGTGCTCATCGTAATCACCTAGTTGCACCTTATGTCTTTGAGATAAGGATAACATGTTTTTTGGAGCATATACATATTCTTGGAGATGTAAATAAAAGGATTCACTAAACCGAGTATCATGGACAAGACGATCATAATTTAGTGGCCAGATTCCATTCCTCCTAAATCCATCCTTGATATTTGATGTCATGAGAACATTTTTAAAATATTTACTTGAAAGATCAGCTAATTCAAACTTTTTTACCTCTATCCCTAGGTTCTTTTCCATCCATGTTTCTCTTTAAAACTTGAATTAATTCTTTAAGGGTATAAACATACTAACATTGAGAGGTTTCAACCTATTTGTATTATGTGCAAGTTAACAATTCAATTCCTAGTCTCTTTTTCTTCAATCGTTTGTATAGCTATCTGGTTTTCATAACCATCAAAACGTTTAGACACCATCAGGTACCAATTCAACAAAGTAACAAATACAATTCAAAACCAACTCTTTAGTCATCCATGCATGCGCATGTGCAGCCATGCATGTTCCTGGTCCACAATTTTTTATATAAATTTTCAGCTGAGGCTTTCCCTTAAACAAATGGAACCTTAGTATTGATGCACCAAATGCATTATAGAAATCAAAATAATTTTCCACTCCCTATTCTTAGGCATAATTTTTGGCACATTTTTGCTCCCTCTCTTGAAAATTACTTGCATTCCACCATTCCTCCCTGCTTGGAAATTAGTTTCGTCAGAGTTACATATATGGTATTGACTATAGACATGTTTCTCATATATAATGGATAGTGTGTCATATAACCTAGCCACGAATGCAAGGAATATATTTAAATCCTTGTCTCGATCAAGGCCCTCTGTTGTTCGTAAACCAAGATATCGATTCCATTTTTTAAACCTCAACCTCCATGATTTCCTGGGAAATCCATCTATGAATGGATTTAGACTACCTTGACATGTTTGAGAAACAATGGATTTTAGTTGAATAAATTCCATCCCAATGCCCAATTGAGCTATCTCCTTGCACGAAACAACTACTTCTTCCTCCTCTTCTGTGGACATCATTGTAAGAATCCCTTTTCTTATTTATATGAGGAGGCCAACTATCCAATAATGTAGTGATATGGGTGCAATCCCATTTTTTTAAGGCATATATAACATAATATCCTTTAAATTATACATCATCAATTATGATTAGAATATCTTATTCTATACACCCTATGACCGAACTAATATTATTGGTTTCACTTGCACCTTGCATTTTGGTTTACTATGGAACAACCATGGGGGGTTCACCCAGTGAACTTGCTACATAGCATGTTCATTAGTAGGGCAATAAAGAATATCACTAATTTCACTAAATATTGGAAAATACTTCCTAAAATTGTATTGTTGAACTCCCCTCACAATGTACCTTTCCAATTAAGAAAACCCCTAGTTTCACCAGATAATATAGGTATCCATTGTATCAACCCATTTTTAACACCCCCTTTATATCATATTGTAAAGTTGTAATAACAAGATCCCTAACACATCTTAGTATAACAAAAAAAGATGATAAAAAAAAATGTAGTATAATCCTAGTAATGATCCCAGCAGGATTGCAAGGGCGACTGATTCATTTGTAGTGTTGGATAGTGGAATACCCAACGAAATAGTAACGGGGAAGGAAAAACATGTAAAAGGAAATCCATAAAAGAGATCATTGTAACAAAGAATGTAAAATATGGATAGTCCAATAGTGAGTGCAATGCTTAGGAAATATGAGAATTGCACATGTTTCACACTAAAACCTCATAATCTACCAATTTTATATCATGTAACTACAAGTATAGCCATAGAGATCTCATGTTTTCTATAAGCTTAATAAATTGAACTCGATAAAATATTTTTGATAATCTTAACAAATGTTTTCTATTATTTTTTTTAAGCTATTTGTATGCGATTTTCAATACACACATAGTAAAATATGGTAAAATAACACTCTTATTGTTTGGATAAACTATGTGCATATATATTCTTATGCTTAAAGTATTTCAGGTTTAGTGAAGAGAGATTCTTCCACAACAAATGAATCTCATTTTTATATCTATACAAGATCGGAATTAGTCGAAAATTAGAGCAAATTCTCTTCAATTCCTATTTAAAATCTTAAAATAAATTAAAAGACACTCGGATATAAATTTAACATTTGTTATCCAAGAGGCTATTGATTTTTCTTTGGTCTATAAGTATTCTATTTTGGAATATTTGTAATTTTAATTAATTGGGAATAGGTTTCTATATGAAACTAAGACAAAAATCGTCAATTTTTCTGTGTTTCTTATCTAATGATATAATCAAATTCTTTGCTATTTTTAAGATGGATTTATGGAGTTAGATTTCAATTGGAATTAAGATTTCAATCAATAATATTATAATATGATTAATGTAATGATATGGATATTTTCATTTAAAAACTATTTAACAAAAAAATAATCATAAGCATAATGATAATATTATAGAAAAATTATTTGAAATTAAATATGGTAGTATAAAATGTTTTGGTATACAACAAAATATATATATAAATATATATATATATATATATATATAATTTAAAACTATATAATAAAATTAATAAAATAATTTATCAACATAATTATAATATTATAAAAATATTATTTTAAATTAAATATTTTAATATACATTAATTTTATGTGAGGCTGAAATGTCATTTTTCTTGTAGTGTAGGGGCGTGATTGCATTCAACCATGGAGGAATTCACCATGTCTCTGTGGGCATCTAAATATATGAAGAATGTGTGTGTGTGTGTGTCCCATGATTTGAATTTTATTCCTTGCCCCACCCAAATAAAATAACCCCCAATATTTGTATCACTATGTCAAATTAAAAAAAAACCTTTACCCCATAATACAAGGCATTATTGTAAAGTGGGATCAAATTGCTAGACCCAAATCTTTGGGAGGGTGGGGGATAAAAAACAATGTGATGTTTGCCAAATCTCTAGCCGCTAAAGCAGGCTAGAGGCTTATCACAGCGAAATGCTTGTGGACGGAGTTGGTATATAATAAGTACATAAGTCTAGTACCTCTATGGTGTTGGATCAGAAACTCAGTCCTCATTGCTCCTCAGTCGGGCTTAATAATTTGGAAGGAAATCTGTAATGCTTTTTCACTCATTCATAGTGGCTTATCTTGGAAGGTTTGTAATGGGACAATTGTTCGAATTGGTGTAGACCCCTAACCTAGAACCCAACTCAATCACCTTCTTCCACACTAGCTCATTCAGTTTCTACAGCACACAGGTCTCTTTCACTTAAGTCAGATTGCTAACCCTGCATTTAGAAACCTATGACAACAAGGGTGGTTGGGATGTAGGGAGCTTGAGATCCCAACCCATTGGACTCAAACATGGAATCGGTTCATTTCAGACCTTCTCCTATCTCATATTAGGCTCACAGATACAAAGGATGAACTGGTTTGGGAACTTGCTGCACATGGAAGCTACACCCCAAAGACTGGATAGCAACAAATTCATCTCACTATTTTCAAAACTGACCAGAAATGGTAGAAACGAGGGATTTGGAAACTTAAATTTCCTATGAAGGAAAAAGGTTTTAATGTAGTGCGCCTTAGCTAATAGAACTCCAACCTGAGATAGAGTGTAGAAAATATCTCTAGAAGGACATGGATGGTGTACGCTTTGCAAAAATAATGAAGAAGCCGCCAATTATCTCTTCCTCAATTGCTTCTTTAGATATCAGGTCTGGTAACATTTGCAATCTTGGTTGAATCAAATATTCATTTGGAACGAACAATCCTTTGAAAATGCTTGGAAAACTTGGTCCACCTCTCCTCATCTATCCCATCTAAAATCTCTACCCCTGATCCATACTTGTGGTGTCAAGATAGCTCAAAATATTGCAATATTTCAATAAAAATATTCATCACCCGAAGCCATAGAAAAACAAGGTCTCGAAATCCTTTCTTACTTCCCTCAAACCAAAGATGCACTGACATGAAGGATAATCAGAGAGGAACAAATTGATTTTTCTCTTCCTTGGTATTTTTTTGATGGGGCTCGGAAGACCATAAATGTGGGGGTGGTGCCACTCTTTTCCTAAATCAAAACCATCAATTTTACATCTAAATGGGTCTTGTAACAGGCACACATAATTATGCAGAGCTCATGGATCTGAAACTCCTTCTTTGCTTTGCCATGGAAAAAGATTATAGAAAGCTTCAGATTTTTGAAGACTCATTTGTAATTATAAACTGGGTGAATAAAGTCCAACGCTGCAGAAATATTTCTCTCAGTTCATTTTTTGAAGAAGTAAACAGAATATGGGTAAATTTTGACCACATCTCATGTTGTCATGTTTACACGGAAATAAACACAACTACAAATTGCCTATCCAAAGAAGGCTTGAAGATGGAGCATGACCTACATGGATTTTTTTTTAAAGGGATACAGAAGTATATGAGTTTTTCCACAAGCTGTTCATAGAATTAATTCATGCTAAAAATACCTCTTGAACATTCAAACATTTCAACAACTTCTTGCAATATTTTGTATCTAAGTTTTGATGGAGGGGTTTTCAAGCAACTTTTTGTTGCATCTATAGGATTCTGTTAGACTCAAGGAGACAATCTGTTTTATTCTTGATATATTTCAGCACAATAGTGATTCACAGACAGTTTATAAACCAAGTCTTATGACCTGGAAAATTGGATACTTTGTTCTATGTTTTGTTTCCAAATGTTAACATCAGTATGCAAGGCATACATATTATGTAAAGACTCTTTTTCATCATATAATACAAGTTTTTTTTCTTTGGAAAAAAATACAAGTCAATATATTTTTTAGGCTTTTAGGAGTATTCAAACCCCCAATATGAATGGACATTATATAATATTTCCTTTCTACTGACCCCCCGTGGGAACAACAATATCAACACATGTCTCATTATTCTCTCCAACATCACTAGAAGGATTGTTATTAGTATGTCTTCATTTGATTATGTGCATTTTATTTTTACACTTTTGGTAACTCGCTTGCTTGACCTCATTTTATGAGAAAGGGCATACACTGTCAGCATGACTTTAATAAACCTATTGTTAGGAATATTTAATAATCCTCCCTTATCAACCTTAGTCATTTTAGCACTTTCCTAGTTTTGGATGATGCTATCACTACATTAGTGTAATGCAGATGTTATCTAGGGGACAATAACCACTTGATGCACCATCATGCATGATTTTAGGATCTCCAAACACTAATCCCTATATTTTAGGATCCCACTCTAAGTTATGGAACTCCCACCTTTAGTTTACCCTCACCTGAGTGAATTTAGGCTCTGATGACCACCTCCAGTTCACTTTTAGTTACTTGATGCACCTCTTTTTTATGATTTAAGGATAAGGGCACCCATGCTTCCCTACAAGGACAAATTAACTGGTTGTTTATTGCTTAAGTTTTTTGGAGTTGCACTAGTGTGTCTAATGGTGATTTTTCCTATGTTAGTCATGTCTACAGTCAAGGATTCGAATCACTCCAATGTAATTTGAATTTCCTCCATTGTATTTATATTTTTCATACAAATATTAATGAATATAGTTACTAGTTATTGATTCCAATTTGTTTTTATTCCATGTTTAATTTCATAGCGCATTTTTACCAATTTTAACACTGCAATTCATCATTCTTCCTAATTCTTTCACTGTAAGGTATTATTCATCTTTATGATCTTATGATATTCATAATTTCACATGGTATCAGAGCACTATGATGATGGTTTATCTTCGATTTGAGAGTTTTGTGCAGGTTTTGAGAGGGTTTCAGTAAAAATAATGTTGCTTCTACATCTGCAAAATGGAGAATTCAACTCCCTTCAGACCAAGAATCCTCACACCTTTCAATTATCTGTATTGGAGGGAAGATATGCAGCTAGTTTTGCACAACAAGAGTCTATACAAGTTCACAATGGGAAAGGAGGTCAAACCTCATGGAAGTATTGAGAAATCAAAGTATCTAAACAAGCTTAATGAAGCTTTTGGTTTTATATGTATTCATATCTCTAGAGAATTTCTCTTTGATACTGATGGTTTAAAAACCCCAAGGGAAGTCTGGTCGAAGATTGACTCTCTTTGGAAAGAAACATGACCTGAGAGGCCACATTTTGGAGAATGAATTAATTTCTCTTAACCCAGTAGTTTTGAAACTATTCAACAATTCTTGACCAAATTCAATTATTTGGTCATCTAGTGAAAACAATGTGGAATTGAAAAGAAGGATGAGAAACTAGTGCTATCCATTCTATGTAATCTTGGACCTGAATTTTTAGTTTTTGTGTCCACCTTCCACTCTTAGATACTGAGAATCCCAAAATGGCGAATTCCTTCTCTAGATGCATTCACTGAATCCTTGGTCCAAGAACAAGATAAATGTTTATGGATGGGAGCACTAAATGTCTCCAAGAATGAGGCTCTTTTGGTTGGGGATTCAAATAATATGATTGCTAAAGGGAAGAAGAAGGGAAAGGATAAGTAAAATTATGAATTTGAGCCAACTGAGAAGCTTAATCTATGAGATGGAGCCTCAAGTTCCAATAAGGATAAGCAAAAAAGGTTTGAAAATACCAAGTGTACCTATTGCAAGAAAGGAAACCATCCAGATAATTCTTTTATGAATAAAACTATAGATCAAATGGCCAGAAATATTGAACAACAACACATTGTCTTCCCAGAAGGCACAAGGAAGACTAATTCTAGAATAAAAATAGATGATCATAAGAGATTCCATGCACTGAAGGATGGATTTTCAAAATCTCAAGCCTTCCTCATAGATTCTGTAGCCTCCAACCACATGGTTTGCTCCAAAGCATTATTTTATTATTTATATCCCAATGATGGTCCAAGCATTCACATGGGATATGATTCTTAAGTACCAGTTATAAGGAAGGGAACAATACAATTCAAGCATGGAGTGTTAAACAATGTTCTCTGTGTACCTTCCTTAGCATTAAACTTGTGATATGTTTATCAGATGACCCACACTGGTTCATTCAAGAGAGTTGTTTTTTAACCTGACACAATTGATATTTTAGATATCTCTTCTGGGAAGCTAATAAATAAAGGTGCTACAAACGATGCCTCTAAGGAATATGAGTTCTCACACTTTTTTCCATACTCACATAAAGGTTACCAATTGAGTGATGCATGATTTAAGGATAAAGGAACCCATGCTTGCTTACCAAGTTCAGTTAACTGATTGTTGGCTGATGCATTTGTCCAGCTAGGGTTGCACTAGTGTGTTTACAGTGGTGATTTTTTCTATTCTAGTCATGTCTACAATAAGGGATTCAAATCAATTAAGTATAATTAAACTTTCCTCCTTTGTAATATGTATTGTTCATACACAAATTAATGAATATGGTTATCAATTACTGTTTCCAATTTTTTTTTTCTTCCATGTTTAATTTCATAGTGCCTTTTTACCAATTTTAACACTGTAATTCATCATTATTCCTAATTATTTCATTATAAGGTATTATTCAGTATGATGATCTCTTGTAATTTATAATTTTACACTTTCACACTACTTACATGATAATAACAATAATCCTACATTCATTTGGATTAATAATTGGGTTTAATCTATTGGTGTTTCACTATTAAATCTACATTCATCAACTCGACTTACCTCTAGTTTGAACATTGGCCTTACATTTATAGAGGTATTTCCTATTCTCTAAGTTCAATGGGTTTATTTAATTTCTTGGTGTTATTTAAATCATATAGAAACCCCAATTTTTCTTATTCAATCCCTGCACAATTGTTGACACTATCCTGTCAATAGGGGTTCACTCCACATATTTCTTGACACCCATCGATGTAAAATCCTTAAATATCGAACCAAACATGTTTTACCCTATCCAACAACACTTACAAAGTAGGTACAGTCTCACCTGAGATGTCTGAGGGAGGGCTACAAGAACTAATTTTCCGCAAAGGGAAGAGGACTTTCTCACTGCCGGTTATTCTATCGCAATATTGATCAGATATCCAGGGTTTAACTTTTATTATTGCTCAGATTAAATTATTCACACTTACTCATAATTAAATTGACAAAAACACATAATCATCATCATTCAGATTCATATGCTTAATACAAAGGAATCAACATATATCATACAAATAGATCCTACAAAGCTCCACATCATTCAAATCTAACCATGACAACACATAACAAAATGAAACTATCTTATTTTGTGGCAATCATTTGTATCCTTATGCATGTGTGCATTATCTTGCTGCATAATCATAACAATATGTAGCACTTATTAGGTTAATCCCTCCTCAAAAAAATTATTAAGGTTTAGCAATGACCTCGTACTATGGATTTGGTTGTTTTTAAGAGTACAAACCTTGTGGGATAACATGTCAAACCTATGGTTTAACTCTGTAACAATGCTAATCAGATGGTTCTTAGGAATGTTGATCACATATTTTTGTCTTCGGGGGTGCATAAAGGAACATATGTATTGAATTTGATACCTTTCTATGCAATGGATTTCAAGAAATTGGTGTCCCATCATAGTCAATGGATCTCATAGAAAAATAGTGGTGCCGCTTAGAGGAAATTTCAATTTAAAATGGGCCTTCCAAAAATAATACAAATTCCATGTCATCATGTATTAGCCAATCAAAATGCTTTAAAATTAAAAAAGGGAGAACCTCTTAAACAATTTTTAATATAAATTTGGGGATAGTTATCATAAAAAAAACTACTTTTTTTGTTCATATTATCGATATATCTCCCTGTGTTTTTACTCAAATTTCGATGGGGAGAGCTCATTGGATGTGTAATTCAATTCTGCATCTAACGCGTACCCACTTGGCATATGTTTGATGGGCCTCGCTACCCCCAAAACAAGAAATACTTGAAAAATGTGACACTACAACAAAAACTGGATTTAGCGTCTCTTTTTGCATCCTTTTTTGCATCTAGACCATCTTTCAGTGTATTTTTATTCCTTTTTTGGACAAAATGGCACAATTTCACGGGTTGGTGCTATTTTAGGCATTTTTTGCATCCTTTTTCTAAATCTGGCACAAATTGTGGCGTAATTTGCATCGAGTTTTGCACCTAATTTTGCGCCTAGTTTGTACATTTAACTCTTGTTGCACCCCCTTTTACGTCCATGTTTGCCTCAAATTTTATGCCCTTGTTTTCATCTACTTTTGTATATGTTTTTACATCCACTTTTGCATCCACTTCTGCTTCTTTTTTTGCATCCCTTCATGTGCAAAGTTTGGCATCAAAGTCAAGGATAATTTTAGGGGCGAATTTTAGCCCAGTCGGCTATTTTTTCCATGTTTTTCTCCCAAAAAAGATTCACCATTTTGCATTTTTTGAATCCCTATTTCACCCAATTTTGATGGGGTCAAACTTTTTCAACCTAAAAATTGCCAAATTATTATATAAACGATATAAAATCCTTGGAAATTAAAATATTTTTTGAAAAATATCGCCAATCATTTTATAGTTGGCATTTTAAAAATTGGTAATATTCGCCAACATTTATACACTTTTAAATAAGTATGGTTCCTTAAAATCATCCCTGATCAAAGTTTACATCCTGTTTTGAGTCTAGTTTTGCATCTCATTTTGTTTCAACCATTTTTGCATCCGCTTTTGCATCCACTTTTTCGTCCACTTTTGCACCCACATTTTCATCCCTTTTTTCATCCCATTTTGCATCCATGTTTACCTCTTTTTTTGCATCTACTATTGCATCCACTTTTGTCGTGTCCCAATTCACACCCATTTTTGCACCTACTTTTGCATCCACATTTGCATATTTTTTTGTATCCAAATTTACATTAGTTATTTCATCCCTTTATGCATCTATTTTTGCATCCACTTTTGCATCGAGTTTTTTGTTGGGTGTTACAACTACTTTTGCATCTAGTTTTGCATCCACTTTCGCATCCAATTTTGTATCCAATTTTACATTCATGGTTGTATCCACTTTTGCGCCACTTTTTTCATCATGTTTTGCTTCCACGTTTGCATCATTTTTTGTATCCACTTTTGCATCACCTTTTGCATCCATTTTTGGTGCACCCCATTATGCGCCCACTTTTGCACCTACTTTTGTTGCATCCATGTTTGCATTTTTTTTTGCATCCATGTTTTTATCCACTTTTGCATCCAATTTTACACCCAGATGTTGAAGATAACAATGAGGATAATGATTATGATATTGAGGATGGCTATGATGATGATGATAATGTTGTTGATAATGAGGAGAATGATGACAATGATGATGAGGAGGATAATGACAATGCCGACATTGGAAATGATTATGCATTAGAGGAAATTTGAGGTCTAAAATGGGCCTCCTAAAGAAAATAATAAAATAATAGTTAATATTTTTGTTTTTAACAGAAACTTAAAAATTTTGATTGGTTAAAAGTGGTTGTAGGCCAGCCCAGTGTACAAAGAGGAAACCAGAAAAAGAAGGCTTATGCCCTCTAATAGAACAGTCAGCCTTCTTACAAGTGCTTTGAGAAGAGAATCCCAATTTCTTCTGAGGTTATTTTGAGAAAAAGAATGCTTGCAAGAATAGACTCTCATGAATTGTGAGTAGAGAAGAATAAAGAAACAAAACATTAAATAGGCTAAGAGGAAAGCCCCTTAATGAAAGGATCCAATTTCTTCTGATAGCCCGAACTGATATTTGAGGCTGCTTCCTTTTCTCTACGTTCTTTATTTGTCTTTCGCCCTCTCGTGAGGGGAGGAGAAGGAGCTGAAAAGTCTTTGGATTTAGAGGTTCCCTCAGACAAAGGGGCCAAGGAAGCCAACCTAGCCTGGACTGGGGTCTCATGAACCAATGCGTTGAGGTCTTTCCTAGAACCTGGAGAAGCAGGTTTTGGATCAGTTGCCTCCATGGATCCAGAGGAACCAGGGATGCCCTGGTTCAGGACAACTGCAACTTCAGGATCTTGTGCTTCATCTTCCTAGAGAACTTCAAAACTATTTTTGTTTTTCAGCCGTGGAGTATCTGCAAGAGGAGAAGGATCTTGAGGAGAAACCTTGCATTGAGATGCTTGAGGCTCCTTTCGCCAGGGAGGACGGCGTCGTTTAGAGACCATCTAGAACTCTGTATATTTGGAAGCTGAGATATTTGTTGGTTTTTGTGGTTCTGCAAGCTTAGGGTAGATTTTAGCAAAGTGACTGTAAACATGACAAAAGTTTCATTTGAAAGGTATCTGCTCATAATCCAGTTCTTGAATGTGGCTCCATTCCCCTAATGTGAGTTTTAGGGCCTCTTGGAGTCCTTTCTCTAGATTCACCTCTAGGCAGATACGGGCACATCTGAACTGACCCCCTTTTGGTTCTGCAGTATCTAGATAGCGACCTAACTTATTACCAATGTCAATTAGAGTGGTTTTCCCCCAAAGATGAAGAGAGAGGTTAGGGAGTCTTACCCATACTGGAGCAGCAGTGATATCTGCTTCTAGGTTAAACTTGAGAGACCAAGTGGCTAAGAACATACCTCCAGAGCCCATGAAAAAAGGGCCCAAACAGAAGACTGGATCTCTTTCTTCTTTATTTGAGAATAGGAATACAAAAAACCCCCGTCCAGCTGCAAAGAGAGAGACCTGTCCTTGCAGAAGAGGGTTCCAATGTTTTGAGATCGAAATCTCCACCGCCTTAGGGCTGGGCCATAACCCTGTGAACTTACCAATGAGGTCTTGCTCAGAGAGGATGAGAGCTTTATGACATGGATCCAAAGGAGAGAGATCCAGAGAGGGGATCTCGTCCATATTTTTCATGAACTTGGATGAAGTATGAGAGGCTACCTTAGGAGCGGTATCTTGAACAAGGGCCTTGAAGGTGGCGAGCTAGGCATGAGAGCCCATTTCCTAAGAGGAATCCATGCAGAAACCACGAGAAACCAGGCTGAGGCACGAGGAGTAGCAGCCAGTGATCCAAGCACGGCTCTGCCAACAGCAGCAGCCAGCGATCCATAGCTCTGAGAAGCAAGGTGGCGGCTAGGGAACCCTAGCCACGGAAGAGGAGCCATTCTACTTTGCGCTCCATCTCCTCCAATAAATTTTATTAAAATAATAGTTAATATAATAAAATAATAGTTATTAATTTTGGAGGAAGAATGAAAAAAACTACTTTTTGTGTTCGTATTTTCGAAATATCTCCCTGTGTCTTTACTCAAATTTTGAGTGGGAAATCTCATTGGATACAGAATTTAATTCTTCATCCAACAAGTACCCACACTGCATACTTTTGATGGACCCTGCTACCCCAAAAACAAGAAATACCTGAAAAAATGTGATGGTGAGTTTTTTCAGGTATTGCTTGTTTTTGGGGTAGCGGGGTCCATCAAAAGTATGCAGTCTGGGTACTCATTGGATGTGGAATTAAATTCTGCATCCCATGAGCTCTCCTGCTTGAAATTTGTGTAAAAACACAGGGAGATATGTCAAAAATATGAACAAAAAAGTAGGTTTTTTTTATGACAAATATGTCAATTCAACCATTATGGTTGACTGATTTTATTGAAATTCTATTAGTTCTTGAATTCCAACTCACAAAATTTATTGTTGGTAGGTTTTCTTATAAGGCCCATTTTAGACCCCAAATTTTCTCTAATGATGGCAATGAAATGAATGATGATGATGGTGATGATGAAAATGAGAATGATGATGTTGATCATCTTAAAAAATAAGTTGTTATTACTAATGCATAAATTGTATGTGTCCTCCATGACCATTTTCCACTAATCACATATTTTGGGGAGATGTTATTTCTTATGCCAAAGGTAATGATAAATAACTAATGAAAATGACAATAAGCATGATGATCATGATGATGATGTCAAGGAAAATGGTGATGCTGATGATGTCAAGGACAATGGTGATGATGATGACATGAATGATGATTATGCCGATGATGATGACTATTGTGATAATCATGGTGACAATGACAAAGATGATGATGATGATCATCATCATCATCATTTCCATCATCATCATCATCAAAAACATCATAAATGTCATTGTCATCTAGTTCATCATCGTCATCATTTAAAGCATAGGGGATATGTTTACCATTTAAAGCATGCATAAAAAGTGGGATACAGTTACAATATTAAGCATGCATAAATTATAACTACGATTGAGCACATTTTAATCTTGGAGCTTGTAGTGAAACTGGGTTTATTTACCTCTACCAACACTTTCTTATATGGATCATCATCATCATCATCGTCGTCGTCGTCATCATTTCTCAGGTCATTCTCATTGTCATTCTCATTATCATCATAATTCTCATCTTCATCATTATTATCATCATCATCGTCACCATATAATCACATAATTGTCAACTTCATCATCGTTTCCATCGTTTTCACCATCATTCATCTCATCATCATCATCATCATTGTCATCGTCATTGTCATCATCATTATCATATAATCACATAATTGTGAATGTCATTATCATCAAATCAATTACATTTATTTTGTCCACTTTAGCACCCCAAATCAATTACAATTATATTCTCCTTATGCTAGGTTGTATAGGTACACAACTAGGTGGTCTATATCATGATGATGCTAAAATGGACACAAATTGTGTCCACTTTAACATCCAAAATAAATTACATTTAAATTCTACTTGTGCTAGATTCATGTCTAGGTGAAAAAATAGGCACATTATATAAATATGTTGCTAAAGTGGAAAAAAGATGATTTGATGAATAAAGGCGACAACAAAATCAAAATATGAGGTTTCCTCGATTTGGCATCTTACTTTTCATTTCCTATTATAGTTAATCAAAAGTATTTTGATTTGGAGGGTAGTTGTGAATCACATAATCTAATTAAAATCCTATTTGAACATCTATATGAATACTACATTGATTATATATATGTTTAAGTGAATCATATTTGTTTTAAAGGTGAGCTTATACATAAACTAATCAAAGTTTTTTGCTATAGTGTAGTTTACATACATTTGTGTTAACTAATTCCTTCAACTGCACAAGTTATATTTGTATATACATGCATATGACAACTTCTACAATATACATATATAACCTTTTTTAATTCTCAACAAATAACTTCATATCACTTCTAACGATTCTCAACCAATAGATGAAACTAACCACAATAACTATTATCCAACTAATTATTGTTATTTTTGGCTACCAAGTCATATTAACTTATCAACATTCTAAGGACATTGCACTAGGTAACTAGTATAGAGACAATAATCAACACATTAATTTAGATTATGAGTTCTAAACATAGTAATTGAATGATTATTGCATCTAAATAATAATGAAGCATTTTAAAATGGGACATAAAAACCATTATTATTTAAATATGAATTGCATATCCGACTGTAAATTTAGAAGTCTTCATTCACATTATAATCCACATCTAGGTCTTCCAATGTTTCCTTGTCAATGTTCATATGTTCTTGCAAGTACATAAGATTATTCTTGCTACACCATCCTGCTAAAGTGGTATTGTAATTATCCTCATCTTCACTTTCATCATATTCTGTATCAAGAAAATTTGTTTGCAGATCGGTTACATGAATGTCACCATATCTATTTTCATCATTCCTTTCGATATCATCCATATTATCTTCCTCCATGATAGCATCTTCTGAAGATGCACCTATGACCCTGCTTCTCCATATTGCTAAAGGAATATTGTCATCATTATCATCTTCACATTCTTCAACTTGAACATCATAATGGATGCCAATTTGTTCTCCCTCAACTATATTTGGTTGGTCATCATTGGTTTTCTCAGTATCGATTGAAGCATATTCGAAAACATGTCTTAATCTTGGATCATAATGAATGACAAATATCCATTTTGGATCCAAAATATCTTCATAGAAAAATACCTGTGCATGAAGGAGATCCGTATATTAGACATATGTTATTACATTTTTATTGTTATCATTAAACACATATATATTCTCAATAAGCAATGAATTATCAAAATATTGATTACTAATGCTTCTTATATTTATATTATGTTTTAGGAAAAAGTACCTGCTCACAATGAATTGGTAGAACATAAGGCTCCTTCTCAAATACACACAATTTCAACAATTTCCTTCTTCCATTTTGGCACTTCACACACATGGATCTCTTTAGAGATCAACCACCTAATAAATGAAAAAAAATTAGTATGAACATCTATGACATTTAAAATGAAATATAATATATCATTGCATCATACACAGTGACATTTCATACCATAAACCTTGTAAATATCAACCCACAATATACCTTAAAAATGTGGACAATTGACTTATGGCATTCCTTAAGTCAGTTGTAAGACATGAATCCCCTCTAATTGTCAATGGCATGATATGCTATCAAACCCATTTACCAGAGTTCATTAATATTGATTTATCATAATTATAAAAAAGTAAGTAAGTGATAACAATAATAATTAATTGATTCAAATACCTTCATAAAATGATGGATTTAAAATGGTGGATTTAAATGATGAGAGTATTTTCTAGCTTGGTATTGCTGAGTGAGGGCTCATGGGATTATTTTTATGACTAGGAGATTGGTTGAGAGGAGAGTGGTTCCCCACCTGTGTTTTTTTTTGTGTTGCTCCAACAATGGTCTACTTTGTCTACTTTAGTGAAGGGGTACATCCATAAATTATCTTTGGGGTTACAAATAAACTTATTTTTCCATATTCCTAGTTTACTATCACTTTCAAAATCATTGTATACACACACACACACACACACAACGCCACTCCTTAATAAGATCCAATGTCTTGTATACCACTAAGAAATTCTCGAGAGTGTCCTTCAAAGTGGGAACAATGATGGTATTGGATGGATTCTCAATTGTCACAATGATGAGTGGGTTGGGTTCAAATAATTCCCTCCACATTTCCATGAAATCCAAGTTCTATATGAGGGTTGTCGTAATAATTATTTTATAGAGGTAAAAAAGAGAGAATGACATGCATGAAATGACTATATGTTAATCACAAGACATGATAATTATTGCATGTAGTAGAACACATCAACATTTGTTGCATGCATAATGGGAAAAATATGAACATATAGTGATAATTCAACACATTAATGGCTAAGATCATCTTGCAAATGGATGACTAGGATGAACTTGAACATCGTCTTCCAAATTCTTCACACAATAAAAACACTTACAATGTAATAAAAAAGAACATAACAAGCCAATAATATTAATATAACATAACTAAAATCTAAACCATAGTAGTAAAAAAGAATACAAGAATTAAATAAATGAGAAAATCTATCTTAACTTAGTTTTTAAGTTCTAATAAATGTGTGCCTTCATTTATTTTTGGTTCTTCTTGAGACCTAATATATTTGGGAAAAAATGGAATCTTTTTACACCATGCTACCTTATAATTATTTTTTGTTGAACTAATGTTTCATTTGAAACTTGTTGACTCAATGAACTAATAATTCATGGTTCCATGTCCATTAAAATTTGAACTTAAGTCATTAAGATGGTCTTGACCATTAGAACACATCTAAAACAATAATATATTTGTGAAAAATAGATTTTTTACACCATGCTACCTTATAATTATTTTTTGTTGAATTGATGTTTCATTTGAAACTTGTTAACTTAATAAACTTATAATCCATGAGTTCAAGTCCAAATAAATTTGAACTTAAATTATTAATATGGTCTTAACCATTAAAACACATATTAAACAATAATACAATATTTAATATTATTATTATAATACAAAGAAAAATAAGCTAAATATATTTCGTTCATTAAACCTTGGATGATTTCTATTGTCCTCCCCTAACAACACTCTTGTAATTATCCTCTCAAAAAATATGCCAGAGATAGCTATGAAAGGGTGGTCCATATTATTCCTTCTAAAGGCAAAAGTGAAAAATAAAAAAGTTTCTAAAGTACAAAAAAATGAAAAATGACAAACTTTGAAATAAAATAAAAGGACATACTATATATATGTTGATTTGTATTATATCTATTTTGATTTGTATTTTTATTGATTCTCCCGCTCCTACCATCGTTCAAAGTTAAAGGAATCCCTTTGCACCGTGCATTCATTGATCTGTCAAAATACTTGAACAGATACAACAAACCCTAACCATTTACCTCACCTTTATCTTGATCTCATTCATCGTTGATTCACTACCATTAGCTGGTTGTACTGTACAATTTATTGGGAAGAAAATTTCACTAGTTTGATATGAATCAGTACCACAGTACCATATTTGGCACCAAGAAATTTTCTTTTTACTTTCAGAAGTGGATTCGATGGATCCGACACTAATCTTGTTGGATCCGGGAACCAGGTGATGGGGTTTATAGCAAGTTGCAACACATCTCTATCTGCTTCCTCTCCCTATCGGTGGATAGGTGCATAGTGATTTTAATTCAATCGCGGGATAGGTGAATAAGTCCATCCATTCAATTAAATTCCCTACCAGTTATATAAATAAGGGGCCTGTGCTTCTCCGATATATGTCATTTTTTGTCTCATATAGTTATACTTTACCGGCTGAGGCCATCAGAAGGGACAAGTACTTGGTATGTATTTCATTCCATTTCCATCCATTTGTTTTTTATTTTTTTCATATTTTTCCAATTTATTTCTCTCGGATCTCACAACTAACCTCTGTATTTTGGGTATTAATTTTCGACAATGCATTTGTTTTGGAATGTTTACAAAAGGAGAAAGAAGAAAACAATTGAGTATGTTTCCATCAAGAGCATGGACAAGTCCCACAAAAACAAGGTGCTCTAGAAATTAAGTTTTTTGGATTTGACCATATTTTTGCCTCTGTTACTATATTGATAATAATTTCAAAGAAATGGTGGCCTTAAACATGGTATGTGCAATATAAACAGGATAATTTAGATTGATAATCCAGACTCACAGTGCGAATCTAGGGCCCTAATCCTCATTGAGGGTCATTTTGAGTTTAAATTGGGTATGATGGGAAACATGCCAAGAAAAAGGAATTTTTCTGTAAACTAGTTTTCTGTAAACCACCTCAGATAGTCAAGGAATTTTTGTCATTACACCTAGTCCAAGCATCCTTTCTGTTGCTAGACAACAAAACAATCAAGATAATTTCCACTTGCTCTATCACCTTACCACTCCACCTTGTTAAAAGAAATGCTCAAGACCCTTAACAACATATTCCTATCATGAGCAAAGTGTATAACTAAAGTAGAACCCAAAATTATTCTCACAAGCAAAAGAGTAGTTCAAATGCATGATCGAGCAAACATGTCTGCAACCAAAGGGAAACATCTACAACAATCCCTATTTTTCCTTGCTAGTTATCCATAGCCCAAATTAGTCCAAGCCAAAAATAGTCCTTGGTCCTAAACTCAAAGCCTGTCAGTTTTCCCTCTGTCAGAAGACAATATTAGGTTGAGGTTTAGGGATAAGTTTCTTTTCACAAGCACCTCTCTACTAGGAATCATTATCCCTCTCACATTGCACTGTTAGTGATAATATTTCATTATGTTAGTTAATCTGGACTTTGTGGACATTTGTGATGATGATGAATCCTGTCCATTAAAGACCAACTCTGGTCCATGACTATCAGACCTTTAGAAAATCAACATGGAAATTAATCAATATGTGGCCTTGTGTGACATTGTACCTAACCCTATCATTAGTAGTATTTATTAATGAGATCATAAGAAGGCTAGGTGTCCTCATTAATGAGCTGGTTATGCCCAAACTATATGTGATACAGTATTGTACCATTATAATGTACATACACCATTGTGTTTTTCCCCACTATAAACGTTGTAGTCAAGTTTATTTGATCTTTTGTATTGGGTTCTGTTTATGGTTGGATTATAATGTTGATTATGTATTAGTGGTGATGTTCAATACCATATTTTTTACATGGTGTCAAAGCTGATGGTTGAGCATGGAATAAAAGTTAAAATTTATGTCCTGTGATTCCTGTGAGCCTTCTCTTAGCTTGAAATGGAAAAAATCATAAATTAAATGATTGCTTGCTAGCTTAGATTTAGGTCCATCTGCATCACTTGTTCTTATTACTTTAGTACTGCTTCTCTGGTTGCAAAACAAAGTCTAACACAAAACTCTAAAGGAATATAAATTTGTAATTATGTCGGTTATAGTGCAGAGTGCACACATATGTTTAACAACAATTGCATAATCTAGTAGCAGATCATATAGATTCAGGTTTGGCAGAAGCCATCAAGCTGCACATTTCTTCAAGCTGTGGTTAAATATGTTCATAGTTGGGATGTTGTCTTTTTCATTATGTGAGAAAATGATTTTGGGGGTTTTAGTAGTGTTTTTGTAGTGCGATGGTTTATAGGTGATATATTTTTGAACATGTATCTTTCTCTTTCTCTATGTATATTTTAGTGGAGGGTTTATGCTGCAAAGGTTTATAGAAACATTTTCAGAATTTTCAGACCAAGAAACATAATTCTTCAATTTGCATGTGGGTTGCTGATAAAAAGAACAATTCATTGTCTTTAGTCCTCTATTCTTGAATTGTTGTCTTTGGAGACTTGAAAATGTGGTTATTGTATCTGTGGAAAATAAAATTAAAAATGACAGTGCCTACCCTTATAAGTTTGATTGCATGTAAAATTTTGGCAATTATTTATACTTTTCTATTGCTGAATTTGTTCATTATTCGCATAACAATGTATTTCCTGTCTTGTAAGATAATATAACTACAGTTTCATTTCTCTTCTTCCTTTTACAGAAGTTTCAGTCCTGGATAAGCTAGAAAGAAATTCACATACAGTTAAGGGAGCACAAGCAATTGGGAAAGATGGTGGAGCTATATCCCATGTTTTGAATCCTTTTAGAAACTTTAACATCAAGGGAACAACAGTACTCGCAAGGCAATTCCATCTTAAAACTTACTCCAAAGTCAGTTTATTATCTTTAAATTCCCTCGATATAAACTTTTGCATGCATATGATAGTTTGTCTTTGAGTTTTCCAATTCAATTTTTAAAAGCCTGTTCATTTTGTTTCAATGATATATTCTTTATGTTACCAGATCTAGGATTCTTGTTTCTGAGATTTCGATATAGATCTGGTAGGATCCATCAAGGATTCACTTCTGGTTTGGAAATGTTGGAAAAGTTTCATGGGATCTGTCAATCCAACATATCCTCCTTTTTTTGGAACACAAGAACATGAAATAAAAAATAAAAAGGAAAAAGTGTGGAGCTCTAAAGTAATAACCGATGCCCTATAAAATAGTCCCTTCCACCATTTTAAAACTCAAAGCAGAGTTTTTGATAGTAGTCAGCATTTCTGAGCTTGTGAGAGCAGTTTGTTGTTAAGTATTTTTGTAGATCTGTTCTTCTATGCTTCTAGTTTAAAGGTTTCAAGATTCTCATAAGTTAATGCAGCGAAAAATACCCAATGTATAGGAATCAGGATTCTCATAAGTCACTATGAATGCATAAATGATCCACACACAAGATGTTCATTCTTCACTCTAATCCTTGACAATTTTTATCCTTAATTTTCAAACGATATTTATCAACCTTTGGTGGAAAAGTTCAAACACATAGGCCTTTCCATTATTGTCACTGGCACTTGTTATTCCTCCTTTATTCGAGCCTTCTACAATTTTGTTGGTTTCATCTTCAACTTCAATTCTTTCCCTTTTTACCGAATGCAAATGTTCATCAAAGTTAAGTTTATGTTTCCTTGCCTTGATCGGTTTCCTTTTTCTTTTGATGATATACTCCAGATAATACTTCAAGAACATTTTATTCTTTCGTGCAAATATTTATCTTTATTTGATTATCTGATCTCTCTGGTAGAGTTGATAACCTTGAATTATGTTTCTTCAAGATATTTCTTTTCTTCTTCAGAATGGAATTCTGATGCAAAGAAGTGTTTGGAACTACCATAACTTCATTGTCTTTAGTCACAAATGTATAAAGCACATGATCTTTGACATTAGGAACAAAATTTTCATGAATATTTTCAAAATATTTTTCACCCTTCAAATTTTCTTTACAATTTGAAACCTGAATGCCATCTGTTTTTCTATCTTGTGATATCTCTAGTCAACCAAGACTAGGTTATTGTTCTCAAGAGGTCCATTTACCAACATCCCCTCAAACAGAAAACACATGTTCTTGACATAGTAACAAATAAAGATACGGAGGTGCAGCTCAGTGTGCCTGCACTATAGGAGAGATCATTCTCACAGTAGAGGCATGCATGTGTGGCTCAAATTTGTTGGAGAATTGAATGGCGTCTGAATGTGGATTTGGGGTGGCTCGTTGGGAATACAATAAGGAAAGAAACCCTGTTAACAAATATTTTTAGCATGGCCGCAGCAACAACGACAGACTCTACAAAGGGAGGCCCAAAAGTAGGTCTGAAAAGAAGTGAAAGCAACAACACAGGGGGAGGATCAAGGGTGAACTATACCAAGTTTTATAACCACGAATAGAGAGGCTACATAGCTGCTAACCCCAAAACCATCAAGAAAAAATGTTGTGAAGATCAAGAGACAAGATTAAGCATCAGTAGGCTAACCTAAGGATGTAGGAAATTCAGATTTTAGTCCAGGGAACCTTGCTGATACAAGATCAAGGTGATATGTTTTCAAGGTGGTAGTTAATATAGATTAGTATGCAATAAGATAAGATAATATAATTTTTATTACTGTTCAACAAATAGGTCAATGGAACTAA
>LPNX010026012.1:0-58462 GCA_001517045.1 Pseudotsuga menziesii | reverse complement strand
GCTCTCATAGGCATGGCAGAAGAATTATTGGGGAGGTTGTTGAGTTATAGGAAATTATTGGAGTGGAACTCAGTGGTTCAAGGAAAATTATGGGCTCAATGGAGGGTGGTGACTCAACTACTGAAGATCGGTCTAATATACAAAACATGTTGGACGTTATACTGGATAAAATGGAGATTAAGAGAAAATTGGGAGATCCAGGCCTTGTAGGAGCACATGCACCAGTCATCCAAAGGAATGTAGAAGATATTTTCCTTGATATTGACCGAATAGAATCACTCATGGATAACCATGGTATAAATAAAAGCTCATTTTATTATAATGATATGTTTCTATATAAGGAATTTTTTAGAGCTGCTTATAGCCTATTAGGAGTAGGAATATGCCTCTTTTGGTGTCTCTGGATCCTTGTTTCTGTCAGCAAGTAAGGGAAACATCCTTATGTAGTTTAGAAAGTGGGGTTGTTTTACATTTTATCTTCTCAAGGAAAATTAGCAGCGGGAGACATGTCAAAACTCATGAAGTATGGGTTGTACATATGAAAATTTAAATGTTAAAAAAATTCTCTATTTCCCCCAAAAAAATTAAATAAAAAGAAAAAGGCTAAATGAATTTTTTTTGATGAAAATTCTTACCATAAGATATGTGTGGATGGCTTCGTAGAGTAAATCATGACTAGAATGAGTAGAAGAAGGCAAAATCCAAACATGTTCTAAGAATTTTCTTGGACTTAACCTCATATTATTAGCAATCAGAGCAAGATATTCATCCCAGATATTTGCCACAGTAAAAAAATTTAGAAACCTACATGAATTGTTGCCTATATTCTTCAGTTGACATTCGTCAAGTCTGATGGATCGCTGATGCATGAAAGTGGAAACCATTCGCTTCATAAAGTTTCTACCTTAGATTCAAAACCAGATCCATTGTATGTATTTGACATTGGCAACAAAAAGTAATCAATGGTTGCATTCTCCAATTGAGTTTTGTATTTGCTATTAAGGTTGCATCCTAAAGATTTGTGAAGGAAAGGAAACAGGAAATCAAGAGGTATATGATATCTTTCCAAGGGAATCAGTCTAATAACACATTCCAATAACCTTTTTAGGCTTCCATTTTTCTTTGGTGTTCCATTTATATCATCTACAATTTGTTGTCTTTTCTCGAACACAATCCATTTGGTACTACATTGAACTACTACTTTCCCAATAATTATTTCGTCCATTTCTTGTTCCCGGAGAGAAATAACAATCCTCTCAAAAATTTCTAAAGGCAATGAAAGAAGATCCTTTGTCCACCATTCTCTGTTTGTTTTTTTCCTTACCCTGCCACNTTATTTCGTCCATTTCTTGTTCCCGGAGAGAAATAACAATCCTCTCAAAAATTTCTAAAGGCAATGAAAGAAGATCCTTTGTCCACCATTCTCTGTTTGTTTTTTTCCTTCCCCTGCCACTGATCTCACTCCAAAGCTGCAATTGTGCTGAATTTACTTTTCTTTGTTCAGGATCAAGAAATTCCATGGAAGCAATGTGGGATAGATATTCAACACATCTACTAACAATTTGAATCTCATCTACCAAGGGAAGCAAGCCTAAGAATTTCTGAAGAAAAATCAAGGTATCTTCTCAACTTTGTAGGGCAACCTGAGTAAGATAAAGATCACTTCTTTCACAAAGGTTTCCTCTGCCATACTCTTCAGGCATTTCTAAAAACTTGGCTGCACATCTCAAGGCTGAAAAATTGAAGGGATCCACATATAATGCTGACCCATAACAAAAAATTTCGACAGGCTCAAAGATTTCCACAGGGTAGCAAAGTCAAAGGCCACTCATCGTAGTGGCCAAAAAGGTTTAAAAGCACTGATAAAAAATTTTATAAGTATATTAAATCTGTGATATTTCTTCTTATAGAAGTTGTAGTAACATAATTTCAGTCTTATCTAATTTCTCCATATGTACAAATTGGCAGGAACAAAAATATGGAAGACGTGCAAATAACCTAGAGAAAGAAGTGATGCATCAAAATAAATGGATTGATTTCATTTTGTGGATGGATACTGAGGTTTGTATGCTAATATAATGAGTTTTGTTAAATAACTAAGGTACATACCCTTTGCCGACATTTTCAATCTACTAGCATAACTTCTCTCTTTCTCATTCCCCACCATGTTAGCGGCATAGACCCTCGGTCTCTGTATGGATCCCCAACCTTTCCAATTCTAGGGTAAAATAACCAGTCTCATATAGCTCACCCAACCTCCATCTATCACCCACCAACAATTAGGTTCATAGTTTGAATAGTTGTTGGGTGGAAATCATAGTCTTCAGGAGGTAATTTTTCCATGATGATGTTGACTAGAAGAAAAACCAGGCATGCTAAGCGCATAAGAGGCTTTGTTTTTTTAGTTCTGGGCACTGTAACATCCCTAAAAGGTCAAAATCTATGTAAATAGCAGAGAATAGAATACAATTTTGGGTTCATTGTGAAAGTGAAAATGGCATTTTTTATTAGGCTCATTTTCTATATGTATATTTTTCTCACTTTTACCAAATGAAAATTCAATTTGTTACATCCATTTTAACAAAGACCTTCTAATAGAAATTAGGAATCCAAATGACCATGCTTACCTCCACTGTTTGAACCTACACTTCAAATTCTATCTAGATGGAGAATGGATTTTACACTTGTTTTTTATTAAACAAGCTTTTGACTTGGGGTATGGATGTTGTTCCAGTGTGCATCCAGCATTTATTTCTATGTGCCTCTCATCCGGATCACAAAGCATCTACCATTGTGAATTAGCAGTTGCATCTATGTGTGATGCACAATGGGGGTGTTAGTGACCCCTTTGGTTTACTTATGGTCCTTTCTCTTTTTACTTTATGTCAACCTAATTTTATATTTTATGTTTTATTTGTAACCACCTGTTGAGGCCTGGAAAATCACAGGCAACAACAGCAAGGGATTCTCCCCAGTAAATGTTCCCAACTAGCCCGTTAATGTTTTATATGGGGAATCCGTCCGGTTTACGGTCCGGCTACCATAGGTCAAGTAAACAAATAAAAAGGTTTTACCGGTTGTGGCCTGGTCCACCGTGTATGTTTTAGCTTTTATATTAAAGTATGAGATGCAAGTGCCTATCTAAGAATGCAGATTGATAGAGAATACAAGGAGTGGTCACAATGTGATGTGCAGGTTCTTACCTCTCATCTTAAACTCTCTCGCATCTAAATCACACACAGCAAGAAAACTAAAACTAACTATCTAACCTATCCCTAGGGAGGGAGATTATCATTCATTAATGAGTAATTTGTTTTGCACATGCATTAAGAAAGATCACAAATAGTTTATACTTCTTTCAAAACACATGAACATTTAACGATATTTGAACAACCGGATAGCCAATTGTTCATGAACATCATTCATTACTCATAGTGGAAAATTCAAAGAATAACTAGAGAGCATTTATACAAGAACATAGGTTCAAATATTTAGAACGATCTCATAGTTCATGGACACAAGACTGAAAATGAAATAGTTCACATTCAGCAAATCCATGGCACAGCATTTGAAAAATTCCACAAAGCTTTCTCCAACAGGAAACTTGTAATTTCTTTATGCAAAAGGAAATAGTTCTTCTTACATCAGATTCGCACAAATCTGTCTGGGAAAAAGTCCCTCTTTTCCTCTAATTCTCTTATACTTATACTACAAGGAAAACTCTTCGGCTACCCCTCGGTAACCTTTGGGCTCCCCCAACCATTTAATCTCACACCTTTGTCCTTTTGTGAGTGCTCATGATTCATACAAACATTACATTTCAGATTTATGATTTAAGAGCACTTTTATGAAAATGCACCAGCTTGGTAACTAACGAAATTTTCCAAGCCTGATCCTTTGCTTCTATTTATTGCGCTCAGTAATCCACTGGTCCCTTGCTAGACCCTATTGAGCTCAGACTTGAATTACTTCTTCTCCATCCTCATCTCTGCTTCTACATTTTCTTTCTCTTTTGTCTTCTAGACATGTCTTCTCTACAGCAGCAATAACCCTGTCATGAACAACCAGTCCTTAAATCATCTAGCGTTTGACAAAGTAACACAATTTGTATCAATACATGCATTCTATGAAATGAACTATAACAAATCTAAAGTATGAAAAGATAAGGCAAAGATAATCCTGCAAGCTGGGCCTGAAAATCCTCTAAATCCATTGTCCGAAGTAAAAAAACAAGTCTGAAAAATAGACTTTTATCTCAGTCCAGGCCCCATGTGGACCAATTCAACATCCTCCATTGAAAACATGAAGACTGACAAAGTAACCACCATTTCTCAAAACACCAAACCCTTAAACTGTGTTCTACATCTCAGAAACCTTGACTCGACCAGCGTCCATGGGAAACTTTTCCATCCCATAAATAAAGTGACAGCACAACAAACGAAGGGAAAACCCTACCGACAGTCGGAAGCAAAAACACTAAGCATCGGAGGATCAGTTCAATGAGTAGTCTCAACGGTGGGTGACGGACAAACTCTGGTCTCCGCAATGTCGGTGAGAAAAAACATTAAGTGTCACCATAGTCAAGAATTGGATAGAAAAGCCACTAACTAGTAAGGTATTGACAGATGAACCAACTACAATGCCAGAGTGATAGTGTACTGCACAGCCACAATGGTGGCAATCATACAACCTAATGGTTCTGCGAAAAACTAAAAATTCGGCGAAATAAAACATTAAAAACTCCAGCATCGGACATTAGAACAACTACAAAATCGAACGATTAGTCTGCTAAGGGGTGAAACGATGGAAAATAATCAAAGTAAGCCTCTCGATCAAAGCCATAAAACTTTCCGATAGCAAAGCGAAAAACAATAAAACACGGCATCGACGAGGATAAGACCTAATCCGTCGGAACGTTCATTATTGATCCTTCAAAACGGCAGTTGCACAGATAACTTATAGTTCCAAATCAAACTTCAATTGACTTCCGATAGTGTTAAAACAAGAAAACGCAAATTAAATAGCTGATCATTAAAACCAAGGAACCGACGAAAATCAAAACATCAGTGAAAATCAGAACAAACCATGTCAGATGGTTAGTGCACTCTAGAGCCACAATTGCAAGAATCAAATAGACTAGGGCTTTCGATCAAAGTCATAAACCACTCCGAGGGAAAAAATAAAAGATCATCGCAAGCAAAAGTTTGAAACAGTAAAGTCACGTAATCGGCAAAGAAAAACTAACCATCGGCCCATTCTTTATCTTTCCTCCAAAACAGTGGCGATATAGAAGGTTGATGCTCCGATCGCGATAGAATAAAAAATACAGATAGTCCAAAGAAAACAAATAGGTAAAGGTGCATTGGCGAAAATAAAACTGGCCATCTGAACGTTCATTACTTAATCTCCACAATGGCAGCGGCGTAGAGAACTACGGCCCCAATTTATAGTTCAAATGACTTCCGACAGTGAAAAACAAAATTTCAATTTCAAGTCCAACAAAAGATAGTCATTCAAACTCCCGAAAATGGAAATCAATTTACCCCAATTTAACCTCACAAGATCCAAATTTGTAGCAGAAAACAACATTGTTCAGCAATCCAAACAAATCTAAGCCAGACAAAATTTAAAAGGAGGGTCCAAAATTTAAAAAAAAAATTGGGAAATTGTTGCAGCTGCAACAATTGGCGACTACTTGGTGAACCCAGATCTCTGGACAATTTCTTCCTTAAGTAACAGGCTATTTAACACTAAAACCAACATGTTCAATTCTTCTAGATGTGTGGATTTCCCAAATGGAAAATGTATGTACTTTTAACCATTGATAATAGTACAATTTAGGAAAATGGAAACCAAGATTTCAAAGTCAATATAACTCTTTTGAGGACAGGAATATGAGTTTCATTTTTACCTCTGCCTTTGGGTAGCTTTTAGCTTGGACACCACAGGATTGTAACATATGGTAAACAAAAATATTCATTTGTTCATCATTTCCATGTCATTTTGCACTTTTTGTGCTTTTGGACTTTTTTCCTTTCATTTGAGCTCTCTTGCATGCCTTTCTTTCTGAATTTTTTATTCAGGCTCCTCTATCCATAGTGTCCTTTTGTGTGAGAGATGTATTGATTTTCAGCTCATGGATGGAGAAGAACTTTGGCAATTTTGTACTTGTATGCTTTAGTACTTTGTTTTGATACATATTGCTTTCTTAGGACATTTTGACTCTTATTTGCCTTTTTGGCTTTCAATTTTTGGCATGGGATCATTTATATATAATATACTATTTACCTTGCTTCCCTTCCATGGGTCTTTTGTTGTCACTCCCTAGGACATTTTTAAATGTGAGATGGATGGAGCCTCGAAATAGTATTCCAGACCTTTTGATCCTGATTTATTTTACAAGGATTAAGTAGGAATTCAATGTGTTCATAGCCATTCAGGAAAACTGCTAAACTAGAAGAAATTCTTTTAGATAAACCAATAGTACACAGTCTTACACTCAAGGACTTTAGTTAATCCAGAATTCTGATGCCCTCCATGCAACCAAACATTTTCCTCTTTTATTGAAATCAATCAAAATCTAAACTAAAAATAGGGAGAAATAAAATAAATCAAACATACAACAAAATCAGTTTGTTTATGTACAAAACAAACACAAAAATCAGGAAAAAAAAGGTTTGAGAACTAAACCATTAACTGGTAAGTTCTCTTCCTAGCCCTATAAATATTGCAATTTGTAGGTTGAGGGGCCAAGTTTTGCTGCAATCTGAAAAGGGCCTACCCATAAATGTTGAAACTTCGTGTGTTTCCCCTTTTCATCATGCTGGTGATCCCACTTAAGAACCAGGCCTCCCACTCCAAATTCCTTTTCTACAGCTTTGTGATTATCAAACCACCTCTTCACTACTTCCTGTTGTTGCTTAAAATGTTCTTTGGCCCTCGACCTAGACTCTTCCGCCTTGAAAATATTAAAGATTCTAATTTGTAGGATTTCGTTATATGTTCCTCTAGACTCTTGACCTATTATGGAAGATGGTATCATAATGTTAGGAGGAAGTACAACCTCTTTTCCATAAATGAGGGTATAAGGTGACACACCTAAGGAATTCTTGGGTGTGACCCTATCATCCCAAAGAGCATTCGGTAATGATAAATGCCACCTTCTCTACTTTTCTATCACATTCTTTTTTAAGATCCTGATCAGATTCTTGTTTGTAGATTCTGCCAAACCATTTCCTTGTGGGTAATAGTTCACAGAATAATGCAACTTAATTCCTCTTTCATGAGAAAATGTAGTCAATCTAATAGAATAAAAATAAGTAGCATTATCGAAAACTAGGGAAATTGGAACCCCAAACCTGGTCATAATATGATCTTGCAAGAAATCCATGACCGCATCTTCATTGAATTTACGTAACAGAATGGCCTCGACCCATTTAGTGAAGTAGTCAGTTGCTGTTAAAATATATTTGTGCTACAAGGAAGAATTTGGTTTTATTTCTCCATTGATATCAATCCCCCACTACTCAAATGGTTCCGTTATCATAAGAGGCTTCAATGGTCCTGCTGCTTTGGCTTGTCTTCCCCACACCTCTGGCAGATATCACACTTTTTAACATGGGCATACACGTCCTTGAACAGCATGGGCCAATAGTATCTGGCTCTGACAATATTATCAGTTGTTGTATCTCCAGAAAAATGACCTCCAGCAGGCCCATCATGTAACTCTATTATGACCCTTTTTGCGTCTTCTTTCTTTAAGCATCTGAGAAGGACTCCATCATAATTCTTCCTGAATAAAATTCCATCAATGATCTGATACGCAGCTGATTTAAGGCGCAACGGTCTTCACTATTTGGAATTCCAATGTTCTAGCAACAATCCTTCCTAAAGGTAATGAAAAAGGTCTCGGCACCAGGAATCTGGAGCTGTGAAAACAGGACATACATCCATCATATGTAATTTAGCTTCAATTTCCCAATCATTTTCTTCATTATTTTTACCTTCAGCCATTAATTTGCACAGTCCTTGCCCTTTAACTATGGACGCTGGTTTGAATTCGAGGTCATATCCTTGCAAAGCTGTTATCTAGTTGCCTCTTCTTTCTCCTAACTCCTTTTGTACGAAAAGAGACCTTACAGCTAGGTGTGGAACTATTACCTTCGTATGGTTCTTCAGTATGTATGGCCTAAATTGTTTTACCGCTTTGAAAACTGCATAAGAGTGTTTATCCACAGTTGGGTAATTCAATTCGCCCCCCTACAGACCAGTGCTCATATATGATATGGGGTACTTATCTCCCCCATCTTCCTTCTGAGTAAGCACCGCTACTAATGAATCGTCAAATGCAAAAGTGTACAAAATAAAATCCTTCTCAAAATTTGGACTTTTGGGAGAGGGTGCATGAGCAATAAATGTCTTTATTTTACTAAATGCATTCTTCTCTACATCATTCCATTTGAATTGTACACTTTGTTTCACCATTTGCTGCAAAGGTTTAATAATTTGAGCGAAATCTGGCATAAACCTTCACACAAAATTTATTGTCCCCGTGAATGATTGCATACCTTTTTTATTATGGGGTAAGGGGATCTGTTCGATGGCTTTGATCCTTTCTGGGTCTATGGAGATCCCCTTTTTAGACACCACGTGACCCAGTAGCTTTCCTTATGTAACAGCAAACACACATTTCCTTGGATTTAGTGAAATGCCGTATTTTTTGACAACGCTCGAAAATTTGTTTCAGACGGAATCTGTGTTCTTCTCTCTTCTTTGAAAATATTGTGACATCGTCGATATATACTACAACACTACGTCCAATTAGACTATGGAAAGCTATATCCATATTCCTCTGGAAAGTGGCTCCAGCGTTGATGAGTCCAAAGGGCATCCTTCTATAAGCAAAAGTTCCCCATTTTGTTCTGAAAGTAGTTTTAAGTATGTCTTCTTCAGCTACTAACACTTGATTGTAGCCAAAGAATCCATCTAATAACGAAAATAACTCAGAACTTGAAACCATCTGCAATATCTATTCCATGGGTGGGATTGGATAGTTGTCTTTGTCTGAAGCACGATTTAGGTTTCTGAAATCCACACATAGCTTGATTTCTCCATATTTCTTCCTTATTGGTACCAAATTTGAAACCCATTTTCAGTGTCTAACTTTGAATATAATTTTGGCATCCAATATTTTTACTTCATTCTAAATTAACGGCTCCAGTTTTGGATGCATCTTCCTCAAAGGTTGTTGATAAGGCTTGACTCCATATCTAATAGGAATGATGTGTTGTATAATCTTGGTGTCATATGTTTTAAGCTCTTCATATGTCCAAGCAAATACATCTTTGTATTGTTTGAACAAACTAATGAACTTGTTTATTTCACCTGGAGAGCAACACTTTCCCAAATTTACATATTTGGGTTTAACTTCAATTCCCATATTTATCAGCTCGAATTGAAAATATGAGCTATGAGTCTTGACATTTGATGGTCTTCTGAATTTGTTGTCTAAATCAAACATCCTCTCTAAGGTTCTGATCCCTTTGGGAATGAAGTTGTCAAATTTTAACTCAGCTTGGTGTTCTTTGTCATCGATAATTGCCCCATTGAAAGTTTCATAATTCATCAAACATTCTAATATTTGTTGATCATCATCAAAAAATCATAGATTGGTAATCATGTTTGGAACTGAAGGCCTGAAAAGTGATTCAATAGAAAACTTGTTATTTGTAGGTACAAGCCTTGCAGTCGAGGTAGCTAACAAGTTCGTCGCTGCATTCTTAAGCCTAGGAATGGATACAATATTAAATGCATCAAAATTTGTAAGCAAATCCCACACTTCATTCTGATAAGATTTTGAATGAGGTGAGATGCAATGTATCTATTTTTGAATTTGCTTTACAATTATTTCAGAATCCCCATACACTTTCATATTTTCAACTTTTAATTCAATTGCTTTTCTTATTCCTTGAACTAAAGCTTCATATTCGGCTATGTTATTGGTACATTCAAATTCTAATCTACACAAAAGAAAATGTTTATTTTTCTTTGGATCAATCAGGACACATTCGGCTCCTGATCCTTCCAACATTTTAGATCCATCAAAGAAAAGTGTCCAAAAACTATTTACTTCTATTGTACTTGAATCAACAACTACATCTGAAACTGATTCTACTATTTTATAGTCAAATTCATCAGCCCATGAAAAATGAAGGAGATTGGGCTGTGTGTCTGGTGTACCTCTGGCTTCTTCCGCTTGGTAGTTGCCCAATTCTAGTTCAATAAAGTAATTCCCGAATATAGAATTGACTGGTTCATTGTTACCCTCCAACTGAGTAACATTGTGCTTCATGCGGGGCTCTCTTGATACTTTAATTTGATTTGGAATTCCCTTATAAGCCAACCACAAATGTGAACAATCAGAGGCAAAATATTCATTTAACTTTACTGACCAATCCCGACTCAAAACATGTCCATAAGCCTCAGATATGTCAGCTACTACAATATCGATGAACTGACATACCTTTTCATTTGAAGATAATTGAATCAGCAAATCCTCCATTTCCCCAATTACCTTCACATTTGTTCTGTTTAACTGGATAACCTGCGAGGTAGATGTTTTAGGCTATCCATTTATATTTTTGCAAAATGAAAGTGGCATAACATTGACTAAAGCCACCAAGACTACAAAACAGTTGTGCACGTTATGATTGAAAATTTCAAAGGTCAAGAGAAATGGTGGGGTTTTGCATTTAGGCTTACCTCCCACACTTGCTTCACCAATTTCTTCTTCTTGGGGTTGATTGTTGGCATGAAGCTTTTCTTCAGGTGTTTCAAGTTCTTTTAACAATCTTTCTTTCTGCTAAGGCATATTACACATTTCAAACAGTGATATATTTGCCTTAGCCATTTTAATATATTCCACAATGTCATACTCCATCTTATGTTCTTTGAGATTCTTTTTTACATCATCAGTATTCTCCTCAATGGGCTTAATCTTGACATTGATTTGCTTTGGATCCTGACTTGTAATGGTGAATTCAGGTATTTTATTAGTTCTGTTGCTCTTCTGAATTTTCTTTACATTCTTTTGAAGTCTCTTAATTTTCGGGATTATTGAGTTGTCTTTACTTACCAAACCTTGAATTCTTGTTGTCACGTTTGTTTCTGATATCTCCTCATGTTTGAGAGTACCTTCATATTTTGTATCAAAAAGTGAGACACAGTCCCATAAAACCAGAGCATCGTCCTTTTTTTTTCTGTGGATTTATTACCCTTTTCTTCCTCATCATCAGCTTCTGTTAGTTTAGAGTCCAATAGCTAATTCATTACTAATTTCATTGAATTTATCCATTGAGGGCAATTTTTTTTAGATTGGGGCTGTTGATGAAAGGTGCAAAAGTTATCCATACCCACCTCTATTAATTTCATTGACACAGGACTGTGTGGAGGAGGCTTGGATTGATTGTTGTCCTGTCTTCTTTTATAGTAAGGCTTATAAGATTTATGAGCTTCTTTTTCCTTTTCCAAATCTATTATTCTATTAGACAGTTTTTGCATCATTTTTAACATTCCTTCAAAGTCACGTGACTACTCTTATTTAGGCTTAGAAAGTAATAACGGTTTCTTACCAAAAATGTTTTCTCCCGACTGCTTAGGATAATCTTATATGCTCTCTTTTTCAGCTTCTACTCTCTCCACTTCTTCATACGTTTCTGACAATGTAGGTTTGACTTGCATCTTGGAAAACATGACCAAGTTTGGCCCTAAAACTGAAGTATAGCATTCGATCAGGACCTCATCATATGGTTTATTAGTTGCAGAAAAATTCTTAAGATAAGCAACAAACCTTTGGGTGAAACTATGCACTTTCTCTTTTCTTTCTTTCTTCAAAGCACATAATCCTTTCATTAGGGCTGCATATTTATTTCTGAATATCCTTTCAAATGTGTCCCAATTTGGGATTGAGTTTGCAAGCATAGAAAAATACCATGAGGGTGCTGCTCCTTTAAAGGTATGTGGAAATAATCTACAGACTACATCTTCATGTTCTCCCACCCTTAGTCCTTCTATGGCCAAGTAAAATCTTTTCAAATGGTCATCTACCAAAATATTTTCACTTGGGTCAAACTTGGCTAACATTTTCTCAAAATCCTGAGGTAATTCATGCAAAGGAGGTGCTAGGTTTAGAGGTGACCTAGCCTTCCAAGCAGGTGGTGGATTTGGTGGGTTGGGTGGCTGATTTGCGTTTACGCCTGCCATGATTCTGGGTGGATAATGAGGTGGTGAATGAACAAGGTTTTGAATAGGTGAACCATAAGGTGTCTCTGGGCCCAACTGATTCAGAGGTTGAACAACTTCTTGTACGTCTATTTCTACCAATTCTTCAAAATCTCCAACCAATATTGTGTCTTCCAATATAGGGCGGTCTTTCTTCTTATATTCTCTTCTAGGTAAGACATGGATAATTAGTAATCCTTCAGTCTTCTTCACATATGCCCTAGTATTTCTTCTCAAATCATTCACTACTTCGTTATTAATAGAATACTAATAAGCGTTTCCTAGTAAACGTTCCCAACTAGCCCGTTACTATTTGGTATGGGGAATCTGTCCAGTTTATGGTCCGAATACCATAGTTCAAGTAACAAAATAAAAAGGTTTTACCGGTTGTAGCCTGGTCCACCGTGTATGTTTTAGTTTTTACATTAAAGTATGAGATGCAAGTGCCTATCTAAGAATGAATATTGATAGAGAATACAAGGAGTGGTCACAATGTGATGCGCAGGTTCTTACCTCTCGTCTTAAACTCTCTGGCATCTAAATCACACACAGCAAGAAAACTAAAAATAACTATCTAACCTATCCCTAGGGAGCAAGATTATCATTCACTAATGAGTAATGTGTTTTGCGCATGCATTAAGAAAGATCATAGATAGATGATACTTCTTTCAAAACACATGAACATTTAAAGATATTTGAACAACTTGATATCCAATTGTTCATGAGCAAATTCATTACTCATAGTGGAAAATTCAAAGAATAAACTAGAGAGCATTCATACAAGAACATAGGTTCAAAGAGTTAGAACGATCTCATAGTTCATGGACAAAACATTGAAAATGAAATAGTTCACATTCAACAAATCCATGGCACAACATTTGAAAAAATCCACAAAGCTTTCTCCAACACGAAACTTGTAATTTCTTTATGCAAAAGGAAATATTTCTTCTTACATCAGATTCTCACAAATCTGTTTGGGAAAAAGTCCCTCTTTTCCTCTAATTCTCCTATACTTATACTACAAGCAAAAATCTTGGGCTACCCCTCGGTAACCTTTGGGCTTCCCCAGCCGTTTAATCTCACACCTTTGTCCTTTTGTGAGTACTCATGATTCATACGAACGTTACATTTCATATCTACGACTTAAGAGCACTTTTATGAAAATGGACCAGATTGGTAACTGACGAACTTTTCCAAGCCTAAGCCTCTGCTTCTATTTATTACACTCAGTAATACACTGGTCCCTTGCTAGACCCTATTGAGCTTAGACCTGACTTTCTTCTTCTCTATCCTCATCTCTGCTTCTGCATTTTCTTTCTCTTTTGTCTTCTAGACATGTCTTCTCTACAGCAACAATAACCCTGTCATGAATAACCAGTCCTTAAATCACTTAGCATTTGACAAAGTAACACAAATTGTATCAATACATGCATTCTTTGAAATGAACTATAACAAATCTAAAGTATGAAGAGAGAAGGCAAAGAGAATACTGCAAGTTGGGCCTGAAAATCCTCTAAATCCACTATTCGAACTAAAAACACAAGTCCAAAAAATAGACTTTTATCTTAGTCTAGGCTGCATGTGGACCAATTCAACATCCTCCATTGAAAACATGAAGAATGAAAAAGTAACCACCATTTCTCAAAACACCAAACCCTTAAACTACGTTCTACATCTCAGAAACCTTAACTCAAACAACGTCCATGGGAAACTTTGCCATCCCATAAAGAGAGTGATAGCACAACAAATGGTGGGAAAACCCTATCAACATTTAGAAGAAAAAACACTAAGCATAGGAGGATCAGTTCAATGAGGAGCCACAATGGTGGGTGACGAACAAGCTCTGGTCTCTGCAATGTCGGCGAGAAAAGATATTAAGTGTAGCCATAGTCAAGCATCGGATAGAGGATCCACTAACTAGTAAGGTATCGACAGATGAACCAACTACAACGTCGGAGCGATAGTGTACTGTGCAGCTGCAATGGTGGGAGTCATACAGCCTATGGTTCCCCGGAAAAATAAAACTTTGACGAAATAAAACATTAAAAAATGCAGCATCGGATGATTAGTCTCCTTAGGGGAGCAACAACAGAAAATAATCAAACTAAGTCTCTCGATCGAAGTCATAAAAATTTCCAATAGCGAAGAGAAAAAACAATAAAACACGGCATCGGCGAGGATAAGCCCTAATCCGTCGGAACGTTCATTATTGATCCTTCAAAACGGCGGCTGCACAGATAACTTATAGTTCTGAATCAAAATTCGATTGACTTTCGATAGTGTTAAAACAAAAAAACACAAATTAAACAGTTGATCATTAAAACCAAGGAACCAGCGAAAATCAAAACATTGGTGAAAATCACAACAAACCATGTCAGATGGTTAGTACGCTCTAGAGCCACAATTGTGGGAATCAAATAGACTATGGATTTTGATCAAAGTCATAAACCACTTCAAGGGAGAAAATAAAAGAACATCGAAAGAAAAAGTTTGAAACAATAAAGTCATGTAATCGGCGAAATAAAAACTAACCATTGGCCCATTCTTTATCTATCCTCCGAAACGCCAGCGCTATAGAAGGTTGATGCTCCAATCGCGATATAATAAAAAACACCAATAGTCCAAAGAAAACAAATAGGTAAAGGTGCATCGGTGGAAATAAAACTGGGCATCGGAACGTTCATTGCTTAATCTCCACAATGGCGGCTGCGTAGAGAACTACGGCCCCAATTTACAATTCAAATGACTTCTGACAGCAAAAAACTAAATTTCAAGTTCAAGTCCAAAAAAAGATGGTCATTCAAAATCCCAAAAATGGAAAACAATTTACCCCAATTCAACCTCACAAGATCCAAATTTGTAGCAGAATACAACAGAGTTCAGCAATCCAAACAAATCTAAGCAAGACAAAATTTAAAAGGACGGTCAAAATTTAAAAAAAAATTGGGAAATTGTTGCAGCTGCAACACCACCCTAAAAGCTAGGGTTGAAGAATGACCTTTCTAGATATTTTTTCAAGTTATAAAATCAATACTTATCCTTCTTTGTACATTATCCAAGAAGCTAAACCTCAACTCTGATCTTTATGTTTGGGGTCAAGGAATATGCATCTAGGGTTTCGTTGCTTCTTCCCTATGTTATCAAATACGAGTTTAAGGGTTGTTTCCTTCTCTGCTGAACTGTGAAATGTACTAGGTCATGACTTCTTGCAGTTAACTCGTGGACTATTAGTGTCCCTCTTTTTGAGCCATGATTTCAATCAAGTAACTTGTGAACTGTGTAGTGTCACTCTTGCTAAGCCATGATCTCAATCAGCTAACCTATGACCTGCGTAGTGTCCCCCTGGCTAGTCGTGACTGATTTGAAACCATTATGGGCTAGGTGTGATAGTATTGGCCCCTCTTAGCATACCCTGATTGTTTTGGATCCCTCTAGGGATGGCCATGACTTTTTTGGAAACCGTGTGGATAGGTCATGACTATAATAACTTAATAAGTCCTCTCCCAACAAACTGTGACTGTAATAGCCCTCTCATAGAAGGCCATGACTATAATAGTATTCTAGCAGGCCATGAGTGTGTTGAATATCCTGTAGGAAAGTCATGATTGTAATAATATTACTTCTAATTGGGGTGTGGATTGTGGTTAACTATTCCTAACTAGGCTGGGTTGTTCTTGTCTATTAGCTTGACATTGCTAAACCTAGTGGATTGTGATTGTGTAAGACCCAACCTAGTGGGTTGTGACTGTGTATCCTAGCGACTATGTAAGAAACATCCTAAGTGGGCTATGAATGTACCTTACCTCTCTGACCATGACTTGTTTGCAGCTCACCTCAAACTGAGTTGTGGTTGTGTTAAGCCCCAAATGACAGCTTAGCATTGGTGTTAAGTATTGCTAAGGTCTCTTGAGGGTGTTTGATTGTATTTGGGGTTGAGTATCTTCTGTTGCTACTCTTCACACTTGATAACTAAGATATCTTTCTTACTACTGTAATTTCATAGCCTTAAATCTAACCTTCTATCTCTCAAGGTATGTTGATTGTTTCTATGGTAACTTGTCAGATATATTCCAAGCTTTGAACATTGGAATCAATTCATTATCATTCTAATGAAAAGGGTAGACTGTTCTCTACAATGTAATCTTTTAGAGTTAAGAAAATTACATATGGTAATTTGTTATCTCTTGGTTTCATTTTCCATGTGAAAGTGGAAACCACCCCAATGCCACTAGGAGCCTACATCTACACACCTTCATAAATGCATCCAATCAATACCTACCTTCAACGCTTTTCAATTTCATTTACACAGCATTTAAATTGCCCTTAAATGCTAATTTATTCTTGGTGTGGGCTACCCAGGTTCTGTTATCAGTGTCCAATAATCTGCCAACAGCTTTCAGTTAATCCATGCGTAAGTTATATTGCTTTGAGTGTATGAGAATTGCACTTAACTTCCCTCCATAAAATGCAAAATAAAAATTGAGAATTGTTCCATTTTCACAGAATGCAAAATAAGGATGGGCGATCATGCCCAACTTAAAAATTAGGATTCCAAACTAGATGTGATAGCCAAGATAGCCTGTGAAATGAAGGACATCCCTGTTGCACCTTCTGGTTTGCATGGATTTTGACCGAGCATTGATCTCTATAACATTAAATATTATATGAATAAATTAATGTTCATAAGAGAAAGACTAGGTTTATCTATAACACTATATTACTTTATTTGTGTACATGTACTAGAATTATCCACCAGAGAAGCTTGTGGACATAATTGCAAGGGTTTTAGCTTTAGTACCACCCTGGACCTATGTATATCATGACTCTTAACTACATGCCTCTAATCACTAGCTACATCTTGTGCATAGGAGTTGAACTTGAGATATTGTCAATGAACACACATTGGGCACCATGCTAAGGGAAATGGTAAGTTTCTTAGGATTTATCTGATTTCTATTGTTATCATTATTATTTTAAATATTTCTAGTTTGTCAAATATAATTCTAAAATCTAGGCAGAAGTCTCATGGTCACAATTGAGTACCTAGAAGCAACATATGATAGCCATCTTCAATACATATCGTTATTACAAATAGGTGAGAGATCCCAATGGTGGGGAATAACTTGATGTAGTTTTAGGGAAGGAGACCTTGGTAGAGGATAAATTTGATGCAAAGAATCATGAATCAATGGTGCTTATTAAGTTGACAATAGCTAACAAGATGCATATAGAAGAGTAGGACTTTGATGGTACATATAATTTGGAGGCAATTGTGAGAGATTCATACATTTTTTTATGAGATGAATGGTTCATAAACTGATGTTGCACACAAAACACAAAATGAAGGCACTCAAAGTGCATAAATGCATATACGAAATATAATATTTTCTTATTGTAATAATGATACATGATGATTAAAAATTACAAGGAATTGAGCATGAACATTGTGGAGGAAATATAAAGACAATACGTTTTGGTCACTTGGGTATATCCACCTAGTGGGCTTGATATCACACAAATATGCACAGGAAAATTCACCTAAAAACTATAGGTAAACCAACATTAGTCACAGTTGGAAGCCTCTATGGGTTCTTACTATAGGTAAACCAACATTTTATTAAATCTGTGGGTTGTCACCTAATTGAAATTTTGTTTCAAGAAGAAGATAGGGGATTTATATTTTAATTTTTTCAGAACCTAATTGAAATTTTGTTTCCAGAAAAAGACAGATGATTTATATTTTAATTACCCCAGTTAAGTTGGTAATGTTGTTATTAAGGTGCCAGAAAGATCAATAATCTTGAGAAACATGACAATTGAAAGAAATAATTCTGGAACCTATTAATTTGTCCACTGTTTGGTATTACCAAACTCAAAATTTCTCGAAAAATTAGATCTATAGGAAAATCTTAAATATCATTATGACCCTTTGATATTCTTTTGCATCTCTCGTCTCATTTTTAGTAGATTTTTTTTGTATATGTTAACCTAAATAACTAATTCTCCTCACTCCCAAGAGGACCTACCACCTTCCAATATCGTGTACTAAGTACTAAGGCTTCTTTGATGCTAAATTTATTTGTGCAGATGACTCGGCTGGAAATAAGATTTGTATGGAAATGGGTTATTTTAGGTGCAAGTCCGATGGTAGCCACATACATATCTCATAACAAGATTTTTCAAGCTCTTATGCAAGTTTCAAGTTTTTTAGGTCTTCACTAGTCATTAAACCCTCTTCCATTTCTCCATGTTTTGAAAGGCTTCTAGTTTCCTCCAATATATTTCTGGCATGGGGCACACCTAGAAATGTTGAGAAGAGGAATTTGGTTTGATAACTCATCTTTCACATCTTTACTTAGATTAAGAATTTTCAATATGGACATGTTTTTTTATATGTTCAATTTCAATTAATGCACATGCATTGATTGACATAAATTATGAAGAAGCCATGACGAATGTCTGAGTTGAATCGATTCCCAATTCTCATCACGTGCTGGCCAATGGAGAAGGTAATAAAAATTGAAGTAAGAGAATATATCAGCTAAGATTATTCCATTTGACAATATGCTCAGTGGTCCTCTCCTAGGGAGCCTTAGAAAGTGCATCAAAATCTAGGATCTGGAAATTTCTTTTAAGGGATTTACATGTTCCATTCTAGAACTGTGGCTAGCTTGAGGGGATGGATTGATCTCTTCATTTGGTGTGATGTCAATATCTATGAATGATAGTCTATTGTAAGTATAGCATGATTATATACTACAATGTCTAGTCTTTATGGAGCAACAGATGGCAATGTTATAGGTCTAGTTAGTCTGATGCCTTTTTATTGAAATGAATTGAACTTTTGAACGAATTGTGAGAAATTTGAATTTCATAAGTTGGGTCCATTTCAATATGTTTGGCGTGAAATATGGACTGAGTGGCTCTATGTTTCACTTTGTTTTTCATGTAGTGGTGGTAGTTTTATCATATCTATGTAAATCATCATTAGGCTATTCAATTGATGTTAGATGTCATAAGCACATTGACATCTAATGTAGGATGTATTTTTAGAAGACTTGAAAATTCATCAATGAAGCCATTTCACTTATGATTCAGTAAAAATGGGATTACAATACCTTGGATATATTTTCAAATGATTTATTGTAGTAGAGAGTAATTACACTAGAATGCCAAAGAAATGCCAATATCTTGGATAAAGCTTCAAACGTTTTAATAAAATTGTCATTTGGTTCTATTTTTTGCTTCTTTTTTGTAGTTATGTTAGTGTTAACCCAAAAAATCCATCACTTAGCTCTACATGGCCTACACCACCCAAGGACACCCATTCACGACCCTCGTAACACCCCATTAGACCCCCGCGCCCTAAAAAAGGCTTAAAAATGAGTAAAAGGGCTTAAAAACCCCAAAAAGGAGCCTAAATAACTCTCCTAGGGGCTAAAGCCTCTAAAAAGGGGCTAAAACTCCTCAAAGGAGCCTAAAACCCTAAAAGAAGCTAAATTAAGGGAGGAAGGGGATAAAATCCCAAAAACGGGGCTAAAGCCCCGACCAAGGGCTTAAAACCCTAAAAGTCCCCAAAAAAAGATATAAAAGAAGGAGTGGGGGTCACTCTAAAACACTCCTCCCTTGCATACTGTTATGCTACGTGAGTGGATTCCTTGAGACCATTTTCCTCTCAAGCCACCCACACTCCCTCTCATCCATCTTCCCTTTGAGCCATAGCTCCCCCATTGCCAAGAGAGGTGCTTCTCCAAGCTAGGGCATGGTGGCCAATTTCCACCAAAAGAAGGTATAATTTTTGTTTTATTTTGTTTATTTGAGTTTTCCTAACATCTATTTGCTTGAAGGTTTATGTCCTAACATGTTCTTGCAGGTCTCCATTGTTGTATGCAGGGCCTCGAAGGTCTTTAACCCATAACCTTGTGTGGATAGGGGTTTCATTTTTCTTTGATTTATGTTCTATATTCCAGTTCTATTTATTTTTCTTTGCATTCACCACTAGGAACCTATCCTTCCATCCTTTATATGAAAGGTAGACATTCCTACCATGTAGCAAGGGAGAAATCCCTGCTACAGAATTGGAGACCATACCAGGTCGATCCCACAAGATCCCTGGGTTTATTTTTCAAAGTTTTAGTTTTTAGTTCTGTTTTTCCCTAGTTTATTTTTCTGTTAAATATAGCTTAGATTCTTGTTTATTTACATTTATAGTTATTTCTAAGCCTCCTTAAGGCCAATACAAGCCCATTTGGCCACAGTACTAGTTACTGTTGGCCATTCTATGATTTGCAAATCACTCAACTGTGCAAAAACGCCCGAACCGAATTTCTGAAAATTCACCTATGTTCAGGATCATTTTCTGCCCAAAACGTTGAGCCATTTGTGAATCTGATTTCTAACAGGGGTAAAAGGGCTCGTTTTTGAAGTGGGTTTTCAACCGTTTGAGGTAATTCCTCACGGTTTGATTAGAATCCACTTCAAAAAAACAGGACTTTTATAGGTGCACGACCCATTTTTGGGCTTCACTGTTTGCTTTTATCGGGACTGTCAATGCGGCTCAGCCACCTCTGTCCATCTGAACCATTTCATTTCTGTTTCTAATTCATTTTATTGTAATTACATCAATAAACAAAGTGTAAATTCAAAGTAAAATTTAATGGCTTAATTAAATGAATGCAACTTAACTAAAATCAACCTAAAACTAACTGTCTTGCTAACCCTTTCTCCTCTACCCAGTCACCACCCTTCGGGGTATTCTGGTATACAATGAAGGGAAAGCTTGTATAGACCTAGGTCGTTCATTCAATATTGTTCTAAACCATTAAAACCGGATGATCTAGAAGGTAGAGGGGGTAGAGAAGTAGGGCTTCTCACGGCGCCAAGCATCCTCCCTGTTGACCAACCTTGCATTCAGGAGGTGACCTGTGGATCTACGGATGGGATTAGTCCCATTGTGTTGAGATCCCAGCACCTTCTCTTGGTTGAATAGGAATATCAGTGTGAGGTAGTCATCTAGTTAGGCTATAAACATTCAGGGTTAAAAACTGTATCTGTTTACAAATTTCTGATTTTTCAATGATTGCATGCATAATGACATGAACTCTACCACAATATGATGAATTCATAAACCATTTGTAGCTACCAAATACTAGAAAGATAGAAAATAAATACACCATACCAAGTAATCAACCCAACTCAGTTCATGACGTTGAGAGAGCCTCAAAATTTATCAATTTACACTAAGTTCAAACAATCTGCAATCTTTGAGGACATAAGTCCTTGACTGCTTCAACTGTGGGAAGTACTTGGGCTCTGCTCAGAAACTCATTGTGAGGAGTACCACAGGAACCCCAAAGTAGCTGGCCTCTGAGAGGAATTGCCAAGCCAAATGGGCAACGACCCCTTCCGATTGAGTAGACACACCTGTGAGTAAAAATCCAAGCATTGTCTTTTGGAAGTCTTGGTGGCCGAGTGACCACCTAAAGCCAATAGGAAGCCACTGAAACTGGGGTCCAAACATCATTCCCATCAGCTTGATTAACATCTAACACAATTGATCCCTCACGCTCTTCCCCATTCCTAAGAGGTGAACCACCATAATTTGGAACACTCAATTGACACCGTCGAAACCGTTCTCAATGATCTCCCACACCATCAGAAGTCCACATAGCCTCTGATTCAGATTCAGAGCCATATCAGTCTGAACCAGACCTCCATACTGCACCATTAAGCCCCATGGCTGGTGCCAGCCCGGATCTATTTTTCGGCATCTCCATAGCAAGTGGACCCATGTCCACACCAAAACCTATCACCAATAACCCTACAAGTGGCCTAAGCATAGTCTTGTAAATTGTCATCAGGAAGCTGCGAGCACCTATAGTGACTAGCCAAGCTGGCCCACTTGCAACACACAGGGGCAGTGGCCCCTCCACACACATGGACCCTCCACACACACTACCCCTCCTACCACATAGGGGGGCAGCAGACCATCCACTTACATTGCCCCTTCTGTCATACATGGGGGCAATGTCCCTGCCACTCATACTATCCCCCCACAACACTTTGGGGCATTGTCCCATCCGCAATGGTGCCAGCGCAAGTACCCCCAGTTGTGTAGATGCATTATGCACCTGCAAACCCCACCACCATCACAGATCCATCCCACATCAACTTGGAGTCAAACCTGCTATTCATGGCTCATCTTAACCTGCCTGATTTGGCTCGGTTAACAAATGACCCCATTCACCACCAAGCATTCTGACCACCCATGCCAACCAAGCTGCCATCAGACATTTCCAAGTTTGAAGGCAAAGCAGGGGAATGTCCCCAAAACCACATAATGACATTCCATCTATGGTGCCTATCAAACAACATCGTAGATGATTCCATCATATTGAGTCTATTCCAACGCACCCTCATAGGGGATGCAGCCAAATGGTACAATGAGCTACCACAAGCCAAGTACCCTGATCTCAACTCCCTAGCCTTCATGTTCCTACAATATTTCCAACTCCCCATTAGATATGACGAGGGGGTGGAGATCCTATTATCCTGCCAGCAAAACACCGCCACTCATATAACTAACCATATCCATGAGTGGCACCGACACCGTAGCCTATGTAAAATACAACTTGACGACAAGATCTTCTTGGATTGGTTCCTTAAGACCTTTCTCCCACCGATAGCTAAGGACGTCGCATCCGAATGTCCCCATTCTGAAAAAAGGCCATATTGAAAGCCCAACAGTTTGACCTTATCTACGCTCAGTCTGGATACCTATACACCGTCATCCCAGATGCTCCTCACGCAGCCACCTCCTATCGCGACGCACTGGGGGCATCTCATGTGGCGAATGGCATCATAGGCTCTTTCTCCCAATAGTTGCAGCATCGTTCGACACCATCTGTCATTACACCACAACCAAGAAACACTGGTAGTGTTGCTTACCACAACCAAACTCTAGACTATGGAAAAATGATGTCCCATTCTAGAGAAAGAACTTCCTATGCATAGCCTGCACCACCGCAATAGGCTCAGGACATGGCTTGTCCAACACAGCAGTATGCGGGGGAAATTCTCACATTTGTGGCACCACCACCCCCACAAATATACTATGCACCACCAGTGCAAATAGTTCGATCCCCCACCCCCGTTCCACCCGCTCTGTTGGGACAAGTGTTCGGACAACAAAATCGTCCCAAACAGCCTACCCCCAACAATCAACAATGGAAATCTAGGAATAATTGGCCTCAGAACCAAGCCAATAACCAACCGCAAGGAGGCAGTCAACAACCAAACCCTCCCAAAAATTCCGTAGGAAACCGACCCGCCCAAAACCCCCCACGACAAAATGCACCAAGACGCAACGCCCCATTCCGCAGAAACCAACCGTGCACACTCTATGATGTTTATGGGCACTACACATTCGAGTGTCCCCTCATGGGTTGTGCTAAGCAGGCCATTCAAAACAAGTCCCAACAGGCCACCAACGCTACAAATCAAGCCCAAATCAACTCGGCACCACAAGGACCTCCCCCCATGGTGCTTCAAAACCCACTACCAGTCCAAGGATTGGTGTCAACCACACCCCCTCCCCAACCCTATCCCAATGCTCTAGGGGCACCTCCCACGGCCGAAACAGGTGCTCACCACCTGCTAGCCATGATGACTGAAGAGGTCAACTTGCAAACCAGACGGAATCAGTACGGTACCACCCTCAAACCCGCTGACACATCAGTGGCATCAACATCCAAAACAATCAACCTACCTCTTCAGTTACCCCCATTCCTGTGCCCCGTCGTATGCAGAATTGCTAATAACGCCACGACTAGAGATGCAGTTAGCTATAGCATTGTGGATGATTTGGCCCAAATGCCAACCACCATGTCCTCTCTTGAGGTACTTAAAACATGCCCAACGCAGCGGAAATCCATAATAGCTGCCCTTGGGGCAGTAGACCCCTCTGACTCCAAGTTGATCACATTCGACACAGAGAACAGAGAACCGTGCATGCCATCGACCATCACGTTTCAAATCCTGGTGTCCATCCAAAATTTGGTTGTGCACTGGTGCATAGTGGATGAGGGGGCATCCATGTGCGTTATGTCTACCTTGGTTTGGCAGAAACTTAGATCACCAATTTTGCAACCGTCCTCCACAAATATGCGGGCTTATGATGAACATCCCACTAAAACCCAAGGAATCCTCCCCCATGTCCCCATCACATTAGCCGGGGAGATAGTGCTGATTGACATAGAGGTCGTCAATGCTCAAATGGACTATAACCTTCTCCTCAGAAGAAGTTATATGTATGCCATGAGAGCAGTCGCATCAGCTATCTTCCGTCTCATGATGTTCCCCCATGAAGGGAAGATTGTGATGATTGATCAGCTCACTTATCATGGTCCACAAGGGTTAATGGCACCTACCAACATTATCCCTACCATCACCACCATTGAGCCACAAGGGATGACTACACACGCTAATGTCATCCCTGCAATCAACACTATGGTTGACAACACACCAACCTCCCCATTGTTGTATGTGGGCCCTGGGTTGTTTGTCGATCCCACCATGACGGCTCCTTTCCCCTCAGTGTCACCGCCATTGACACAAAATGAGACTGCGGACTTGTGCATGGTCTCATCCAGCACCGCTGCACCCAAACAACAACAACAACTGTAGCCCCAACCACAACCACAACATCGTCCGCAGTCGCAACACCAACAGTAGCTGCAACATCACCTACAGCAGCATCATTACACATAGCCGCAACCACAACCACATCCTTACATGCAACCATTAGGGATTTATCTGGGCTCATATTCAATCCATACGATTCCCTTCCTCTTCCCCCCACCTAGTGTCATGAGCAAGCCGGTAATGGCCAATTTAAGCCTGTCCCACTTTACATTGCGAATTCCAGTATGGTATCTTGATCCACCAACTCAACCAGTAATGCCCCAGGTTGTTTTAACCCTGGTGCAACCCATTGTAGTCGAGTCTCACCCTCCACCCAGCCCACAAAATCCAACCATCGGACCCGCACCCTCATCGCCCCACCCAAAAAGGGCCAGGGGAAAGAATTCCAAAGCCACTGCAGAACCGTGACAAGTCTCGCCTTGCGTCGTCTACGAGCAACAGGGCCATCCAACTCAGAATTGCCCTGAAATCCCCATGATCTGTGGTCATTTGGATGCCATGGATACAAACAAAAACATCCCCGTAGTTGAACTCCCAAACACACCGATATTAAGGAACAAGGAATTGAGAACAAACCATGCTTGCGCCCTTTACGGATTGTATGGCTATTATTCTCACCATTGCCATGACTTGCCTGAATTTCGAATGGCTCTAGCTGACCTCCATCAACATTCCCTTCATTCTGAAATCACCTTGATTGAAGAATTTCACCCCCCACCACCTTCTTCAGACACCATGTCCATCTACATGATGTCCAGTTCAACTGAACCACTTATCTCCACCCCCAACGGCGGTCCATTAGACCTATCTCTTTGTTGCTTCATCAACGATGAGGACACACTTGCAGCTTTGACCGCCACAAAATACCCATGGGACGACATGCATCATCGCTCATTCTTCCTCCCCAAAGAACTTGTGTCGCAGTCTGACCAGTTTTCCATGGAGACCAAAGATTTCATCCATGGGAAGGTCGACTGGTTCAAGAACCCCATCCCAGCACCAGATGCCTTCTAAGAAGGGAATATGGATAACATTTTGCCAATCATTGAAATCGACATCTCAACCAATTCTGAGATTGTTGAAGAAATCATGCTGGGGACATTTTACTCCCTGGAAGAGGTCACTGCTTATAAAGCTCTCTTCCAAGAATTCTGCGACATCTTCGCCTTGTTGTACACTGAAATGCCTGGCTTAGATCCATCCATAGTGGAACACCACATTGACACATGGCCCAATGTGGCACCCGTACACCAAAAGAAATGGCCCATTCACCCTTCCAAAGTGGTCGCGGTTAAAGCCAAGATAGAGAAGCTGTGCACTGCCAGCTTCATCTACCCCATTGTGTACACTACTTGGGTTTCTAATCCTATTCTCATGAATAAAAAACAGGGTACCATTCGCGTCTACACCAACTTTTGCGACCTCAATGGGGCATGTCCCAAAGAAAATTTCCCCACGCCGTTCATCGGTCGGATTATCGATGCATGTGCTGGACATGAAACCTTTTCCTTCATGGATGGATTTTTCGGATATAACCAAATCCAGATCCAAAAAGAAGACCATTACAAGATGGCATTCACAACCCCGTGAGGCACATTTGCATATCGAGTCATGCCCTCTGGCCTGAAAAACGCTGTAGCCACCTTCTAGCATGCCATGACGTATTGTTTCCATGATCTAATTCACATCATCTTGGTCTACCTGGACAATCTTACCGCTCGATCACCAAAACAAGCACAAGATATAGACGACTTGCGGCAAGTCTTCTTACATATATGCAAGTACAAAATTCACCTGAATCCCCTCAAGTGCATTTTCTATGTCCTAGCAGGCCATCTACTTGGATTCATCATCTCTCACAAAGGGATAATGGTAGATCCCCTCAAAGTTCAGGCCATCCTTGATCTTCCTTCCCCAAGAACTCAGCACCAACTATAAATCCTACAAGGCAAGGCCAACTTCCTTCGCTGCTTTGTGCCAGAGTATGCAACAAAAGCTTACGGATTCATCCGCCTGCTTTGCACAAAGATCCCCTTTGTTTGGGATCAGCAAGCACAAGAATCAAGTCTTGACGCACTCAAGCAAGCCCTAGCTTCTGCACCATTACTCTCAGCACCATATTTCACTCGAGACTTGATCCTCTATGTGTCGGCCTCAAAAAATGATGTCACTGGAGTCTTGGTCCATGAAGACGATGCTCGCCATGAGCATGTGATTTACTACATTAGTCAGAAGCTAACGGGACCCCCACTACGATATTCACCTGAGGAGAAATTGGCCCTCGTCGTCGTCTTCTCAGCTCAGAAATTGCGCCACTACATCATTGCAAACCATACTCGTGTAGTGGCTAATTCAAACCCAATGTGGTACCTCTTAAGTCTCCTCCTTCTACAAGGTCGAGAAGCTAAGTGGGTAGTCGTCCTCCAAGAGTTCGACCTAGAGTTTGTGTCTCCAAAAATCACAAAGGCACTCGCACTGGCCACACTCATGACTGGTCTGCACTCATTAACCACGTCATCACCCACCAAGGATGATCTCCTTGATGATTTCCTATTCTTTATATCCATAGAGGACCCATGGTACGGGGACATCCATCTCTATTTACGAACATAGAAGTTTGTAGCGCACTTAAAACGTGAGGATAGGCGATGCATTGGAAATCAATCCATTCGCCACTTGCTGATTGGAGATGTTCTGTATCGTCGAGGCATTCATACCATCCTACATCATTGCCTCACCCGTGATGAGGCTGAGACCATCCTCAATGACAGTCATAGTGGAGCCTGTGGTGGCCACCTTTCAGGCCTAGTAACTGCCCAAAAGATTCTACGCGCTGACTATTTTTGGCCCTCCATCTTCGTTGATTGCATAGAGGTAGTCAAACATTTCCGCAGCTATCAACTTTTTTCCCCAAAGGAAAGAAACCCCCCCCGCACCATTACACCCCGTAGTCATAGTCGGGCACTTTTGAAAATGGGCAATCAACTTCATGACAATCAACCCCGTTTCGGATAATGGTCATAAATACATCATCATGGCACTCAATTACTTCACCAAGTGGGCCGAGGCCATGCCCACATTCGATTGCAAAGCTGAAACCGTAGCGCACTTCTTCTTTAACCATGTTATTACACGATTTGGTGTCCCTAAACAATTAGTCTCAGACCATGAAGCACACTTTCAAGATGTTGTATGGGCTGAAATTTCAACCATGTTGAAATTCAAACACCAGTACTCCTCTTCGTACTACCCTCAAGGCAATGGCCAAGTTGATGCAATAAAAAAAATCATCAAAACAATGCTCCAATAGATGGTAGGAAATCACAAAACCAACTGACATCAGATGCTATTCTCTGCCCTATGTGTTTATCGCACATCCACAAAAACTACAACCGGTTTCACCCCTTTCAACCTAGTACATGGAATTGAATCAGTATTCCCTATAGAGTGCCAAATCTCATCCCTTCGCCTCATGGTATAACTCCTCCCTGATACTTCACCTTTAGAAGAAAGACTCCTCCAACTTGAGCAAACCATAGAAGACCATAGAGCTGCACTCCAAGCCATCGAAGTAGCAAAAAAACGATCAAAGATCCACCAAGACTCCCATGTCCATCCTCGCACCTTCAGTGAAGGTGATATGGTTCTAGTCTATGACCAACCCAATGATAAATTGGGCAAAGGAAAGTTCAACTCAATGTGGTATGGCCCATACGTCATCCATCGTTGCCTCGGATAAGGGGCATACACCCTCATTGCCTTTGATGGACAAATCTTGGAGAACCCCCGCAATGGGCTGTACCTCAAGAAATTTTACACTTAACATCACCAGTGAGTCGCTTTGTTTTCTTTTCTTGTTTTTCAATGTTTTTTTAGTGGCAACACCATCAGTTGCTAATCCAAAGCCACCCGGAACCGGTTCAACACACCTCTTACACTTCCGGACCCAAATTTCCATTTCCTTATGAGACCATCATCTCATGTTTACTAAGTCAATTTCAGGACCATTTCCCAAAATCCACCTCGATTTACTAGCCATGACACAACGATGTAAGTGTCTACAGACCTGTACTTGTATCACATTTCCCGACCGCTACTCATGCGGGTTTTTGGGCCACCACCCATTAAGGGTTACCATGTTTTTAGTTTTGTTTTGTATTTTAACACATAGTTGTGTTTTCTATCCACCGCACCTCAAGCGGACCTCTGGACCATTGTACACAAAATGATTTATTTTTCTTGCATGTATTTGGCATAGAGCTACCCCCAGACTTGCACTCACATTGCATGTAGTCAAGTTCATCCACCACAACACACACACACATGCTCTCCTGACCTCTGTCTGAGAGCCACCTTGGTTTGCGTGCCTCTACTGCACCAACTCACGAGCCTCTGCCATGATCTATCTTGCACATATATTGGTATGTTTTAGATCCTTCTGCTCTGTCCATACTACATGGATGATCTTTGGACCATTGTCCATAATGTCGATATGGGGCACCACTTCTGCCACCGCAATCGGTTGACCATACTGGAGTTTTGTTGAAGCTCTTTTTTGACTCCTTAAAACAATGGAAAGATAGCCGAGTGCAACTGCTTCCTTTCGCACTCGCTAAATTATAGGAAAGGGCGTCTACATCATCTCATTTACCTCCTTTTGCAGACCATGTAGACCATTAATTGAAAAGGACCTCCTTGGCACATTGAAGCCAAGACCATTCCCCTCTGCATACTTTTATGCTTTCTCAGGCAGAGGGGTTGTACCTTATGAAAAAGCTCACTATAGTTTGTCATTAAGATATTTTCTAGCCTTCTCATCAAGAAAATATTGCCAAGCAAAGTTGGTTTCATTCATGCTCATACAAGTATCTGAATGACCATCCAGTCAGTATAGGTTTAACCTTTTCCAGCCTAATTGAACTACCAATGGTATAGAAGTCTCTCATCCCCTATAAGATGGGCGAGCTCTCCTATGTATACTTTTATCCTTTTTCAGGCATAGGAGACTACCAACAAAAAATATCCCCCACTAGAGTCTTCTTCATGCTTTAAGACTCTCTAAAGTTGAAAGCACCATCGAGCATGGAGTTTGACTCCACCACACTCCCCTTGCACCTGTTCATTTTTTCTCTCCCCCTCCCCCCCCCCCATTCAGTGGGTCAGTCCGCAGATTGTCTCACACCTTTTTGGTTATCTCCCTCACGCTTCTGGTCAAGGAAACATCATTGCCTTGACTAGGGCCAGGTCTCCCTTTGTCGATGACAACACATATAATCCAGAGGACAGACCCAGAGGTCCCTGTATCCTAGTTTCATTAACCTCATTGATGAGTTCCTTGGACCAGTTGAGAGGAGTCCTTAGTGCATCTTGAGATGGTTGTTTCTCACGTGCTCGACTCCGACTACATCATTGCACCATTGAGATTCATACAGGGTTTGGTCTGCATAGTACTTAGCTGAAGACCCCGGATGTCACCTGACACTACCACATTGATGAGTCCACTCGAGGGACCTAAAACAGGTTATGTCCCTTGTGATTTTCGGGTTTTGTTGGAGACAGTGTTCAGAATCCCCAGCAGTGCTTCTATATAGATTTATGATTGATGCAGCATACTTGTACCACAGAGACTCTGACTCTCAATAAACGAGTCCATATAGCTATGTACCATTCCAGATCTAGCAGACCGTCAGTCATGAAGATATAACATTCCATGAGAATGCCATGGGTCCAATGTACCAGATCAGTATTGTATTCAGCCTCACATTTGAGGAAACCATTATTGTATCATCAGTTGTATATGATTGGCTCTTGTATTTTAGAGCATAGATCAAATTATTATTTTGACATTGTCACGAGCATGGGGATGCCCGCCTAATCCATATACATGTCACACATTGTTTGTATTTCACCCATTGATGGGAACCATATTAATACAAAAACCAAAATCCACCATGCCCCAACCCTGAAAGCACCACCTCTACGTAGCAAATCCTATGATCTTTGTCGTCCATATGATGAGCTCCTACCCTCACACATCAGGGGAGAATTTGTTAACCCAAAAAGTCCCTCACTCAGCTCTACATGGCCTACACCACCCAAGGACACCCATTCATGACCCTCGTAACACCCGATTAGACCCCCACACCCTCAAAAATGCTTAAAAATGAGTAAAAGGGCTTAAAAACCCCAAAAAGGATCCTAAATAACTCTCCTAGGGGCTAAATCCTCCAAAAAGGGGCTAAAACCCCTCAAACGAGCCTAAAACCCTAAAAGGAGCTAAAGTTAGGGTGGAAGGGGCTAAAAGCCTAAAAAAGGGGCTAAAGCCCTCACCAAGGGCTTAAAACCCTAAAAGTCCCCAAAAAAGCTATAAACGGAGGGGTGGGGGTCACTCTAAAACACTCCTCCCTTGCATACTGTTATGCTACCCGAGTGGATGCCTTGAGACCATTTTCCTCTCAAGCCACCCACACTCCCTCTCATCCATCTATTAGAATAATCAACCCATAGTTTACCCACTTAGACATTAATTCCATTATTTTTGTCTTATTTGCCTAGTTCATGTGTCCCACCTTGTGCAAGTTGTTATTTGTCTATCTATAATGGTCAAAATTTCCATATTTGACTCATGGAGTGCATGGGAGAGCTAAAGGAATCAATTCTGCTTTATTCTTGGCCTCCTAGGCGCCCTTCTACTTTTTCTGCTTTATTGCCTGCTTTTTCAGTGTTTTAAGGCAAAAGGAAAAGCTAGACTAGGTGAGGTTGACTTGTTTTTTTCCCTACACATCCTCCTCTCTTTTCTCCATGCAAAAGCATGAATGAGCTGCCATTCCACCACTCTTTAGCTTGCCTATGCATTTTTGCCAATTCGTGAGCTCCAAGACAGATTTGGGATCAGCTTTTTACACCTATGGGGGATTGGCTTATTTTTGGTAAGCCTGCTTTATGCTAGATTTGGATGCCTCCTCATGCATTCGATTTCTTGATGTATTCTATTTATTCAGCAACCTATGTTATTACAGGGTTGGATATTGTACACTCAGTTAATATAATTTAGTGTTACAGCTCCATATTCAGTCTCTTTTGTGAGCAATTTTGCATGATCAATTGATAATTGTTGTGAGTAAAATTAATCTATTGCTGGCCTTAATTTCCACATGGTATCAGAGCCATTGTAGGTTGTTTCTCTCCTTCAAAATTTTTTTGCAGGTTCGACATCAAAGACTGGGAGCCTTCTACTGACAGCCCAGACAGATTTTCTAGAGCTATGGATCAATCACAGAAAACTATCTTGACTCCTTTCAATTTATTTGAATGGAAAGCAGAGATGGAGATACTGTTGAGAGAGAAAGGCCTCTACAGGGTGACTATGGCAACAGAAGCAGAGCCCAATGCAGCTGCAGAGAAGATAAAATGGCACAACAGGAGGGATGAGGCTTATGGCCTCCTGTTCCTGAGTATTTCCAGAGACCTCCTTTTCCATCTCGATGGATTGACATCACCGAATGAAGTATGGGAGAAGCTTGCTGATCTTTTTGGAAAGACAGATGAGATGAGGGGACATCAAATCAAGAATGAGCTGATTTCTCTGAGTCCAACAAGCTTTGAATCCCTGCAGCTATATTTCTCCAAGTTCAAAGCACTAGTTTTGCAGCTGAAACAGTGTGGTATTGAAAAGAAAGATGATCAGCTCCTACTGGCCATCCTCTCGAAGTTGGGCCCTGATTATTTAGTGTTTGTTTCGACCTTCTATGCCACAAAAATGACAGCTCGAACCTGGAAGATGCCTATCCTTGCAGATTTCATGGAATCTCTCACACAAGAACAGGACAAGCTGGTGATGATGGGCACCATCAAACCATCCAAAGATCAAGCTTTGATTGCTGGAGATTTGAGGGTGGATTCAAAAAGAAAAAAGAAAGCTAAAAAGCCACCTTAGCAAAAGAGAGACAAGAAATAGTCTCCGGAGGATCAACAAGGTCCCAAGAAGAATAACCAGAAGAAGAAGAACAAAGGTGAAATGAACAAGTGCGCATACTTCAATAAGGGAAATCACTCTGAAAGCTCTTGTATGAAAAAGCAGATAGACATGCTGACAAACCTCCTGGAGAAGAATGGCATCTCCCTTCCAGAAAGCTCAAAGAAGAGAGAAGGAGGATCAAGTTCAGATGACAAAGAGATAGTTCATGCTCTAGTTGCTGGCACATCAAGCTCACCCAGTTTTATCATTGATTCTGGAGCTTCAAGACACATGGTTTCGACTAAGGAGGCCTTCTCCTCACTGGATATGTCGAAAGGACCATCTATTGTACTGGGAGATGACTCTCTCACTGAAAGTAAAGGAAAAGGAAGGATAGATCTTGATCATGGTCAGTTCAGTAATGTGCTATATGTCCCTGGTCTCGCCTCCAACCTCCTGTCAGTGTACCAGATGACCCACACTGGGTCTCCTAAGAAGGTCATATTTTCCCCGATGAAGTTGAGATCATAGTGATTTCAACTGGTAGAGTCATTGCAAAAGGAGTTGCGAATCATTCTCAAAAGGTATACATGTTCTCACACTTCCTACCTTACTCAAACCCCTCTGCTCTTCTCATTCATGCTAATGAAGCCAGCAAGCTGTGGCATGAAATATTTGGCCATCTAAATTACAAGTATCTGTCTGATCTTAGTGAAAAATAAATGGTCATAGGGTTGCCCAAGATAAAATTTTCCAAAGGAGTCTGCCAAGGTTGTATCCTAGGAAAACACCCAGAGCATAAGTTTGAGAGAGCTAGTCATGAGAGAACCTCTGCACCCCTCGAGCTGATCCACAGTGATGTTGCTGGTCCTTTCCCTCATATGTCTATGATTCAGGCCAAATATGCATTGAAATTCATTGATGACTTTTCCATGTATTGCTGGGTTCACTTCCTGAAACACAAGTCTGAAGTTTTTGGCCTATTCAAAGTCTTTAAGGCTTTGGTTGAAAACCAGTCTCGAAGGAAACTCAAGGCCCTCAGATCTGACAATGGTAGTGAGTATGTCAAGTATGAGTTTATTAACTATTGTGCAGATGCAGGTATTCAGATGCAGCATTCTATCCCTTACACACCACAGCAAAATGGTGTTGCTAAGAGGAAGAATAGATCACTGAAGGAGATGGTAACATGCATGATGGAGGCCAAAACTTTGCCACCAAAGTACTGGGTCGAAGCTATCAACTGTGCAGCCTATATCCAGAATAGGGTGCCTCACAAACAACTTGATGGTATGACTCCCTTTGAAGCATGGAGTGGGCACAAGCCAGATGTAACCCATTTCAGGATTTTTGGCTCAAAGGCTTGGTCTAGAATCCCGATGGAGAAGAGGAAGGCTTTGCAGCCCCAAAGCCAAGAGTGTCTTTTTGTTGGATACTCTGAAGATTCAAAAGGGTACAATTTGATAAATTTGAGCACAAACAAAGCCTTCATTGAAAGGTGTGTTCAGTTTGAAGAAGAACCCCTTGCATAAGTGGAAGTTGGTGAAGCCTCTTCACCACCTGAACCTCAAGAAGTAAGTAAAGAGTTTGTTGAACATGCTGATTCTGATTTGTCTGATGGAGATGAGTTTATTGCAGACCCTAACAGCCCCACAAGGCCAAAATGGGCAGCCAAGACACTACATGCAGCAGGTGATCTAGCTGGGGATCCCAATGACCCAAGGAGGACTACAGTTTGAGAGTGGTCTGTGCATGAAGGATCCTATGTTTGCTGAAAAATGCTATTTGATGGTGGATTCTGATCCTCAAACATATGAAGAAGCAGCAGGAGATCCAAGATGGAAAACAGCCATGAAGGAGGAGTTCAGCTCACTCCAGAAGAGCAATACATGGGAGCTAGTGGATCTTCCCCCAGGGAGAAAACTAGTACAGTGTAAGTGGGTCTATAAGACCAAATTTGCTGCTGATGGTTCACCACTGAAGTACAAGGCCAGGTTGGTAGCCAAGGGCTACTCACAGGTTCATGGCATATATTACAATGAGACCTTTGCCCCAGTGGCAAAACTGGATTCCATCAGGCTAGCTCTAGCCATTGCAGCCTCAAGGCAATGGGAGGTACATCACACAGATGTAAAATTTGCCTTTCTGAATGGAGATCTCACTGAGGAGATATATATGCAGCAGCCTCAAGGTTTTGCTACTAACCCTTCTCTTGTGTGCAGGTTGAGAAAGTCATTGTATGGGCTAAAGCAAGCCCCCAGGGCTTGGTATGCCAAGATTGATAGCTTCTTGCTATCACTAACTTTTGTTCGGTGAAAATCATATACAAATGTCTATTTGAAGTTAGTTAATAGTTCATTAATGATCATTGTGTTATATGTTGATGACCTCCTCATTACAGGAAGCTCACAGGCTGAGATTGCTTCCTTAAAAGGAGCTATTAACCAAGCCTTCTCCATGATAGATTTGGGGCTCTTAAGTCAATTTTTGGGGCTTGAGATCTCTCAAACCAAATCTGGAATCAAGGTGCACCAGTCCAAATATGCCTTGGACTTGCTGAACAAATTCATAATGAAGGATTTCAAAGCAAGAAAAACTCCTTTCCTTTCAGGAGTGAAGCTGGAAGAAGCTGATTCTTCACCGATGGTAAACAATACACTGTATAGGCAATTGATTGGCTATTTGTTGTATCTAACACATACTAGACCTGATCTTTGTTATGAAGTAAGTGTGGCTTCTAGATTCATGGATCAGCCTCAAGATATCCATTGGAAAGCAACCAAAAGGATCCTTAACTTTGTTCAGGGAACAAGGACACATGCGATCTTCTATAAAGCAAAATCTGATCTTGAGTTGATTGGATTTACTGACAGTGATTGGGCAGGTGATAGCACAGACAGAAAGTCCACTTCAGGATATGTGTTCATGCTTGCAGAAGGGCCAATCAGTTGGTCAAGCAAGAAACAGAGTGCCATTGCACTCTCATCTACAGAAGCAGAGTACAGAGGAGTTGTTAATGCAGCAACTCAATGTTTATAGTTGCAGTGTTTACTTGGAGAGTGTGGCTTCGAACCTGAGTACTCAAATACCATCTATTGTGATAACTAGAGTACCATTCGAATCTGCAAGGATCCAGTTCAGAAGTAGAGAACCAGACACATTGAGATCCATATGCACTACATCAAAGAACTTGTGCATGATGGCACCATTCACCTACTCTTCTGTTCATATTCAGAACAAGTAGCTGATATCTTCACCAAAGCATTTTGTGAGAAGACCTTCAGCAATCTCAAATCACTTCTAGGGATTTCTGATCATGCTGTGAAATCATGAGTGAAGACAAGATTCTACAATTTTTTTTTACAGTCCATGTTTAAGGGAGGATTTTCCCAAGTTGGTTTTGCCTCTTTCCTTGTTTAAATGGATTTGCAGTATGTAAAGGGTGACTAAGCCTTGTTGCTAGGCCCTATAATTTTCTGATATATTACTCATAAGTCAGACTTAAGGGGGGTTGTTAGAATAATCAACCCATATTTTACCCACTTAGACATTAATTCCATTATTTTTGTCTTATTTGCCTAGTTCATGTGTCCCACCTTGTGCAAGTTGTTATTTTCCTATCTATAATGGTCAAACTTGCCATATTTGACTCATGTAATGCATGGGAGAGCTAAAGGAATCAATTCTGCTTTATTCCTGGCCTCCTAGGCACCCTTCTGCTTTTTCTGCTTTATTGTCTGCTTTTTCAGTGTTTTAAGGCAAAAGGAAAAGCTAGACTAGGTGAGGTTGACTTGTTTTTTGTCCTACACATCCTCCTCTCTTTTCTCCATGAAAAAGCATGTATGAGCTGCCATTCCACCACTCTTTAGCTTGCCTATGCCTTTTTTCCAATTCGTGAGCTCCATGACAGATTTGGGATCAGCTTTTTACACCTATGGGGGATTTGCTTATTTTTGGTAATCCTGCTTTATGCTAGATTTGGATGCCTCCTCGTGCATTCGATTTCTTAATGTATTCTATTTATTCAGAAACCTATGTAATTACAGGGTTGGCTATTGTACACTCAGTTAATACAATTTAGTGTTACAGCTCCATATTCAGTCTCTTTTGTGAGCAATTTTGCATGATCAATTGATAATTGTTGTGAGTAAAATTAATCTATTGCTGGCCTTAATTTCCACACCATTTTCCCTTTAAGCCACAGCTCCCCCATTGCCAAGAGAGGTGCTTCTCCAAGCTAGGGCATGGTGGCCCATTTCCACCAAAAGAAGGTATAATTTTTTTTTTATTTTGTTTATTTGAGTTTTCCTAACATCTATTTGCTTGCAGGTTTATGGCCTAACATGTTCTTGCAGGTCTCCATTGTTGTATGGAGGGTCTCGGAGCTTTTTAACCCATAACCTTGTGTGCATAGGGGTTTCATTTTTCTTTTATTTCTGTTCGGTATTTCAGTTCTGTTTATTTTTCTTTGCATTCACCACCAGGAACCTATCCTTCCATCCTATATATGGAAGGTAGCCATTCGGATAAAGGTTCAAATGTTTTAATAAAATTGTCATTTAGTTATTTTTTTTCTTTTTTTTGTAGTTATATTAGTACACACACATTAATTGCAATTGTATTATACTTATTTTTAACTTGGTATGAGGTAATATTAAAAATATATGAGAAATATGCATTGTGGTATCAAATTAATACTAACATCTGATATTGATTTTTTTTTTCTACATCACAACAATTGATGACTCTATAGATAATGACCCAAATTATGTTGAGCCTACATTGAAAATAGAAGAAAAAGAAGATGATACTGGTGATGATGATGATGGAAACAATGACGATGAGGTTAATCAAGATGACGATTTTGATGATCATGAACATGATCTTGATGATGTTGTTGGCGGTGCTAGTTAGAGACTGATGCTATGCAAGAACATGATACATTTTGCATTATATTTACATATATAACTATGATACATTTACAATTTTGACTTTTATATTTATATATAGAGATTATACAACATTTTTTTGTTAGAGTGGTATTTAATTCACATATATATTTGACTTTGCTTTACTTTACTATAATGATATCCATGAAAGGTTTTGGTATGTTGATCAAACATTTGAATTTTAGTTGATTTGATTAAAGAACATGATACGTTTTGGATTATATTTACATATATTATTGATGATATATAACTATGATAAATTTATAATTTTTACTTACGTATATTATAAAACTTGTTTTTTGTTAGTTTGGTATTTAAATCATATATATGTTTGACTTATTTTTACTTTACCCTTAGTGATATCCATGAAAGGTTTTGATACGTTGATCAAACATTTGAATTTTAGTTGATTTGATTAAAAAAGATGGTGATATAATTAGTAATGTCTTGTTTCTTTATTTATATTGGAAATTGCCAATGTTCTTTTGATGAATAATTAGCATTATATATACGATGATATTACTAGTTTTGGATGGATGTTGAGAATTTTCTGTAAACTTCTTCAGAAATGTTATGTTTTAATTTTGAATTTTTAATGATATTTGATAATTTTGATATATTTCAACATTTGATTGAAGTTAATAAAATGGATGCAAAAACAATAAAAAATGTTATATTTCACTATTAATAATTGAATTTTAAATTCTTAATTAACAATAAATACAAAACTGTTATACCAAAATCCTATCTCCATCATGTGATAAGACATTTGACATACCTACTTGCCCTGAATCCCAACTTCTGGAGTGGAAACTAAATGGTTTTTCATCAATCTGTCATACAAATTCCCAGCACTGTGCATGCCCCTTTATCTAGGAGTGGTACCCGTGCTCGCACTGCCTTTCATCGGTTGTCCACAAGCGGTGCCACCGCCCATTTCCCTTGGTCCATAGGCAGTTATTACCAGAACTGCTCTGTCATAGAAGGAGAAGAGCGGTACCCTGGGTAAAAAGGGAAAAAGAGAATTTTCTCGAGGCTTCTAGATGATAAGCCTCATGTACTTCCTTATCCCTACTATTGTGTGTTGGTTGAGCTCGAGATCCCTCATCCTAGGATCTTAGAGGCCACCTCACCCACTAATTTCTCAACCATCTCTATCCATTAAAGCCCTATAAATATGAGCTCATAGCCATGGTTGAGGGGGGAACATTTGAAGGTATTGTTATGCTGTTGGATTGATTCTTGGCCCAAGATCATTTGGAGAGAGCATAGAGAGCTATACTCAGAGCTTTTGGGGATGAAGAGCCGGTTTCATGGAGATGCATGTCAACACTAAGGCTTGGTTGTAAACTTCTTCATCTTTCTAATGCAAGTTGATTTATGTCCCACATATGTTGTTGTTGTTATGATTTCGCATATATGTTGCTAAATTCCTTAGTCACTAGCATAGATTAGCAGATCATATTCTGGTTTCTTTGATTTGTTTTGTGTTGAGATTTTTTGCAAGTACACAGGTGAACTGTCAAAGCCTTGTATTCCAGATATCTACAACGTATAGTGAGAGTCTTCCACCTCTGTCCTCTATTTGTTCTGGATCTGAACCATTCAGACCAGTGGAACACCTGCCTATCTACAGGAGGTGAAATATTCCAGCCAACAAATCTGGAGACTCTACTAGGGAGCATGCATATCAGTTGTTCTAATCTTCCTCAGTCTACAACTCTTGTCTGAATCCAAGATCCATTTTCTTTAACTCTCTTCAGTCGGATTTTCTTTCTGACTTTCATTATTTGGATTTGAAATTTCCAGATCCGTTCAGATATGAGTCATTTCGGTCTTTTATGCTATGTTTCCATACTCAATTCAACAATATTTTCCCTGATCTGGTCTTTTTCTGACTTGATCTATCGTTCTCTTTTTGTTTTGGATATTTACAGGGAACCACACATTTTATGTTGGCAAGGAGCGGTGCCACCGCCTGAGTCTATTTATCCATATGTGGTGCCACCGCCTTAATCTAGTGAGTAAGAAGTGGTTCTACCTCAAAACCGCGTGTCAGCAGCTTCATCTGCGTGGTGCCAGGTAGGCCCTGTTCCACACTATGTATTTTGATTTTTGTGTGTTTTTAGCTTACATTTTGATGGGCCATGAATTGTATATTTTGCAGTCGCTTTGAGTGTTATATTCTCTTTGCATTCAAAGAGAGTTTCTGTTTCTTGCATAGGAATTCGTGTTCTTTTCTTTGCTTGAAACCTCTTGCTCCTTTCTGTAGATATTATTCATTGGAATTGGAAATATACATTTCATTTTCATGTGTAGGCTTTGGTTTGTTTTGGACTTGGAATGCATGGGTGATCCATGTTGTTTTGAGTCTTTCTTTGCTTGGGGTATTTCTTGTTTCCTTTTGCATACTGATTTTTTCAGTGCTTGGCAGGAAAGATTGGTTCTTCATTTCCTTGTCTATTTCAAAGAGAAGTTTTAGTTTTCTCTCTCTTTTGCTTTATTCGCAAGCTTGTTGAATGATTTTATTCTTTTTTTGTGCATGATTGTTTGAAATTCTAGATCTTACTTTCATTGAGAAAAAACATCTATTTTCAGCTTTGCGTGCATTAGAGTTAGATTTTTTTGGAAACGTTAGTGAAATCATCTTTCCATTGAGTTTTTATGCGTCTTTTTGAACCATGAAAATATACGAAACATTTCTGCTTTATTTATGTTAAATTTTCTCTAGATCTCTTTTTTGTTTGCTTTGAAGATTGTTTGGGGTGCATTGATATTTCACTTTTCATTTGAAAAGGTAGAATTGAATTTGCATTTGGGTGTGCATTTTTGGGAAGAAAAGTAAATCTCTCTCCCTCTCTTAGGTAGAATTTCATTGAAGAGGAAAACTTGCATTATCATATAGATCAGTGTGCATCTTCTTTAAATTCAAGTTTTCACTCCATGGTTCCATCTAAATGCACAAGATAAAATTAACGGTAGTACTAGGTTAAAACTTTTAGCAATTTGAGTGATAAGTTAGAGACGTGTTCAGGCGTCGTTAATGTAGGAGCTGTTGTTACTTGTCTGCATTACATCCCAGGACTCACGTGGTTTTTCCACGTACCATCGGTATAGTGAATGGCCTTTCACGTACCCTTGAGGTATATCGAAAGGTACTTCACGTACTCGATTGTATATCAGAAGGACCCTTGTGAACGGTTATGCATTAGATGGCACTACTACCGATTTGAGCTCCCTTGTACCTTGCATATATTGGGAGACCCTTTTAGGAATCCTCAAACCATATGAGTTATCCTTTTGGTCTGTCCTGTGAAGTTCCTGACTCTTATCTACTCCTTTCACATGTTTTCTTCTTGCTTTTAGTTTGAGTAGTACTTGCTTGTGCGTGGTAGTTAGGGGGTTATTAGAGAGTTTAGAGATGGCATCCTCATCTGGGACTACCACTCAAGACGTCCCTTTCCAAGGTGTACCTTTTTTGTTCCCTCCAAGTGAAGGTATTGGTACTCCCTTTATTGCCACTCTAAATCTTCCTGGATTAACTATAGGATTACCGGTCTGGTTGTTTAATCTGATAATTCATGTTACACCTAATGTTTCAAATGTCACCTATCCTTTGGGAGAGGATCGACCTCAACCTAATCCCGCTCCTTCTTCCCCCGTTGTGGCTTCATGTATTTATTCTTCTTTGCTTGACCAAAGCCCTATGGTAAGTAGTCATGTGGCTAATAAGAAGAAGAAAGGGAAGGGTAAAAAGAAGAAGGATAAGAAAGAGAAAAAGCAGCAACTATCTTCCCTTGATGGTTCTCATTCTAAGAGAATGCCCGGAAAACCCAAGTTCCCTTGTATAATTTGCAAGGGGGACCACCTTCTTAAGGAGTGTCCTAGTCTCTCCCGTGTACAAGAAGAGTTGTATAAATTTAGGCCTGCAGTAGATTAATTTCACTCACAGCAATTAACAATTGATCATGCAAAATTATCAACAATGGAGACTGAATATGGAGCTGTAACACAAAATTATATTAACTGAGTGTACAATAGCCAACCATGTAATAAAATAGGCTTCTAAATATATAGAATACATGAGCAAATCGAATGCATAAGGAAGCATCCAAATCTAGCATAAAGCAGGCTTACCCAAAATAGGCAAATCCCCCATAGGTGTAAAAAGCTGATCCCAAATCTATCAAGGACCCCACGAATTAGCAAGGGCGCATGGGCAAGATAAAGAGTGGTCAAATGGCAGCTCATACATTCTTTTTCATGGAGGAAAGAGTGGAGGAGGAAGAGGCAACAAAGCTGATTCACCTCACCTAGTCTTGCTTTCCTATGTGCCTTAAAACACTGAAAAAGCAGGGAATAAAGCAGAAAAAGCAGATGGGCACCTAGGAGGCCAGGAATAAAGCAGATTTGATTCCTAAGTCTTTCCCAAGCACTCCATGAGTCAATAATGGAAAGTTTGACCTCTATGGATAGGCAATTATCAACTTGCACATGGTGGGACTCATGGACTAGGCAAATAAGACAAAATAAATGAAATAATGTCTAAGTGGGTAAATACTATGGGTTGATTATTCTAACAAGAGTGGCCTCAAAGGTACAAACCATCTGTGTCACCAACCTCTGATCATCATGTTGACGATACTCCCTTAACAAGTGACCCATTGGTAAAAGGTCATAAGGGTAAAGTCTTGTATCCTTGTTTGATATGCAAGGCTATGCATCATAATTTTCTTTGTCCAAGCATGCATGAAGCTTCACATTGGTTGGAAAATATTATTGATCATCAACAGATGATTCCAACAAGTGATAGTAAGTTATCCCTCAATCCCCCACTGGTTGACCAAGTGGTCGATTCGGATTTATCTGTGGTTGATCCCACTCTTCCTTTGGAGAGTGAAGTTAAAGTGGTCAATTCGATGTCATTTCCACCCGATCCTGCTCTTTCACAAGAGAGTGTTAATACTGAAGTATTTGCTTCGACCAAATCTTCATCTTGTTCTTCTCTTCCAGTAGAGAATGAACTGAAACCTACTAAAGTTGTTATGCTTCGTTCTGATTGTTCTTGACAAGAGGAAATTTTGTCTATTTCGACAGATCCCTCTCTGAGTAGTGAGGTTATTTCCTTTGACTGGAGTAACCTAATAGAGTCTCGTCTTCATTCGAGTGTTCCTTTCCAGATAGTTGTGAATGTTACTGCTAGGCGAATACTTCGTACTATTGTTGACGAAGGGGCTTATGTTATTATTCTATCCTCAACCTCTTGGCAAGCTCTAGATTCTCCTCAGCTTGTGCCAGCCACCGATCAGATACTGGCTTTTAATCGAAGGCCTACTACACCTTTAGGGATCCTTCTTCTTTTGCCTATTACATTAGGAGGGAAAATTGTCTGTATTGATGTTATGGTGGTCCAAGGTCATTTAGATTTCAATCTGCTCCTTGGACGTGATAATGCTTATGCCATGAAGGCTAATGTGTCCACACTCTTTAGAGTTATGCATTTTCCCCATGATGGGAATATTGTGACCATTGATCAACTTTCCTTTGTTACACCTGACCATCGCATTACTCCTAGTAATCAGACTGCCCTGAATGTGTTGCATGTTCTTGTGGTTCCTTCCCCTTCTTCTAGTTAGATTCTTCCCATCATAGGTAAAATGGGGGGCATGGCTCCAGCCTCTGGACTTCATACTAGAGTTAAGTTGCTATATTTTGTGTAATGGGGGCAACCTACCAACCTCTGGATATCATGTTGGATAGGAATAGGTTTTAGAGCATAATTTACCCTTCATGTCATTTTTTCTTGAGCAAAGTTCCCATTCTATGTCAAGCCCATTAAAAAATAAAATATCACCTGACCATCATGTCAGTTTTCCCTGAGCAAAGTTCCCATTCTATGTCAATCTCGTTAAAAAATGAAATGGATTTCCTTAAGCATAGTTCACCTTTTGGTTTCAAGCTTGCATAAAAATGAAACCATGTTCCAAGCATAGTTACCTTCTATTTCAAGCTTCGTAAAAATGAAACAAATACCCTTCCCTTGAGTCAAGTATTCACTTTAGTGTTAGAACTTGAACCTTTTTTTCACCATCCTGATTCTCATTCTTCCTGCCCCCCTGGTGAACATTTTCACATTAGTAACCAGGCTTTTAGGTTGGGTATGGAAGAAGAATCAACATTAAATGAAATGAAGCTTGGGGGCATGTCGAGCCCCTAGAAACCATGCTAGGGGTAGGCTTCGCTAGAAATAATGCTGGGGGCAAGATTCCAACCTGTGTATACCATCTTAATCGAATTTTTCAAGCATAGTTTACCCACTGGTTTCAATCTTGCGTAAAAATGAAACCAATCCCTGAGCATTCTTTCAAGTGATCTTCAAGCTCGTTAAAAACAGTAAGATGGTGTTGAGTTTACTTTCCATTTTTTGTGCTCTAGTTAAAACATGAAAAGTGGTTTGAGCTTAGTTTATTACTTTTTCGTGCTCTAGATTCAAACATGAAAAAGGTTAATGGAGTTCTCTTTAAACTCTTTTCAGACTCCCTAAATATGAAAAGATCGTCGAGAAATCTTGTCTTCTTCATGCTCGTTAAAGTATTTGAAGAGTCGTCCGTCTGACGGTAAGTTATATGTTTCTAGGTTTAGATAGGACTATTTACGCGAAATGAACACTACAGCCAATCATGACTGGAAGATTTCTATAAGGTATGATTTTACACTTTTTCGGGTCTTAAATACTAAATCATACGGAAAAGGACCCCCATGGAGTTTTCTTCTGTATTTTTTCAGACTCTCTAAACATGAATGATACCGAGTTTTCTTTTAGTGGACTCGTTAAATTAAACATTGAGAGACCCGTTTTGGGAATGAACCCCTCCTCTCTTAGGTTCGTAAAACATATGAGTCTGGAATTGTCTTTCAACAAGCTATATCGAGTGTTTGTTACCCTCTTTGAACTCGTAAAACCAAAAAGAGGCACTCATCGATCATGATGGGGAAAATGCGAAGGGAATCATTTTGTAAATAATGGCAGTTGTTTGTGATTACCCTTAAACATGGCACTTGTCTGCATAATCATGTCATTCAACTGGGTATTCAGTTGATCTCCATGATGATCCACTTTCATGAGTCATGCCAATCCTTTGAGTCTTTCAAAAGAATGCATTGTCCACTGTCGCATTATGTATCTGTCCTGTCTAGTCATGCTGCCAAGTCATTTTGTCGTGTCACCCGATGTTCAAAGGAGATCTGAAGAAGCTTTACCTCTGTGGTTTACAAAGTCTTTGTGTCAGTATCTTTGAGTCAGTCATATGGTTACTACATTCACATCATTCCAGAACTATGTTCCGATTTTTGTGTCATCGATGTGGGACTCATCATGGCCCTACTTTAATGAGACTATTCATGTCGACATCAGCTCATCATCTAGGAAATAGTTTTAGAAACAATATTTAGTACCTTGAGATTTGTATGCCTTAATGATAGATTCTCTCGCTCTCGACATAGATTCACATCATTTACCTTTGATCGATAGAATAGACTAGGTGTTCGACATCAGGACATCTATTTGCACTCAGTAGATTGTACTAGGGTACCATGGGAATCATTGACATTAATGGTGATCTCCCTTGCACTTATTAATGGTTCACATAATTGGTCGGTAATTGAGTGGTTTCTACCATGTTCAACTTTAGATCATTGTAATCACATGGATAGAATCGTACTTTGTGGAAGACAAGACAAAGACCCTTGGCATTTGTTTAAAAGTGCTCATTGCTTTTTCCCCAGGTTGTGATGGAGTTTTGTATATCTAGCATGGATCCACATTTGTATGGTCGTGGCTATGCTCAAATTTGCATATGTATGACATAGATCTATGTTGTATGTCTAGTAGCTATGTCCAAGTTTGAGTCCTCTATCACATGGATATACGCTGTATTCTAGTAGCCATGCTTGTTTATTCCACTCACGGATCTACCTTGTATTGGTCTGTAGCTATGAGTTTGGTTACTTGTGTCTATGAGTCAACATACTAATGTACTACAGATGCCTACTTGACTGCATACTCCAATCGAGCCGAGATTTTCATCTCCTGGCGATGACTTGTTCTCAAAGCTCTTTTTTATCATATCACTCTAAGACCCATGCTTTGGGGGGCATCCTGTTATACCAAAATCCTGTCACCATCATGTGAGAAGACATTTGACATACCTAATTTCCCTGAATCCTAGCTTCTGGAGTGGAAACTAAATGGTTTTTCATCAATCTGTCATACAAATTCCCATCATCGCGCATGCCCCTTTATCCAGGAGTGGTACCCCTGCTTGCATCGCCTTTCATCGGTTGTCCACAAGAAATTCCACCGCCAATTTCCCTTGGTCCGCGGTTATTACTAGAACCGCTCTGTCATAGAAGGAGAAGCACGGTACCCTGGGTAAAAAGGGAAAAAAAAGTTTCTTGATGCTTCTAGATGATAAGCCTCATGTGCTACCTTATCCCTACTGTTGTGGGTTGGTTGAGCTCAAGATCCCTCATCCTAGGATCTTAGAGGCGACCTCACCCACTAATTTCTCAACCATCTCTATCCATTAAAGCCCTATAAATATGAGCTCATAGTCATGGTTGAGGGGGGAACATTTGAAGGTATTGTTATGCTGTTGGATTGATTCTTGGCCCAAGATCATTTGGAGAGAGCATAGAGAGCTAGAGTCGGAGATTTTGGGGATGAAGAGTTGGTTTCATGGAGATGCATGTCAACACTAAGGCTTGGTTGTAAATGTATTCATATTTCTAATGCAAGTTGATTTTTTCCCCACATATGTTGTTGTTGTTATGATTTTTCATATATGTTGCTAGATTCCTTAGTCACTAGGATATATTAGTAGATCATATTCTAGTTGCTTTGATTTGGTTCGTGTTGAACTTTTTTCCAGGTACACAGGTGAACTGTCAAAGCCTTGTATTCTAGATATCTACAATGTCTAGGGAGATTCTTCAACCTCTTTGCTCTATTTGTTCTGGATCTGAACCATTCAGACCAGTGGAACACCTTGCTATCCGCAGGAGGTGTAATATTCCAACCAACAAAAACAAAACACAAAATGGATGCAACATTATATGCAACACTAATTGCAAATATGGATGAAAAACATGACACGAAATTAGACGTCACACAAAATGCAAACGTGGATATAAAAGTGGACGTCACAGAAGACAATGTGGACACAAAAATGGACATCACACTAAACATAAAATTGGATGAAAAAACTAGACACAATTAAAGGCTCAAAACTATATTCAATATTAAGCCCCAAATTATATGCAATAGTATATACAAAAGTGGATTCTTGGTTGGATCCTAAAGTTGGCATAAAATTGGGCACATCATTTGATGTAAAACCAGGCACAACACTAGACGTAAAACTATGAGCAACACTTGACACAAAGAAAGAGTTAAAATGAGATACAATATTGGATGTAAAATGGGATGAAACATTGGATATAAAAGTAGATGCAATATTGGATGTAAAACATGACACCACATTAGACACAAACATGGGTGCAACATTAGGTGCAACGCTGGGTGAAAACCTAGATGCAAAAAAACACATCAACCAAGATGGAATAGTAGGTGCAAACCTAGACACAAAAGAATATGTGATGCCAAAAACTAGATACAATAGTAGATGCAAAAGTGGATTCTCAGTTGGAAGCAAAAGTGGACGTTAAAGTTGACATAAAATTGGACACTAAAGTTGGCATAAAATTGGATGCATCATTCGATGTAAAGCCAAGCATAGGACTAGGTGTAAAACTGTAAGCAAAACTTGGCACAAAGAAAGACATAAAATGAGATACAATATTGGGTGTAAAATGGGTTGAAACAATGGATGTAAAACATGACATAATATTACACACAAACATAGGTGCAATGGTGGGTGCAAACCTAGATGCAAAAAAAGACATCAACGAGGATCGAATAGTAGGTGCAAACCTAGATGCAAAAGAGGACATGAAATATGATGATATTTTGGGCACAAACATGGACGCAAAAAAACATGTAAAATGGGATGCACAATTAGAAGTAAAACTAGACGTAAAGCTAGATGCAAACGTAGACGTAAAAATAGATAAAAAATTGGGTGCCAAACTCGACGTCAAATTAGGAGCAACATCAGACGCAACATTGGATGTTAAACTGGGTGCCAAAATGGGTGCAAACAAGGACGTAACCAAGGGCGTAAAAAAGATTCAATACAAGATGCAAAATTGGGTACAAAAAAAGGTGTAAAAAAAGCCACAAAAAAATGGCCGCAACAAAGGAAGCAAAAATGGACATTTAAAAAGATTAAACAAAAGACAAAATAGATGGCATTTTATGAAAATGTACAATAGCGCCTGTTTTACAACCAGATTGTTCATCACAATTGAGAAAAAATTACACTAAAATCTGGTGCTAAATCTGACGCTAAATCAAGTTTTTGATGTAGTGTGATGATGATGTCATCATCATGTTTTTGAGGTATTTCTTGTTTTTGGGGTAGCAGGGCCCATCAAAAGTAGGCCAAGTGGGTATGCGTTGGATGCGGAATTGAATTCCGCATCCAATGAGCTCTCCCGATCGAAATTTGAGTAAAAACACAGGGAGATATGTCGAAAATACAAACAAAAAAGTAGTTTTTTCTTTTCTTCCTCCAAAATTAATAAATATTATTTTATTATTTTAACTATTATTTTATTAATTTTTCTTAGGAGGCCCATTTTGAGGTGAAATTTCCTCTAATTAGTATGTTGTGTTTTGAATAGGTTCATATTAATATAGATTCATTCTATTTCTAGATTATTAAGAACTGAGAGGGATTAAAAATATGTTGAAGTAGAAATTTATCTATACTTAAAATATCTAGGTTCAGAAATATCTACTTAAACTATAAACACATATGGCTGCACTCCCTACAAAAATGTTAGACCATATTCATTGTTAAAAGCCAAGAGGGATTAAAAAAATGTTGAAGTAGAAAGTCATCTATACATAAAAGATAGACTATAAACACATCTGGCCACTCTCCCTACAAAGATGTTAAAGCATATTGAACTTATAATGGCTCTATGTTATTCCTTCTAATGGATTGACATGAATTAAAGTTTGAAGTGAAATACAAAAAACATATTAGCAAAAAAAATTCATTAAAACATTGTGATGTGGTTTTCAATGAACCTACATCTACATAGGTTGTAAATACACCTTGCTACCTTTTATACAAATATATTAGAGTATGGTTTGGCCGTCTAATTTCTCTAGTGTCCTAAAGGATTACCTAAATTAAGGTCTCAAGGGATATATGCAAAATCTATTGGCCTCTTCATACAGTAAAAACGCTATAATGTTATTGTTTTCAATGAATTTAGGCCTATAATGCATACATTGGAAACAAAGAAATAAGAATACAAAATGTCAAGTTAGGGATTCCCACAATATTTGTACTCCATTACTGATTACTCTTTAAATAAACTATCCCATTTATTTATTTATCATGTGTCTCATGTCTGATTCTATTGGTGTCTAAAATCCCTCTCCCAAAGACACTATTGCACTTACATATCTATGTGTTCACTTAAAGAAGGCACAAACTTATTTATGTGATTGGGTTTCAAGGGCATATTGAATGATGAAAACATTGAGGACTTGAATAACTCTAATTTCAAGGGTGACTTGCACAAAATAATTGCCAACATTAGAGGTACTTGTTGACGGTCTGTGCTCTCTTGGGAAATGTAATATCATGAATTTTGTACCTAACATTTATCGGCATGTGCCTATTGATTATGATTATTATCTTTATGTTTTATTTTTATATTGGGTCGAATACCCCACTACATTTGAACATGATGATTTGTTTTATATATTGGGCGTAAGCCAATTATTGATGATATATATGTTGTTTGTTTTGTGTTGGGCATGGACCTTGAATCACATGATTGATGTAATGATTTGTGTTGAGCTAAGAGCTCTGGAACACATGGTTGAATAATGTTTGGTGTTGAGTGAGGAGGTATGGATCGCCTGATTGATTAATGTTGTGTTGAGCGAGGATCTATGGAGCACCCGAGTATTAAAATTTGTGTTGCGAAAGAAGCTCTAGAACACATGAAAAGATAAGATTTGGAAGTGTTGGGTCTAATATCCTGAATATTAGACCTACCATTTATAGCCATGAGCCTATTGATCATGATGATTATATTGATGTTTTATTTTCATATTGGGTCAAAGACCCCACTTCATATGAACATGATGATTTGATTTGTATATTGGGCGTAATCCAATTGTTGATGATATATATGTATATATATGTTGGTTGTGCTGGGAGTGGACCCTGAAGCACATGATTGATGAAATTTTTTGTGTTGTTCATGGACCCTGAAGCACATGCTTAATGAGATGTTTTGTGTTGGACGAGAGGCTCTAGAGCACATGAGTATTTACATTTTTGTTAAGCATAAAGCTCTGGAACACATGAAAATATAATTGGAAATGTTGGGCATAAGCTCTAGAGAATTCCATGTTGATGTTGAGCATAAGCTCTCGAGCATCGGATCCTTAGCCATTGTATCCCTAGGTGTATCATATAAGTACATCCTAGCATTCAGTGTTGAGCGAGAGCTATGGAATTACACTATGTTTGTAACTCCTTGTTATAAGCGTTGAGTATGGGCTCTGGTAAGCGCTAGGGGTTACTGAAAATATTAAAATCACCTTTGAGTGAAAACAACTCGAGAATAATATTGATCTCATCATACTAATTTTTAAGTGATTAAATGAAATTTCAAATTTCTGTATTCTCATCAAGTACTGAAGAACTACCACGTTATATGAGGGAAATCCAACATGCAAGGATGTTTAGAGTTTCCTAGCATAGTATACCTAAGCCACCTGTCTACTTGACCTTAATGAAGAAGTGTCATTAAGTCTAGGGATCATGGTACATGATGCCCAAAGACAATGTTAACAAGTGTTATAATACTATGTACTTTATACATAGTATGTATAAAGAATTAATTATGATTAAATATATAATTATATAAAAGAAAGAAGAGAAGCTTGTTGTAATCTAACCGATCACATAAGGTTACCAATAATACATACAAAAATATACAGAATATACACAGATACAAGAGACAAGAACAGATAGGATAAACAGATTATATTATTCTCAATAGATCATACGAAGCCAAGAACTGAACTTCCTTCTTGTGTGGCTCAACAGCCTAATATCTACAGGTTACAAACAGTTACAATCATAACTACCTGTCGGTTCACCGAACCGACACGACTATTAGTTAACAGGTTAACTACTGTGTTTACTCAGCCGACCGACGTAGTCGGTCTCTCGACTTAGTCGGCTGATCGACTAAGTCGGTCTTCGTTCCAGTCGACTTATGTCGACTTGCTCCTTCTACATCTCCCCCACAAACAAAACATTTCTTCGTCCCGAAGAAAGAGGGAGGTAAAAAATAGATTAGAAGTACAAAAATAGATTGCAAAGGGAGACTGCTACTGAGGTGGGCTGTGCAGGAGAATAGTTGGTCTTTTCTGCACACAGACTTCGACTATTGCTGGTGCTGTGATGGCAAGCTGATGTTGAAAGTCTGTCCATGTCTGCAAAGCTTTCTGAATGTCGATGGTCAGAGTAGTAAGATTTGAGAGTATCGACATCTTCTCTGCCATTGCCATTTCTGCAATGTTTTCCATGTTGGGGCCCAGCAGCTGATTGTGTTCTTCCACAGCATCAAGGAGTCTCTTCATCTGCAGACAGATGTTGTCGACTTTCTCCAAGTTGGGAAGGGCTTGCTGAACCCACTGGTGTGCCTCACGTTCCAACTTCTGCAGCTTAGTGTTTTCCAGCACTATTTGTTCTTCGATGGTCTGCCTCAGTTCTGTCTCGGTCGACTTCCTTCTTTCCAAGGCCTGAATGCCTTGTCTTGTCTACCTCGTCTGAGTATAGACCTGCCCATAATGAGTAGGCCAATCTCGGAGTACTTCCTCAGTTACAATGGATTCCTCCATGTGGTCTTGTAGAAGTTTGTGAGCCTCCGAGAATGCTGTGTGCTGAGTCAGGAGCAGTCGGGCAGTTTCTTCTTTTTTCCCGGCCTTAGTCTCTTGGAGGTGGGTCTGTATGGTCGACACCAAACCTTCAAACAACTGATATGCTCTTTCCAGCAGTCGGTCGGTAGTAGCTTCGGAAGGTCCTGGGGTAACAGTCTGTACAAGAGACCTGCATTTGTCGAGGAACTCGACTTCTTCGGTCTCCTTATCCTTGAGTTGTTTTCTTAGTCGGGTCGTCCTCCTCTTCGACTCTTTTGCTAGGGTGTTGAGTAAGTGGCCGACCTCTGAGTTGGTCAACGAGCTTACATCCCGTAAGCTAATCCTTAGCTGAGCGGGTCTAGGAAGAGGTTCTGTTGTCTCCTTTGCTTGCTCTGTTGGTTTGTTGTGAGGACCTGCAGAAGTGGAAGGTGGATCAGAGGTCGAAGGGGTTTGTGTCGGAGGGGTTGGTTCAGTGGTCGGGGGTTTTTGTGTTTGGGGAGGTGGTATGTCCACCTCCGGCTGTGATGATGATGGTGGTTTTGGCTGTGAATCAGGCGGTAGTGGAGGTGGTGGAGATGATGGTGGTGGAGGTGGTGGAGATGATGGTGGTGGAGGTGGGGATGGATGGTGTCCTGATCCTGGTGGTGAAGGGGAAGAACTGTGGTCGGAAGACATAATGTCTTCTTGCGGTCGGTAGTCAGTGATGGTCTATTCAATGCCTGATACATCGCCACCTTCTCGAACCCTTGTAAATACTTTTGTTTGGTGGGCATATGTATTTTTGCTTGCTTTTAGGGGAGTTGTTGTCTTGATTGTCTGCGCCGATTTGAACAGTGCAGGCAGTGTTGCAAAGAAGGCTTTAAGCTCCTGGTCCAAGCTTGCCCTGGCTCTGAGTGCCTCAGAAATAACTCTTTCAAAGTCTTCGGGGGAAACGTCGGCCTGCTGCACTGGTGCTTGCTCCTCGACTATTTTAGTCGGAGATGGAGGGGGAGGAGTCGTCACCAAGTCGACCACATCTTCGGACAGTGGTGTTGTTTTGGCCTTCTTTGGCCGACCTTTCGGTGCTCCTGCTTCAACAAAACGTTGAAAATGGGTTTCAACAGTTACCTTATTTGCTCGGGCATCCTCGATAATATCGAGTGCTGATGCTGCCAGTTCGTCGTCGTCATCGATGGAGTCAGCAAGGACAAGCTTACGCTTACCTTTGCCTTGCTGACGTTTCTGCAGCTTGATGTTCCTTCTGGCAATGGCTATCTCCTTCGCCAGTTTCTTGAGAATGCTCCGAGACACAGCATATTCAGGGTTTTCCTCCTCGACTTCCCCGGTCGGGGTCTGAGCTAGGTCGACAGTCTGAGTAGCCGGAGGAGTTGTTTGTTGTACTGGTTGTTGTGCTGGTGGTGGTGTCTGATGTTGCTCTGTCGGGGGGTCCACTACTGGTGCAGTCGGATGCTTCACTGTTATGTGCACCCGACCAGGAGTCCCGGTCGGAGTATCCTGCGTCACAAAGGTGCTAATATACAAGTGCAGCTCGTAATCTTCCTCCTTCTCCTGGTTGGTCAGAGGTTCGACTATAGAGAAGTCGACCTATTTTGCAGCCTCCGGGACTGGAATTTTGGTTTTGGCTTGTCTAGACAGCTCCCAAAAGATCTGGTCGACTGTGGGATAGTAGTTGAGGTCCCTGGCATTTGAATCCTGAGTGTTTGAGGACCATACTGATGTATGGTCGAGTTCCAGCTGGATGTGTGAGTCGGCTGGGAGGTGTCGTCGGATGGTCTGGGGCACCCTCCACCTTGTCGTTCGCAGCTTAAGCTGCTGGAACCAGTTTTCCAGAAATACCTTGCCTTGGTTTAGTTCATGCACAGTTCCTTTTTGGGAAAAGGGTTTGAACCTGTGCATCTCGAATTTAGTCGGCTCTCGGAAGACGGGACTGCCTTCCGGGCATATATAGTACATAGCAATCCAAATGATTAAGGAGGGGAATTTGATAATACCTCTTGTTTCCTGACAGCGCTCGCATATGGTTTTGACCAAGTCTGAGAGGTATTCGGCCCATCTGAAGATTCGTCCGTCGATTGTAATTTTGTCGACGGCATCCAGCATTTCCAATTTGAGGTCACTGCTGCGACCAGCTAAGGTGAGAGTAATGGCGATGATTTTCGCCACGATCTGTGGTGTTCGTGCCTCGATCTGACTGATCATCAAACCCTTGGAGTTTTCACCCGACGCCGAACCTGTAAAGTGTTCGACTAGCCCTTCCTTGATCCCAATGGGGACCGGGTCACCCTGGTTTGACAAACCAGTAAGTCGGGAGATAACATCGCCATTGATGTCGACCGGTCGGTCAAAGTAAAAGCGGCCGTTGTGGTAACGACTGATAATGAATTTGACTGCGGCTTCCTTCGTACCAGTGAAGCTGGCCATGAGAGGTGCGTTGGCATAAGAATATATGGTGCTATGCCTAACTTTCTCAGCCTCCTGGGTGAGTCGTCGGTCTTCAAATGCCCATTCTTTAATATCCGTCCATAGCTTTTGAAATGGACCCTCCTGGACTTTCACGGTTTGGATTCGCTTTAGTCGCTGGAGTAAGGGGGAGTCTGCTGCCTGAAGTTCTTGGGCCTTAGCCGCAGCTCTGGTGCGTTTGGGTGCCATGGTTTCTGACTGAACAGACTGGTCGGAAGTCTTACAAGGTTCGCAACTTTCAGTCGACTGGGAGTTCGAATGCTCTGTAGGTACGTGGTGTGGTGAATGAACTGTGGAATGTCCATTATTTATAGGCGCGGGTGGGGTGGAGTGTCGAACTGGGTGAATTAATGGCGGACTTGACAGTCCAACTACAACACTCGAGTGCGATTTCGTGAATCTGGGGTGGGGCTCGAGGCCATTAATGCGGGATGGGACGCTCCAGGTCGGTGGATGGTGTCGGTGGTGAGAACGGTCGACATGGTCGGTCGATGAAGATGGTCGATGGAAATGAAGTCGGTTGTCGAAGGGGTGAGTGGCTGTCATGATGGTGGTTTCTGAGTGTACGGTTTTTTATTTTTGGAATTTTGTATCTTTTTATAGGTTTTTGGTGTCAATTAAGACCGTTATATGATTTTTTTTTATTTTTTTTTTGTAGCGTTTAAGTCAGGCTCCATTAACAAGCTTCCGAAATACCAGGCCCTGCAATGTTTTTAGTCGGACCGACCCATTGGGATGTATTTCTTCGACCGTGTACGGGCCCATCCATTCTGTGTGAAGTTTCTTAGGCTTTCCTTTGACTCGACTGTTATACAGTAGGGCAAGGTCACTGACTGACAGATTTTTGTTTCTGATATTACGGTTGTGCCAAGCTTTCTGCTGTTGTTTTTGTATTTCCTGGTGCTGGATGGCCATAAGTCTATGTTCTTCCAATTTATTAAGTTGAAGTAGCCGATCTTTCCTGGCCTGTTCAACGTCGACATGTAGTATATGTGCAATGATAGGTGCCTGTTGTCTGAAGTGCAGAGGTACGACTGCTTCTTGTCCATATACCAGTCGAAATGGGATTTGATCAGTCGACCATTTGTAGGCTGTCCTGTATGCCCATAAAACTGTAGGAATATTCTCATCCCAGTCATCTTTGTCAGCACTGCATATTTTAGTCAGTCCTTTCGTCAATTTTTTGTTGAAAGCTTCAATCGCACCATTCGACTAGGGATGGTATGCTGTACTACGTCGGTGGTCGATGTGAAACTTGTCGGTTAGATTTTTGATAGTTTTGTTAACAAAGTGTGATCCTTGGTCGCTGATCAAGGTGAGTGGACATCCAAATCGAGTAATAATATTTTCATAAATGAACTTTGCAGCTACTTCACTTGAACATGTGTCGACACGTTCAGCTTCTGCCCATTTAGTAACATATTCTACTGCAGTGATGATATACCTTGCACCTGATCGTCGGGCTGGGACAGGGAATGGTCCTATGAAGTCTATAGCCCAGATTTAAAATGTAAGACTAGGGTTGACAGAGATCAGGGGCATTTCTGTACTCAGCAGTGGTCGACCAAGTCGTTGGCATCTGTCACATCGACTAACAAAGGTTTTACAATCCTTATGAAGCGTCGGCCACCATAATCCAGACTGTTGAATTTTCTTAGCAGTTGTGTCGGCCTAAAAGTGTCCTCCTGCTGGTCCGTAGTGTACTTCGTGCATGATTTGCTCTCGTTCATGGGTAAGTACACATCTTCTAAGAACATCATCTAACCCTATTTTGTATAGAAATCCATTGATGAGGCTGTAGGGGGCAGCCTTCATAGCTAGGATTTACTTCTTTTTAGTGTTCAGACCGTCTGGTGCCTGACCTGTTTCTAGGAATTGAGAAATTTCCTCCAGTTCTTCTGGTACTGCTTCGATACGAAATAGATGTGCATCTGGAAGGTCATCGTCGATTCCAGTCGGTTCCTCTCCTATGTCGATTCGGGAGAGGTGGTCGGGTCCGACATTTAGCTTCCCTGGTCGGACAACTACTTCAAATTCAAATTCTTGGAACAGTAAGAGCCATCGACAGATTCTACCATGGTGAAGGGGTTTGTTTATGAGGTACTTCAAAGCTTGATGGTCGGTGTAAAATATGAAGGGGTTAGATAATAGGTAGTGTCGATATTTCTGAAGTGCAAAGACCATTCCTAGGGCTTCTCGTTCGGTGGTCGAATAGTTCCTTTCAGCCTTATTTAGTTTCCGACTGCTGTAAACTATAGGGTAGTCCATTCCATCGTCTCCTGGTTGATTCAGGATAGCTCCAATTGCTATTCCTGATGCATCGATATGCACATGGAATTTGATTGACCAATTTGGAAATTTAAGTATGGGGGCTTCGACCAGTTTTCTCTTCAGTTTGTCGAAGGAGATTTGGCATTCCTCCGTCCATTTAAACTCTATATCATCCTTGAGTAGTTCTTCTAGGGGGTAGGTCATGTCTGAGTAATGTCGGATAAACTTCCTATAGTACCCTGTATGTCCTAATAACACCCGAACCTGTTTAGGGTTTATTGGAGGCTTCAAGTCAAGGATAATTTTAATTTTGGCAAAGTCAACCTTAATACCATCTTTACAAACAACATGTCCTAGTAGTATCCCTATGGGGGTCATAAAGATGCATTTCTTAATGTTGAGGGAAATTTGAATCTGCCGACATCGTTCCAACATAAGTCGGAGCCAAGTGCAGTGATCTTTTAAGGTGGAATATATGGTCCATTCGTCGAAGTAGACTGCCATAGTTTTATAGATGTACTCTTGGAAAGTTTTTACAACTATTCTGGAAAAGACTGTAGGTGCATTCTTTAGTCCAAAAGGCATAACCCTATAAGCAAAAGAGCCAAATTAACAAACAAATGTGGTTTTCTTCTGATCTTCCTTTGCTATAGGCACTTGATTGTATCCTGAAAATCCATCTGTGAATGAGTAGCATTCATGGCCTGCCACTTCATTCAAGATTTCATCAGCATAAGGTGTAGGAAAGGGATCTGTCAGTGTGACTTTATTAAGTTCCCTAAAGTCGACACAGATTCTCAGTCTGGTCGGGTCATGTTTCTTAGGCTGGACGACCATGGGACTTTCCCATTCCGACTGGTCGATGGGGTAGATGATACCTGCAGCTAACATGTTGTCTATCTCCTTTTTAACTATTTCCTTATATTTATGAGCTAGTTTATAGGGTCGTTTCTTAACAGGTCGGACATCAGGTTTAGTGTCGATTTTCATCTCTCCCATTTCTTGAACTAATCCTTTCAAATCTTTATAATCTCTTGCAAAGACATCTTGGAATTCTCTAAGTAAAGTTACTATTTCAACAGTTTGTTGCTCATTCCAATAATCACCACTCTTAGCTAGTTTTGGTCGGTTGTCATTTGAAATGTCGACCTCTTTGGTTTTTACTTTGGCATCTAACCATTCTGGGGCTTTAGCTTCATTGATCGGTCGACTTCCTTCCTGGAACTGTGAAAATGTAGCAGGGAAGTCGGCTGCAGTCATTTGCTCGAGGTCAGGTTTTTCGGTAGTCGCGACCCTAAGCACAGAGTGGATCAGTTTTGTTGTTTCAGCATGGTTGGATTTCCATCTGAAGCTTTTACCTTCGGTGTGTTCATTCTCCAATTGTAATCGGGTCGACTCGAATTTTGATCCTATGTGAAGACTATTACAGTGCTTGACCTGTCGAGGGTCTTTGTCAGGGAATGTTTCAGTCGGTTGAATGAACTGTTTAATTTGTTGTGCTGGCTCGACTAATTGTTGATCTTCAGGGATAAAGTTGAAGGTTTGGATGAAATTTTCTTTGAGGTCATTCCAGAAAAAGGTTTCACCTTTTGTTTCCTCCATTTTATACCATTTGCTAGGTAATTTGTCTAGGGTTGAGGGAAACAAGTGTGGTCAGGCTCTCTCATCCTTATGTCCTAGGCTTCTCCATTCTTTTTCACAAGTTTGGATGTGTTCTTCTGGGTTCTGTCCTTGAGTAAAGATGGGGATCTGTGCTTGTGGGGT
>LPNX010025939.1:150115-163447 GCA_001517045.1 Pseudotsuga menziesii | reverse complement strand
TGATATTTGGGGATTGGGAAGCAAGAAAGCAAGGCATTTGAAAATTTATCGAAAACAGTTGTTTATGTGCCATAAAAAAATATCAAGGATTGAGATCTTCTTGGCATCAGTTTTAAACTTTAAATTGTAACCATATGCATGCCTAAGCTAATGAAGTTACCGAGTTTATTCATCTAAAGAATAGTATTTGTGTCAGTGCAGATGTTAAAAATTTGTTGGTTCTTCCAAATGAAAATGCTGTGGTTTATGTAATTTGCCATGAATGAGGGGAAAATATTTATTAGAAGTTCTTATATTTTAGTCTGTTTACATTTGGCTTTAGGCATACGTGTACACGACACTTGGTATCATAGTTTGTTGTTTTCGTAAATTGAATATTCTTTATGATGTCATTCTTTACAGCTATCAGCATTCTATAGTTCCGAGCACATACTAAGAAATGTCATGGTTATAATAAAAAATGATTATGTCTATGTGGAATAATTGTGTTTTTTGTCTTATGCTTTTCAGTGGAATGCTTTGTATGTTGAGAATATGCTTAGAGTGGAGAGCAGTGCTGTCGGGGAAATTATTGGTAGTAGAATACTTATGGCAGTGGTGGACAGGCTTATTGAAATTGATGTAAGTAACTGGGCATATTCAAAAGAAAACCAATGTGCATCATTGATATTTCATTTCTAAAATTCTGGTTTTTATAATGAAATTCTAAATTTTTGGACCATTTGTGTTAGAAGGTTGTCTAGACTCTAAATGCCCTTCTTATTGTATTTGAAATCTGGGTTGAAATAAAATGGGAACACATTTTACATGAAGACTCAAGCAAGGTCTACATATTTGACATGGAAATGGAAGATGATGAAGAAAATGAAGAACCTGGGAAACCTGGTAGTGAGGTATCCGTATAACTTGTATAGTGTTTCCTTGAAATAGCTTTGATTTACAGTAACTGGCATGCATGTTCCAGGACAAGCAATTCTTCTCATTTTGTATAAATTATCTAATTGCATATGGTTGATTTGGGTTGTAGGAAAATGTTGAATTGCCAAAATCTTCTTCTATGCAGAGTCTGGGGGGTGTTGCAGATAAGATGGACGTATTAATGGAAATTACTTTAGAGCATCTAAAATTATGTGTTGATGAGGGTCGTTTGTCACAGGTGAAATTATTATTTATTTAGCTAGCTTGAACTGTATTGTTGGTCAATTAAAGTTGGTGGTTTTTCAAAAACATGCATAATTGATCTATTTTTTTCTTGACATCTAAATTTTTCCCATTGGTTTTGTCAATAGGTCTATGATACACTCATGCACTCATTTCAATCAACTATTTTGAATACTCACAAGTCTAAGTTTACACAGGTAATGTCAAAATGTTTGGTTTTCAAAGAGTTAATGGAATGTTGCATTGATGCTTTCTCGTGTTGGATACTTCATGGATTGTATTAGCTGTAAATATCTTTTAATGCGACATGTTAAAACTTTTTCACATCGAATGGAATCCAGTTAACACTTTTAAATTCTCAATAGTGGGTCCCCATTGAACTTTGAAGTGGAATTTATGTTTTGCATGCAATTTTGAGTTGCAAAAATCTTCTTTCTGAGCAATTCAAGTTTTCGTAAGCAACCTCTTATGACATTTTGTAAGAAAGCAGCCTGATGGTTTTTCCCTTTCAACCCTTGATCACAAGCTTTGGTTTGTAGGGGCATTTTTCAGAACTAATGCATAGCAAGCTGCTAGAATTGTTTGTATTAATTACCATACACACAGACAACAGCCCACTGGTGCTTTCATTTTGAGGCAGCTAATTTTGTTTTCAGTAGTAGTTGAGATCCTCATTTTCTTTGATTTAGTTTTTTGGTTTATTTTTCATCTGCAAAGGTTTTCATTATTTATTTCATTACACCAGGTGAAGCGAGGTTTATTCTCTGTCAATATTTGGACACAAGCTCAATGTACTTGGGGACACTTTTTCCTACAGCATATTGTAGCTGCTTATACTATGTAGTGGATGTACTGTAGTCCAGGGAATTTGTGTTTTCTGCATTCTTTAGCCGACACATTCTTCTTGCCAAATTCAGCTGTCAATTCTTTTGTTTTCCAGTTCATCCCATTTTTATGTAGGCGCCCTCCCTGTGTCTTGCCATCTTGATCCTTATCCTGAAAGTCATACATATTTTTATTATCTTCAAATACTTCATATGCAATTCAGATAATTTAGAACAAACAGGGCAACAATGATGCTCTTTTATAGTTCGATTGATTGAACAGTAATTGAAGCATACTGACAATTCATCAAAGAGAATTCACCAAAGCAGCCAGGCAACATGTGCAATCTTATGTCTTATGCCATTTTGTATTTTTTTTTAAAACACTTATAGCCGTCGGTTAAGCGACGGCCTGTAGGTGATTTAAAAAAAAAAAAACAATACTGTCGCTTAACCGACATTTAAGTTTTTATAATCCGTCGGTTAAGCGATTCCTGTAGATGTAAAAAATTTCGTCACCGTCTCTTAATCGACGTTTACGTTTTCATAATCCATCGGTTAAGCGACGGGTTTCACTGTAGAAGCGACGGCCTGTAAATGTAGTTTAAAAAAAAAAAATTCTCCACCATCGCTTAACCGACGCTTACGTTTTCATTATCGTCGTTTAAGCGACAACTCAGTTTAAAGTTTAATATGAATTAGATGGAGGATAACTGACGATGTACATTTAACCGACGGTAAACTGAGCTGTCGCTTAACCGACGGATTGGAAAGATGTCGGATAACCGACGAAAATCCACCGACGCTTAAAAAAAATCATAGTGTCGTACATGCGACAGGGGAGTGTCGAAAATCCGACAATACGGCCGCCGGATTTTTGGTCGAAATGTAGTAGTGTCCAAAATATCTAACAACAACATGGTTATGACAAAACTAGCCCAATTTTACAAAAGGGCAGATTTGTTCCCAACACGGGAAAAAAATAAAGGTTTGCTGGACAGAGGGATTCATTTTCCCACAAACAAGGGGGTGTCATACATCAATTCGATGTCTAGCTAGGCTGTGACGTTCAATGCGATGTTTAGCTTTTATGATTTTTGATTTTCTATGTCCTATTTTTCTAGCAGCAAAACTCAGGAGTTCTATGATGTTACAAATCCTTCACAGCAACACTGGGGACTTTGTTTACCTCCACCAATGGCAAAGGTTTCCTTGCTTGGATCAGCTTCTTCAAGTAAATTGAGCAAATCACTGGCTCCTGTAAGTGACTTTAAGATTTTAGTATATTGTACTTCCATCCAATTATATTTAGCATTTGTTATTGATATCTGTGCAGACAGCTTTTTTTATGCTTCCATATTAGATTATTTAATAGCTTCTGATTCAGTCCTAAATAATCATTAGTATAGAAGCTAATGTGTATTTTCTTTAGACAGCTTATGTTTTACTTCAGTGATTGTCTTCTAGATTCTTTATACATGGATTCATTTTCATTTCCTAATAATATATACTTGTTCATATTTCCATGTGAAACTAGAACACAGGAGGTAATGCTGAGACTTCCCTTGTCAGTGGAGCTGTTGGAAGATCAGTTGTATTGTCAGCTAGTGCATCTTGGTATGAAATCTGTTTCTTGTCATGGAATATTTGTTTAGTTTTCCAGCACCCCCTTGGATTGGTGCAGAGTAACATTACACATTAAGTTTAGTGAACATAAGCTTCCATATGATTTAGGAGTTTGTGGTGGAATGTTACATATCTTACTGAATATTTAGACATTAATGATTGTTGCAGGGGATCCCATGTTGCACAGTAAAAATCATTTAGTATGAGGATCCTAGCTATTCAGGGCTCCTCTAATCCTAAAACAAGTTCATCTCATTCACTTTCAGTGTCTCCAACATTAAATCTCCCTGCCTTAATGGTGGAAGCTGCGGCATCAGGGTTGAGTTCTGATCATGGCAAGCTGTTGGTCAATAAGGGTGGGCAGTCATCAACGTTTATATCTAAAAAACATATTGATGCCAAACCTAATGCAATGAGTGGAACATATAAAAAATTAAATTCACGTGTAAATACCGCTGGGGAAGCTTTCCATGGAAAGAATGCCAGTTTAGTTGATCCTACTATGAAATGTAGGACTCATGAAGGTTTTACAAGTCTATTGAAGAATTCATCCTCTGACACACACAAGGGTTCATTTGAGCTGGGCAGTGGGCACATTGAAACAACAAGAAGTGAAAGAACAGATGCAGCTTCATTGTCATCTGGTATTGTCTGTGTTGGACTTTCTAAAGATAGCTTTCCAATCTCTGTCCCTCAAAGCAATAATTATGTAGTTTGTAGATTGATATCTATCATAAATTTGTTTGAATATCATCATTGTCAAGCAATAACAACTTCTTAAAGGGTGCTAGCTCAATGGTAGAGCGCCTGCCTAATTATAGGCAGGAGGTTGGTGGTTCGATTCCTCCGTGCCCTATCATAAATTTGTGACTACAAAAATGGCTAAATTCACATATATACGACTATTAGTAGCTAATTTCTCGTATCTTAGTCATATTTAGCTTAGTCATTAATATGTTAACATCTAGTAGTTTATTTAGTCGTATATTTGGTCATTAATGGTTGCAATCAGTGACTAAATCAGCGACTAAATCAATTATTAACTCAGTGACTAAATTAATGACTAAATCTATGACTAAATCATTAACTATCAATGACTAAAATAATGACTAAATCATTGTCTATCAATGACCAAATCAATGACTAAATCAACGAATAAATCAGTGACTACTAAGTCAAGCTATTAATGATTAGTGAAATATGACTAGCTATAAGATAGTGGTAATTTGCTACTATTAGTCACCAACTCAAAAATAGTCGTTTATAGCATGATTTTAGTCATTTTTTTAGTCATTAATTTCTCATTTTCTACTAGTGGCATTATCAAGATATACTACTCTACTTTATAGAAAAACACTGAAAGGTAAAGATATAAACAATACTACTCTAAGAAGGTAAACTACTTATTAATTAATTATTCCACTTTTCAATCTAAGAATTAGAAAAATTTATAAACAGCTTCAGAAACTAACTATGCAAGGTATTGTAATATGGGAAACAAGATTACAACAACTGGAGATACTTTTACAAACTTTAACAACTAAGCTATACATGCGATTAACAAATGTACATAATGGTTAAAAACTAAATTATCTAGTTCCACTCTCCTTGATTGTTCTGTGGATATGCATTCACTGTGATTGGAACTGGAAGAGAAGCAGTGTCAAAATGGATTTCAAAATAAGTAAAGAAACTAAATGGGATTAAATCTAAATTAATTTCTACAAATATGTGCAACCTAAGGAAGTTCCAAATACAGGTGATGGTAAACATGGTGATCTATTCCATAAGCAATTGACTCTTAACTAAGAAAGATATTATGACCAACTAATCTATTAAGAGACAATATTCTTTTTAAAGATTACTTTCATAAATAAACAATTCTTATATGAAACAAATTGAAGGGAAATCTAGCTTATAAACAAGTAAAAGACCTTAATGAAAGAAGCAAGTAGAAAACTTAATAAAGAAGACTTATTTAGAAAAGAAAGTAGAAAACTTAATAAATATAACTTAATTAGAAAATAAAGTAGAAAACTTAATAAAGATAACTTCTTTAAATCCTGTTCTACAAATCTCTTCAGTAACCACACAGTGAAAGAAACAAGTCCTACTGCTATGATTGATTTACAAGGTACTGGTGTATTTTTCTATAACTTTAACATGCCTAACCATAAACTCAGTATACACAAGGATAAATCAAAACAAACTCAAGATATAATTACCACACATTACAACAGTATTGAATAAAGAAATCAGAGACAAGAGAAACAAAACAAAGCATAACTGAAAGCATATTTAGGTAAGAGAAGGTTGAGAATAAGGATGGAACTTGATAATACTTTAAATAATATAACCTAAGGTCCTAACGATGAACATAACCATTATCTAATTACCAAAACAAAACATAATTCAAAATCTAAAGAAACAGAACTTCAAAACAGGTTTTAAAAAAACAAGAATATTGAAAGCTAAACGAAGGGCTGGATAGTAAACTGAAAGGTAGGTCGGAATGACATGATGAATAGGCCATTTAAATGACAGTATGTATAGAGAAAACTATGTCAATAACCAAAATGATCTAATTACCAGCTAATTATCAGTCTGAATGACAGTCTGTATAGAGAAAACTATGTAAAATAACCAAAATGATCGAATTATCAGCTAATTTTGTGCACATGAAAACAAAATGCATAAAGAACAGTAAGTAGACATACTTAGTTATTGAATTTAACAGAAAAAAAACTTAAGCTAATTCATGTTTATAAGGAAATGATTACCTATTGCATTATTAAACCCACTAAAATATAACCAAAGAAAACTTATAACAAGACAAGACTTAAAAAAACTGAACCTACTACAACTTGATTCTAAGATGTTAAAGCAATCTACTTTGTGTACTTGTCAACATAAAACTAAACCATAAGCTGGAAAAGACTGGAAAGGAAACTAAAGGTAAACTATCCGCGCAATCGGTTATTTTTAATCTCTGAAATAGAAACTATACTAACACTGTTATGGATGATAGAAACTTCAATAAACATACATTATAGACACAAAATTATAAACGATTACAATAACTTAATCACATAAACAAATTGGAAATAAACCTACTTATTTGCAAGGAAATAGGTGATGAAAATACACACAAGAATGAAAACAATTGGTTTATGAGGGGCCCTCTCAGCAATTAGGGTGACGCTTCGCTAAACACTTGCACGAACGACATCCTATACATAGTAGGAATGTAACTTCTATTAAAACGCGGGACAATATTACAGAGTTTCTCTAAAATCGACTGATAGAATCTAAAACTAGTTAACTATGCTCTCACTTGGAGGCGTTATATATATCATTTACGGGGATGAGCGGGTCGACCCTTTCAATGGTCAACCACTCCTAAAATTAGTCAACTATTATTACAAACAACTGATTGAATTCCAACACACAACGCTCCTCCTTCTTCCTCGCGTGTTGTGGCATGAGGATTCTCTTTGACGTGGACAGGTGTCATGGTGTCGAACAGAGAAGGAAATCTGATGGGCCTTCTAGAACGAAGGTCAGTCTATCATCCAGGCACGTGGACACATACTAACTGAAAACTGTTCCATGCTTTAACGCTTTGAAATATGCCATACACAAAGCATGGCTTTATTGGCGAGATGAATGGTGATTTGGATGCGATCTGTGCATATCTAACGTGATGCGTGTCCAATAGTTGTCTCATTCAAGGAATATGACTAGTAAACAAATTCACACATATATCAAACGTGTTCTCAAATAACATCGAATTTAATTAATAAAATCATGAAATAACAATAATAAACCAGAATGTGCATAAATCCAAATATATTCATACCTAAGGCTGCATGATAAGCTGTATGAGAGAAATATGTCAAAAATATGACAAAATGGATGTCATAAAGTGTAATATACCGGCCGAAAATGGTGACAAAACTAGGATCAAAATTCCCCCAAACCATAGAAATATCAGGTCCCACTAAGCAAAACAAAGAGGAGTTAGGAAGAAAGCTGAGTTGTGTTAGCAGCTGCCTTCGACTTAGAAGATGAAACAAGGGATTTAAACTTCAATTTCTTGGCCTGAGATTTTAAAAAAACACGCCTCTCCTATCGATTGTTATATGGTGAATTGATAGCCTTATTGAGGTCTTCGATAGATTTAAATTGCAAATGAAAATCCCTATTCTCTTGTCAAATTTCTGCAATTAACTTGGCGTATTCCTCATTCTGACTCACTAACTGTGCCAATTCTTGAGTTAATTGGACTACTATTGGTTGATTAGGAATGGATGGTTCTGTAGATGGTATCTCAAGGTCAACAGAGGGAACTTGTATTTCAGGACTCATGCCCTGAGTAGGTGCAGAGACGGTCTCATAAGCAACATCTTTAAGCAATTCGGCTGAGACACTAGCCAATGCACTACAACAAAACCATGTGATTAGCGTCTCTTTTAGATTCCTTTTTAGTGTCCAGTATCACATTTAGTGTATTTTTCATCATTTTTTGGACAAAGTGGATGCTTTTCCATGGGATGGCGCTTTTAATGGTGTTATTTGTGTCCATTTTTAAAATTTGGCACTATTTTGGACGCTCATTAGCATCAAAATTAGCGTCCCAATTAGCGTCCTTATTAGCGTCCCAATTAGCGTCCCAATCAGCATCCCAATTAGCGTCATTTTTGAAAAGTTGGTGCTATTTTGGATGCTAATTAGCATCCCAATTAACATCCCAATTAGCGTCCCAATTAGCATCCCCATTAGAATCCTAATTAGTGTTCCAATTAGCATCCCAATTAGCATCCCTTTTTAAAAGTTGGCACTATTTTGGATGCTAATTAGCATTGCAATTAACGTCCCAATTAGCGTCTCAATTAGCATCGCAATTAGAATCCCAATTAGCGTCCCAATTAGCATCCCAATTAGCATCCTAATTATCATCCCTTTTTAAAAGTTGGCTCTATTTTGGACGATAATTAGCATCCCAATTAACGTTCCAATTAACATCCCAATTAGCATCCCAATTCTCATCCCAATTAACGTCCCAATTAGCATTTGCAAAATCATCCCATATAATGCCAAGAATAGCCTCCAAAAAAACGTCCTAAAGAGAATAGCACCATATATTAATCTAGGGTTAGCGACATGAATTGTGCCATGAATTTCAGCAAGAAAAACATTCAACATAGCACCAAGTATACAGATAGGAATTGCGCCTAGAAAACATCCAACATAGCACCGGGTATAGATCCAAGTATAGTGCCTGGAATAATGCCAGAAATTTTGAAATGAACCGCACTAGGAATTGTACTAGGTTTAGAGCTAGGAATTGTGTTTAGAAAATGTCCGACATAACGTCAGATATATCAATGTCTATGTCAATTATCATGATTCATGTGATAGTACTTTTGGATCTTGATTTATCATGGTGCAACCTAAATGATCATAATCATGGCACTTTTGGATCTTGATTAATCCTAATGAGGGCTAAAATACCATAATGTCACCTAAATTTTTCTAATGGCATTTGAGTGTCCCCAACGACATTTTATAGAACCTAATGGCATATGGTTGGCCCTAACAACATGACGATGATGCATTACGATAATTATGATGGACTGTATGGATATGATTTGATAAGTATAAGACTATATCATCCATTCTTGTGAGGTAGTATGGCTCCTTGCTCATTATTATCGCAATTATACTGATGATGACATTGATGATGACTACGACATTGATAATGATGTTTATTTATTATATTATGATGATGCTGACGTGGATGTGGATGTGAGCGATTATTATGCATGTGGTATCACTTTTGGATCCTAACTGATTCTAATGGAACCTAAATGTATGTAACAACATCTAAACAACCCTATTATCATTGAAATAACTGTAACGACTTATAAATGACCTTAAAAATTACATGACATGAATCATAATTTCAATGAGTGATTAAGAACTTTAATGGCATATGCGTGACCATAATGATAAATGATGACAATGATTTTGTTGATGATGTACTTAATGCTGATGATGATGATGATAATCAGGATGATGATCAAGATCATGTTGATGTACCATATGGCATTGATGATGATGATGATGACAATGTCAATGTCCACAATGATGATACATGTCATAATACTTTTGGATACTACAAAACACGAGATATTGGAGTTAATAACAAGTAATAGAGGTTGTGAGGTTTTGACCATAAAAATATTGTTAGCCATTGGGTTTTACATTTCTTGATATGGCCATTGGGTTTCGTAGTCCCCCCACCCCCACTACACCCCCTTGCAAAAAGGTAGTACAATACCATGTATCATGGTGCTACCAAAATGTCACCCTACAAGGTTGTTTACTTTGAAGAAGTGGATCAAATTGCTGAAGGTTTTTTTACCAAAATTCTCATAGTGTTACTTTGAAGAAGTGGATCAAATTGCTGAAGGTTTTTTTACCAAAATTCTCATAGTGTTACTTTGAAGAAGTGGATCAAATTGTTTTACATCTTTGGCCTTATAATCGGACATATCTCAAGGAAAAAAGCAATTAGTTTCTCAAGTTTTATGGCCCCTATCAAATATTTCAGCATTACACTACACTATTGACCAATGTTTGATTCCCATGGGATTCATTTTAAATAGTAAAAGAGTGATTGAAAACATAGAGGTAAATGCCCAACTTAGGATACTAGAAGATGGGCATTCACATGGACACTCACATCACACACACACACATTGTGTATATAAGCTTGTCTCTATGTACTCTTTGAGAGTGAATTTTACTTGGTACTTTAAGTTAATCACAAAGGCATTTAGAGATATGAGTTGAACTTATAACTCTAAGACACAATGACTTGTATACCTATATTACAAACCTAAGGTCACCTCCATATCCTATTATGCACATATCTCTTTCTTAGGTAAAAATTCAGGGCCCATGTGGTGTACCAATACTGTATCCATGAGTCATAATTAATAGTTATATACTAATTGAGGATTTGTGGATAGTTTTGTAAACCCCCCACAATATATGTTTAAGGATGGTTTTAGAACCCCCCCCCCCCCGCCCCCCAAAAAAAATAAAGTCAAGGAAATTTTACTTTTAGAGGCGGTGTTTTAAATACCATTGCCAAAAGTTCAATTCTCATGAGTCTTGGTGGGGGGGGATTAGAAGCACTGCCCCTAAATATATTTTTCAAGTATGTTCTCAATATCCATCCTCTTGAAGAGTACTGCAATTTACCACTAATTACACTATAATTGACCCCTAATTAACCTCATAATTGACCCCTAATTATTACCCCTAGTTAACCACTAATTGCACCTAAATGACCCCTACTTGATCACTAATTACCCCTAAATAATCCATGCTTACCACTAATTAACCCTTGATACCCTCTAAATGGTCCCTACTTTTTTAGAAGGAAAACCTCGTGGAAAAACCCAAGGGATGCTTCTAAACATTCATATAAGGCATATTCCCTAGTAAACCCATCGATGTAGACTAGTGTGCATCACACACAAGGATTTGAAATGGGAACATGATGGCATGACGCTAACTAAATTCCCAACATCATGGAAAACCTTGGTTTAGTTAATCTCTTGGAATAAATGGACCCTATTTACCCATAATTGACCAATAATTACCCCTAGATAACTCATAATTTACCCCTAATTGCCACTAATTATTCACTAACTACCTCCTAATTGACCTCCTATTAAACACTAATTACCACTAATTATCCCCTGACTACCCCCTAATTGACCCCATATTAACCCCTAATTACCAAAACTCATTACCTAATAATTACCCCTAAATTACTCTTAATTACCCATAATTGACCACAAGTTACCCTTCAATGATCACTAATCAACCGTTAATTACCCTTAATTTACCCATAATCACCCATAAATGACCCTTAACTCCGCGCAGGGATAAAGTCCATCACATAGGCCTTACATAGAGAATATTTTGGATTGTGTGTGGGATATGATGGCCATTTTGGGATGTCTAACACCATGAATAATTTTTTACTACTAGGCCATGGTTTGGGATTAAACTCTAGGGCCTAAGTTCATCATGAGACTTCAAGTTTTTGGTGACTCTTTATTGATCATTAACTGGATGAAATATCACATACCACCGAGGAATATATATCTTAGGACTATTCTGAAGAGTTGACCATAATTGTCTATAAATTTTGGGAAATCTCCTTCCAACATGTTTTCAGACAGATGAATCAAATTGCAGAACATTTATCGAAGGATGGTACCTTATTGGGTGATGGTGAATTGAAAAAATGGAAGTTTCAAAATGACACCATCATGGAGGATGATCCGGGTCCCATCTCTACGTAAACTATGTAGCCCCAATTTCTAACATTATCTATGATTCGTGGGGCTTATTCATTTCTGTTGGAAGATTCCATGGAAGTTGAAGTGTTTGTGAGTAAGAAGAAGAAGAAGAAAAGTGAACAGAAAAGTGTTTATTTGGATCAAAATCCATTGAACACTGTTTAAAATGATCAAAGCTTCAAGGAAAATGGCTAGGTAGACTCTGCTGGAGGAGAATTTCATTATAGAAACCCTAATGAATCAAAGTCGTACTACAAAAACCTTGAAGGATCAGAGCTTTGCACTAGAAAATCTAATGAATAGAGTTATTTATTTCATAGGACCCAATGAACCGGGGTTTGATAATAGTAACCCTCCACATTGGAAATACGTTGGCCTTGTTCAACTGGAGTTACACATGGATGTGTTTATAAACCTCTCCTCTGCAGATGCGAGGATTAGGGCAACTGCTATATTAACTTTAGTTAAGGAGCTGCAAGAAGTCTAGAAGGTTTAGGAGAAGGCTCTACTAAAAAATATGATAAACAATATTAACAAAGAGGTATACTAAAGAAATCAATAATAATTAACTTGAAAAATCAATAATAATTAGTTTCACTTACACTTTTAGTGCACCTTGACCATTCCTATATAAGAGAGCCTTAAAAATCTTCAAAGCCAGACATCCAAAGAACTTTAGAAAACCAAGTTGTCAATTAACTAATGATGTAATTAAATAATATGCCAATGTCAAAGTGTACATCATAATGACACCAACACCAAAACATAATATAATGGAGGGTGGACCCGGGAATCTAGATAGGGTCATCGAACCCCACGACTGAAAGGATCGACTCCCGAGTGTTTCTACAAGAACATGGAAATTTTGTAAGTACAAAGTACATGCAATGTTCAAAATTTAACCCCTCCTAGCCCCTCCAAAGGGTTCTAGCCCTTCCAAATGGTTCTATCCCTTCCCATAAGTGTAAAGTTAAAATTGCCCTCCAATTTGTTTTTTAAAACTGAATTTTACCCTTCCAATTAATAAGGGCATAATTTACATCAACATTTCAAAAGAAGTGCGACATTTGAAACTACCCATCCATATAAATTTGTCAATATGTTGAAATTACTATACTATAAAGTTCAACTCATCATTCAAAATATTGGAAATATGATAAATTATAATGACTCACTCACTCATGTCATGCACTCACTGCTTAGTTGTGCAAGATAGATAGTAATCATTGATGACTATGAGGCACTAGCCATCAAGATGCGAATCTCACTCTCGAGTCACTTGGAGCTGCAATCTAAATTGTGACAATTTGTCAACAGCTACGACTATAGCTAAAAAG
>LPNX010025939.1:133910-150062 GCA_001517045.1 Pseudotsuga menziesii | reverse complement strand
CTCAAAACTTTGTGCCTACTACCTATGTGAACCTCGCTACCAATGTCCACTCTTTTTTTGTCAAAATTAAATTCAAAAGGCCGGTTTGATAAGTCCTCCTCTACAGGACTTCATTTCTTGCATGAATATCATGGACTCATGACAACTATAAGTAACACGTGATGTCATGTAAATACAAAAAAAATGCATGTAGCTAGGATCACAAACTGTGCAAAGGTTGATTTATGCATTGCTATAGAGAGGTGTCATTGGGCACACGATATGGAGAAACAATAGCTATTAATAAAATTAAAAAAACAATTGTTGGCTGAAGAATAGTCTTCAATTTTATGGGTGGCATGATCACGATGTAATCTCCCTCCGTCCTTCCAAACATTTGTGGTTTCTCACAACATTTGTCCTCGAAGCCACCAAAATACATATAAAAATTGCTTGTCTTTACATCCTCTTATCTTTAAATCCTCATCTCATAATCATAACTAAGGATTATTATGCATGCACATCCTCACCTTATAATACGAATTGGGTCAAGGCACAAAAAGGACCATAAAATATTAAATGTGTCAAGACGCAATGAGTAAGATACAACTATAAGAAAGTCTTATATTAAATTTACCATATAAGTCTTTAATTAACACTTTCAACTAAGATTTGACACATTGGATTGTTGTGATATTCTTATCACTCCTTACCAATGTGATTGCAAGGCATTCTTTGAAGGTGAAGTCCATAATTTTAGGTCTTATCCCTCATTATCATGCCTTTTGGTAAGACAATAAAGAGGGTAGTGGCATGCATCAACATGGAAAACATTTTCGACATAGAGGTTATAGACATTACTTGTTTTCATTAAATAACGCAAATTCCAACTCATGACTATCGATTCACTGAATTGTGGACTAGTACAAATCACAACAAATTTTAGCCCCGATCCCTTAATTACTCACACCTAGAACTTTCTCAAATTTAGCCATTAATAAACTTACTTTGGTATTTTGGTTCAATTTAAAAGGTGGATTGTTGAGACTCAGGTACGTAGTGAGTTGCAAGGATTCAATTGATTTAGGGTTCATTCCATTGCCCCTTTATCCCATATATATATGTTTTCAGTACAATTGTTGAACAAAAAAAGTTGATGCCCCGACCCTGGTTATGCTAGTTTTGCTAACTTGCTTGGTATGTAGGAAATTTTTTTAATGTTTTATGAGTTGTTTATTATTTTTCCTTAGGTGCCCAATCCTTATAATTCTTACATCTCTCAAGCTTGGATTGCATGTGGATTCCCCAATATGGTTATGGCATAGTCTAAGTAGTTTTTTTGTATAATGAAGTGTGCTCAAACAGGAAAAAATACAATAGAATAGTTGTTACATTAGTGTTAATGATACACATATGACAACTTAATGTGTTCAATAAGAGAAGTGCTCAATTATTTAAAATTGTAAAAATTAAAAAAAAGAGTATTTATGTTTTTTTGTTGAAAGAGTTTAGTTAATTTATAATTGTGAATTTAAATACAATTATTTATATTGCGCTTCATATCTAAAATTCACTGACCTACCCATAAAATTTCAAATTTGATCAGTGACCCGCCCTTATTCAAATTTAATCACCGAGGGGTATGTTGATCCATTTTCCATAGAGCGAGATGATATTTTACAATTCTTTGTGTGAGTGCCTTAGCTCACACCTCATTTCCCAACTTCCCAACTAGCCAGCAAGAGCGATACAACCCTTCAGCACCACGAGTAGAACCAGAATGTACCCAACCTCAGTTGGGGGGGGCATACCAACACCAGCACCCATGGCCTCCATCGACTTTCGACACGGCTTTAGACTGTACATGTCGATTTTTATATTTGCCCAACTGAAGCGCAAGAAAATTAGAAGATGGGGCCGAGGGATTCTTTACAGGTATGGAAATGGTTTTCTAGAGCATGCATCTTTGTTTTCTAAAACATAGAGCGGTCTAGAGTTCGAATCCCTCAAGTGTTGAAGATCATATGAAATATATGCACCTAAACATCCAAACCCCTCACACAATGTCTTTTGCAGTGGCCTTTACGGCGCCGCAAACACCTCTGTAAACAACAACACATTCTCTGGACCCCATATGTTCGTCAACCCCCCAAAAAAATCACCGCAGCGATTGCAACAAGACCTAGACCTTGTTTTACATTTCAATGCATGTTATTTAGTTTTAAGTTTATTGAAGATTTAGTTTGATCAGTTGTTTCCTTTGTATTGTATTCTTTGGGAATGCTTTTCATTTTGCACCTCTTTGAATTCTTGACTGAATTAAATTTTTTAGTGATTTTATTCTAGGCATTTGTGGACAAGATTACATGGCAGAGAGTGTTATTAGAAGCTATTTAACCATGACAGTTTGTGCCTTTTTTTATACTTTTGGGATGGTCAAGTTGCATTTCTATTGGATATACTTTGTTGGCTGCTAGTTGAATATGATCTACAAAGAAAATGACCAAATCTAACCCAGGACTTACTCGTCAATGACCCAGCTGAAGGAGATACAAAATAAGTGTCAGCTGCTAAAGAGCCCCCACATGCAAGGTCCTGAAAGGCTATTTATTCCCCTCAAAGAGATCAATGGGCAATCATGGTAGCGTAACCCAGATCAATTGTGTTGTAAATGCTTCCAACCTAGGATTTAAACACACAGACCACTTTTGTAGGGTTAAAACCATTGGTCCCCAATGCCATCGCCTTCATTTGATTGACCTTGATTTGACACGATGTGATCCAATAAGCCCACGGGTTGTGTTCATTTGTTTGCTCATGCTGGGAGTTCTAATTCTCAGGATTTTGGCGGTTTCCGTTTCTTTGAATAGGTTTTATCATCATGTGTGAAAAGCTTGTTCATGAGTGAGACAATGTGACAATGTGCGCAAGCCACTGCAATCATTTCTCCTCTATTTTCATAAAAGATATCAAACAATGTCTTCCTTTTAGTTGTTAGTTCTTCCTTCTCATTGAGATTTTGCTTAGATTGAAGGTAAGAAAAACGATGGATGATTGTTTTTAAAACAATTAGTTCCAAAACTTCTACATGAACATTCAACTGGAAGGATTACTGAAGAGAACTAAAATCAGATCATTTAGGGATCCATATATCCTCTTGGATGATCAAGGAATTTGTTAAAGAAAAATATAAAGGAACTATATTAAGCTCAAATGCCTGTGGATTTCTTGTTTTATGTTGACTAGTGCAGTGGGTTTCTAATTTCCATAGGTATATGACTTGTGGCTAAAACGTTCTTTGAAAATTGTGCATCGTCGAATCAACTTTTCGATATTCTCTTTTTTAATGGCATTGTCTTTGAAAATTGTTGATTTCCATTCCATCTATGAGAAGAATTGTCCTTGATTGAAACCATATAGTCATTTATAATATATATAAATCATATATGGATGGAAGGTTTAGAGGATTTGATATGTGGATAATTCAATTTTTTTGTGATTCAACGCAAGAAGAGATAAGTTCAACACAGGTCGGGTAGAGCATTTTACACTTGCAACAGAGGTTGTGCGCACTTATCAATCCTTCAAATGCTGACACAAATTTAACATGGTTAACAACCAATGCATGGAATACTAAAAGAGCATCCTTATCATTCTTCCATGACTCAATAAAACCATCAGTACAACATTCACTGAGACTAGAAAATGCAAAGTCCACTAATTTCATGGCATTATCTCTATATACTTCTTAAAGTGGACAATTATCTCAAACAAGATCAAAAGGTAATTCCTGCTCAAATTCAAGCTGCCCCACAATAGCTTTAGGAAGCTTTTCATATACTCTAAAATATGTGCAACAGACCATAAGTAGACAAGCATCCGAATTTCTCAAATATGCAAATATAGTGAAGATACTGATAAAATATGACTTCCCTTTTCCATAATTTTTAGATGAACAATAAAGGAGTTCATCAATCCATGTCATGGATTTATGCTTTCCATCTGACATAGATATAAAATTAAGCATTTGCAAAACAATGTCCAGGACAAATGGAACAATTTTATCAACATATGCATTCTGGCATAATGCTGTGATTGCAGAGTTGTAAGCTTCCAATCTCTGATCCATTTGAAGCAGACTATTTATAAAGGGAAGCCATAGTTCATATGAACATTTATTGTTCTGCACCGCATGATGAAACATATCATCTGTTCCTATCACCCTCTCCTTTTTTTAAAAGATATGAAGGTATGCCACCCACACAACTACAGAGTTCAGATTAGTCTCAATTGCTCGTGATAAAAAATACAATTTTTTTTTCCTGCCATCTGATTTATCAATATTGTTGTCAATGTTCATTGAATCAATCACTAACTCCAGCCATCATTCTATGTCACCAAGTCCTCAAAAAATGTCTTTCTGTGTATCATCTGGTTTTCCAATTGCACTAGAAGTATATAAACAATTAGGAAGTCAACTGTTATTTCCAAGCATCCACTTCATAATAGCTGCACTGTGTAAACACGGCATGTCTGAAGGTAGAAGTATCTGAATCAAAAATGGAACAAAGAAGGACTGGAAAAAACCCAATTTCCAGAAACGCGAAGTGCCGCGAGCTATCAGGTTACCCACCATAGGACTATCTGCTTTTAAAAGATGTGTCCCAATTCGATACACTTGCACTTTTAGTCCATGGCTGCTAGTGTTGTGATGCAACAAGCTTTGTGACACTGTAGATTGCTCTACAAGGAAAATTTGAAGACCCAATTGCCCCACTACATACTTGCAATTCTTTATTTCCTTGAATTTTTAACTCGTGGTGTCCAAAATAACCATCAATATCATCATTACTGTACTTATTGATTTGTCCATAAACTTGAGAATGAGTTAGGTTGTATTATTTAGCATGCTGCCATGGACAATCCTCATTATTGCATTTCCCACGATGCTCAAAATTACAAAGTGGCCAGAAGGGATTAATAAACATGATTGCATGTAATTAATTTGTTAGGCACTCCATTTGCAGTAATGAGATCAAATTAAATCCTGTGTGACTTAAACATATCTAAAGGACTCTCATAAACGATAAACTTTGTGACATGTTCTGGTGAAATCTGCAAAATGGGATGTGCTTTTTTCCCAAAATCATTTCTAACATACCATGTGCAATTAAGAGAACATCCTTTTGATAGTGGGATACAACCTTTAGTTCTGATGAGGAGTTCCAAAAATCACCCTTGAGTGATTGAATAGTAGCTTCTTCAAAATAGTTTGTGATCACTTCCTTGATCTTTGTCTCAGAGGAGTTTTCTTCAAGGGTCTTTTGAGAAACACCTTGCCTTAAGGTAACACTGTGTACACATTATTGTGTGTAATCTAGATCTTCCATATTACCCATACAAGAAGATACATATCCACCTGGAATAGTTAAATATACAATAACTGCAAAATCAAACATCTTAAGTTGTTCACATTTTGTGTTTCCACCAAAGTGACCTGATGTTGCACGTTCTTCATCAGAATTTTTTCATATAGTATTTTATTTTTTGATGGCACAACCTTCATCCACACTGCTCCCAGAATGAGATTTCTCCTCATTCATTTCTTGAAACTTATCCTTATTATACATCATGCTGGACGAAGGCATCGTAAATCTATTAACATTGATATTTTGACACTCTATACTACTAGCAAAGGAGTTGTCACTATGGAAAGTACTAGCACTCTCTTCCTGCATATCATTGTCAATTGTGTTACCCAAGTTTTGAGCAGTTGTTGTCTCCACAGCCTCTCCAGGAATTGCACAAGGCCTTTCAGGTGATTGAGTAGGATGACAACAAAATGGTTTTTGTTTTCTTGTTAATTGAAGGACATATTCCTCATGATCATCATTCTGACTATGAAATGACTCCGTACTTGTTTCTGCACCTCGACTTGCAGTGATCTCTTCTTTTGTTTTTTCTATGGAGATAAAGAATCTAAAACCAGATGGTCCTTTGAAGCAAATGCACCATCAACACCATGCTTAGAATGTGGAAATTGTTTAACGAGTTCTCTCCTCCGAGGAAAACGGTTAGGTAGGTGGCAAGATATTCATGGTATCATTATAAGAAAAATGAAAGAGAGTTGGGTTTATAGCACACTATCATCCTATAAACATAAACAATGCATTTATTGGACTTACAAAGGATGGAGTCCCAATTATAGAAACAAGATCCACCCAATAGCACACTATCATACTATAAATAGAAACAATGAAGTATAATGAGATGAGGCTTTATTATTTGAATGTGATTAATCTAGGTTAGGTTAGGGTTCTTTTAAGTTTTATATTTGACTCTAAATTTCCCAATTATCTTTAAATACAGGTTCAAGGAGTTGAGAAAATGACCTAAATGAGCTAGCAAGGGGTATGCTCAAAGTTTTGAAGATTATTATTCTAATTTAGATTTCTATCATCCTTGTAATTGTTTGTTATAGGGTTTAACAAAAAAAATTGATGAAAATAGGGGATTCGTTAAAGTGATAGAAGAGTTAGGAGGTTGATATCCTAAGATTGGTTTATTTTTTCCATGTAGATTATTTTTCATATTTCCATTAAAGTGTTTGATATCCACTCATATTGGTACTAAAAAGTGATTGCATATGCATGGATAGATCTAGCACTTCATAATCCAATTCTAAGCTCATTTCTCTTTTTCATCTTTTATGATATACTTGGCTAAGTTTGTACAGTCTTGTAAACATTGTGGAAGTTTGGAGTCATTTCTGTTCTAAGTATTCATAGTGGCTTGAAAAATAAATGTCATCCTAAAGTGACTTATGATCCATAACCATAAATGTACATCACAAGTAGCTCTCTTAATTTTTTTCAAAGATTTAAAAGCTAGTGACTTAGTATCTCCACTCCCACTTATACGAAAAAGGAAATAAGTGATAGCAGTGACTCTCTCTTCAAACATAAAGTAGACATGAAGATAGTTCGGTGGAGCAACTTGAAGCAAACGTAGTAAGAGTAGGGAAGAAGGTTGGATAGTTTTCCTAAGAAAATTCAAAATTAGCTTCAAATTGAGTTTGGATAATAATTCAAGCAACTAATAAAATCTAATGGTGTTGATCACTTTACTCTTGATAACCCTAGAAAAAGGAATGGCTATTACGTAAGTTTACAAAATCTCCAAACTCATCAGAGTATGGATGATAGGTTCCATGCAGATTAAGACAACCCATTTACAAATGAAACCAAGAAAGGGAAATTGTAACCAAGTTTGATAAAATATCCATTAAACTCATATAAGGGGCTTTGGTTAAAGCATGGGCACTTCCCACCATTTAGCCTTCTTTCGTATAATGGATCTAATATGAAATTGCATATCTTAGAATACTCTCATGCGTCTTGGGCAACCCATAGATCTTGAAAGTAAGAATGCAGAGTGTGAAGGATGGCTTCCATGTATGTTCAAAATAGGATAAATATGATTATGCACATATGTAGTCCATTAGATATGATGTCATATAGAAGGGGGCACCATAGTGTGTGGGTGATTTATCCTCATAGATACATCGTACAAGATTATTTGATATGGGGTATGCATCACAATTGAACACTGTCCCATTCTTCTGCACTTCATTAATGATCAGAATCAAACTTAATCATATGCGCTTGGTGCCCAGTCTCCCATACAAGTGGTTTATTAGCACCACTAGGTCTCTGAATTCTACTTGCATATTTTGGACCAAGTACACCTTACTTGAGGTAGTCTAGAATGGTTCAACCCTTAATGATGTCATGTAAATTATGCACCTTTGATATTATTGTAACCATTTTAGGACCGCTAACATTGTGCGAGGTGGTAACTTAGAGATTGTTTGAAGAGCGGTGGCAATGAATCACGTAATTTTTTTCCTTCTCTATGACTTAAAGGTTTGGCTATCTACATTAGCATTCTCAATAAGAGATTTTATTATGTCTCTGCATGGAAACAAATCCTCTGATAATTCTTTCTGCAATTGGTAGATCTTGACATTTTAGTCTCTGTAGTTTTATCCTTCGTTTATCTATCTACCAGTACTAGTTTGTGGCGATACAATGTCATTGTACATGTTGTATAGAGAATAAGAAGTTGGTTTTTAGGCAGTTCATAGCAATAACACCATGTCCTTGAATAAGTAATATGGATCCAACCTTCACATTTATTCAATCATTCAAACACTTTAAACTTACGTATTAGATCATCCTTAAGTTCAATACCCAAAATTGATCTCACAACCCTTTTTAGAAGAAAGGTGCAGACAAGTTGGTCTATATCATGAAATCTATATCAACTGTCTTAACTAGTCCATGTGAAAATGGTAAACGCTCATTCCAACTGGTAAATCTCTGAAATTGACACTGCTCTTGCTTCTTTAATCCCACTACTGTAAGCATTTATCGCAAACATCCCTTTTATACTAGAAGTCTGGAATTCAAGATTACCGTCCAGTTACTATTGGCTTGGAAAAATGTGAAAAATGATAAATGTGGAGCCCAATTGTTTATGGTATAATATAGTAAATGTTTAGTCACACAGTTGATGGATATGGATAATTTATTGCTCCTATTGCATTGATTTTTCTTACAAATGTTGTCTATGTGATATTTGTTAATACATCCTATTTTCAACAATAAACTTTTGTTATTTCTTGTTAAGAAAAACTAAGTTAGAGGTACTGTCTGTTTCATAATTTCAAATTCATTTATTTTGTGATTGGTTTTCACTTTTCAGTCTGGAGTAGCAAAGCATGAGGGTCTCTCTCGTCTTTGCGTGAGAAAAAGAAATCCTTAAATTATAAAGTGAGTTCTGATTTTTTAAAATTCTGATTATTTTAGATGTTTATAATCTGCACACAATGAAATTATAGATAACACAAGAAAATACAAAGGGATGGTTCTTGCAAGTGGTTTGAACATAGATTTTATGGAACTGTAACTTACATATTTTTTGTTATCAATTTATTCATCTTCCTATAACCCCTTGTATCCACAAAGTACTCTTGCATTCAACTTTTCAAGGTATGATGATCATATATGTGTGTGAGAAATTCCTTATAGGGTCTTCTTAACTCAGTGGAAATCCAAATACTCCAAACCAATAGCATGTTTCTTACTAATTTTGCACAGACATATATCACATTCTAAAAGATGAAATCAAAATCCAACAAATCTCCCTTTAACTGTTCCATTGAGCATAAATTTAGAAAAGTTGATGCATGGAAAGAAGATTATAAAATATCTTAAAAGATTTATGATGCTTGTTTGCTTGTGTTCCAACTTCCAAGTAGAACAACTACAACAAATTGACATCTTTACAATCTGCACCAAGTGGATATCACAAGTCTATGTTAACATAATAGGATGTCCAATTCGTTTTTATCTAGTCTAAAGATCACCTCTTTGCATTCAGTACACTTTGCAAGCATTTAATTTAAGGGTCGATATGTTCATACCATGGAAGTATTTTTTATCAACAATTGTAATTGTCACATGTGGTTAAGATGGTTTGAGGTTACAACCATTATTTCACTCTCTTTGGAATGTTTGAATTTGTAATAGTAGTATTCTAGGTATATAAGAAAATCTGGTATTTATAGAGTGTCAATGTAAATTGGGATGTCCACTTATTTTGGGAGTTACTGTCTGATATTATCCGTTTTTTCCAGGAATCAAGTGCCACCACAGGATGGTATGTAGGAATATAAATGAAATCATAATTGCTGAAAGAGATCGAGGTGAATGTTCAGATGCAACAGTTGAGATAAAGGTTAAAATGCTGGATTCAAATACTTACTTTAAGAGTTGATAAGTGTGTAAGTATTTTTATTTCTTGGTCATCAATGCTTTTAATTTTATTTGGAGTTAAAAATGGATGAGGTCACAATAATTCCGAAGTTGTTAGGCTCCAAATGCTTATATTTTGTTACAACTTTTATGATAGCATTCAAAAAAGAAAAGTGCAAAGTGGAGGGAACATTAGAATATTATATTTTTGTACTTATTTATTTATGTATCTTACTTCAAGGTGTTTTCCGCATGATATCATTACATTTGCTCTATTGCTGAAAAGACATTATCTTTTTATTTTTTAAATATTATTCTTTCAAATCTGACTTGGCTTGTATAATGCGTTTTTATAATTTCTTTAGTCATCATCAATTGACTTTCAAGGTTTAATACCTTTGAAATTATGTTGCACCTATGATCTATCTATCTTAAATCCCAATGTAAAATTTTGATCCTTCTCATGGCGAGATTCAAGTTTGCTATCAGATGTTCAACATGTGGGCTATGGTTATTCTAAAAATAACAGATGTTGTCCCCTAGGTTGGATTTCATTCTAAAACTAGTTCACAATATTTTATACCTAGACACTAGAAGAAGAGAACCAAATGCTATTCTCTTTCAATTTCTTCTGTTTGGACCATAGTCACTAGACTCGGAATCATCAATAAATTGACATAGCAAAAGAATCAAAGTTTTGAATTGGATAAGGAAAAACTCAGCAAATATAAAATAAATATATACAAATATTTTGAATTAAAAACAATTTTCATTGATATTTGAAATAGCCATGCCCATATATTACAAGATTTTAATAGATCTTCAAAATTTCACAATGAATAGGTATCATCTATTATATGATGATAATATTGATTCTCATCCGTAAGGTGAGTCCAAAATCTAGATAAAAGTTTGTCTAAGTTAACCCTGCTCAAGTAGCTTCTTTGTGGATGATTTGGTCACTGTCCCTTCACACCAGCAAGTATAAAGCACCTCCATCAAGCAAAAGAATGAGAAAAAACAGTGAAAATTGGGTTTAAAACCTTTTCCTGGGTGCAGACTTCCATAAATTGCTATTCAAGGGTTAATTCACGAGTTTGACTTGTGATGACTGGGTCAAGTTGGTCAACCCAATTCAAACTTAGAAATTTTTGAATTAGATCTTTTAACTGCATAGTACAATTTAAATAAGAAAATTGCAATTTGACTCATGCTTCCTATGACTTCGGTTTGGAATCTTTGAAGCTACATTGTAGGGGAGCCTTGACCTCTCACACTTTGTTCTCGAAGCATTCTCTAGGAGGGAGTGTTCAGGAAGTTCCCTTAGGAGTATGCTCTCAGGGTCTTTGAGGTGCTTCCGGGGTGCTCCCTGAATGATAACATAACATTCTTAATGTATAAGGGTAGAAAGAGAAAATATTTAAATTTTTTATATTATTATTAATTGTTTTAGGATGTTTGAGATGGGTTCCAACCTCATCAAACCTCATTTGAAGAAAATAGCATCCCATCAAAAAATTTAAATTCAACAAAAATAACAGTTTTCAGCACTCCAGCAAACAGAACTACATCGAACCAAAAAGAAGTCCACTAAACCATCAAAAGACACTAAATGCTACTATGACCTTTTGCCACATGTCATCTTACTTAAGGAGCACTGACCTCCACAAATATAGGAAGTGAGGAATCTCTAGCTTTTCCTTTACAGGACTTTCCGCTAACATCATGCACTCAAAACGATGGTCAAGCAAAAGCCAAAGTTATATGATTTCTTGTAGAACAATTGAAATATTGTAATTGGGATCTTAGAAAGGATAATCACATGTTTTCCTCGCCATCTCATGTTTTGGATCTAATTTTACATGAATATAATACAACTTGTGAAATTGCTGCTGACAATGGTCTTGTTAGTATTTTGCTAGATATCTTGTCTAGTTTTTACCTAGATCCATAAAAAAGTGACAGCTTTCCATATTTTAAGTATGTGATCCCCATGCTACTAGTTGTTGATAATTTTCTATAGTTGAAGAAAAAATTTGATTCTAATATTATGATATTTAAACTGTCTAAGAAAAAAAATGGTGATGTTGAGAATACTGAGAATTTGGAGTCTAATCATCTAAATCGTACAATGCACATGTTGGTTTGTGCATGAAGGGTACATAACTACTGAAGAGTAGAAAAAAACTATTAACATAGTCTGCAACTTCATTCAGATGAATCTTACCTCAATTGTTGTAAAAGATCTTCTCCAAAAATGTGCAAGGCTAAAAAGGGTGCATGCCATAGCATTGTGTTTCCTTGAAAGAGGTGGATTGGTTTCTTTGCTCATCTTTCCTACTAGTTTCTTATTTTCAGGGTTTAACAGTGTTGCATCAACTATTGTTTGTCATGTTCTTGAGGATCCTCATATGCTTCAGGTAGCTATGGAGTCAGAAATTTGACAAGATATTGTAGCTAGTTTAAATCATAATATAAGTGGAAGGTTGAGTCCTCATAGTTTTATCTCAAACTTAGCTCTTGTTATCTCAAACTTAGCTTGGTTGAGCTGAAGGTGATTTTCTGTTTGATCCATTTCATGTGATTCCTATTGAAAATGTTTTGGGGGAAAATCGATGATAGGGAAGTACTACCTCTATCTACAATCTTATAGGAAGGACTGATGATTGTGGAACGACATTTCAACATCTAATTCTCATTAGACCATCTACCTGATTTAGATCAGTTTTTCGTTGAGCAATATGTAATTTTTAAAATTTCTGGTTGTTGAACATCTACTAGATTACAAATTGTTTGATTGGATTTGAACTTTAGAATTCATAGTTTAAGGACATATATAATGTAATGTGTCTATGATTGCAGAGAATGATAGGGTTGTAGCAGAGAGTACTATTGAAAGTACTTCAGATCTGTCCCATTTGGATTATATTTATTGAACACTTCGAAGTGGGAGACCAATAAATCATTTGAGTAGCTGGGTTGATGATAGTCAACAACTTAGAGGAATGAGTGGCACTACGATAGAATTAAGAATTGAGGATAATTTTGTTTCTCAGTTATAGAGGGCTCAACTAGTTGATGACACTCGATCAGATTAGGCTCATGATACCACCAAATCATAGGAAAAAGGTGATGCTACTGCCTAACAAGCTATAGACGTTGGTACTGTAATGATAGAAACTTTACAATCATAGGAAAATGATATACAAAGAACCAAGGAACATAATCAATCCCATGTTGAAGATAATACAATCTTTCATCCTTTGTCGACCATTAGATACTCAAAGTTGTGTATTGATCCTTTTTACCATTATAGAGGACTCTATAAGTTAGGTTCCCAAATTCTTAAAGGGTTCTAGCTCAATGTAAGAGTGCCTGCCTTACAAGCAGGAGGTTGGTGGTTCAATTCCTCCATGCCCTAATGATATTATAATATCGGTTAAAAACAATTAAATTGGTAAGCAAAAAATAAGAGATAGGTGACCAAACAAAATGACCTAAACTCGTATATAAAATTACTAAAAACGACTAAACTAGTGACCAAAACATGAGAGATGTGAAACTAGGCATTAAAAAGGATGCAACACGTGGCACTAATGATGAAGCCAAACATGATGTTGATGTGGTAGCAAAACAAGACATTAATTTAGATGAAAAACATGGCGCTACATAGGAAGCAAAACATGGTGCAACAATAGAAGAAATATTAGGCATCATTTTGGTAGCAAAACATGATGCTAAAAAGGAAGCAAAAATTGGTGCAAATTTGGAAGCGAAAATTGGCACATATTTAGAAGTAAAACATGGTGCAAAATGGGATGCTAAAGTGGTAGAAAAAATGAATGCAATATTGGATGTTAACATGGTGCTATTAACTATGCAAATATGGTGCTAACGGGTGTGTCATTTAAGAAGCAAAAGAAGACACTCGCTAGGAAGCAAAATATGATGTTATTTAGGAAGCAAACCTTGACGTTGTTTAGGAAGAAAAGTTGGATGCTATTATGGAAGCAAACCTCGACGTTGTTTAGGATGAAAAGTTGGATGCTATTCTGGAAGCAAAAAAAGAGACGCTATTTTGGATGCCATAAAGGATGCTATTTAGGAAGCAAAAAAAGACATTTTTTGAGACGCTTTAAGTTTTGTCCATGGTGCGTCCCATTTAGCGTCTAGTTTGACCACTCAATGTAAAAAAAAATACACTAAATGGGACTCTAATTCCAATATTTGTTGTAGTGATGTGTATAGAGGTGAGTCTAGATCAGGTTTATCTGCTTTGGCCATGCTGTCTGGATGATTCAACTGAATATTGAGTTGAACCGTGGTTTGGACAATGTGCCGAACAATGGACTGGGAAAACTTCGCCTTCTGGTCCCTAGTACGAATTCGTAGAAAAGGTAAAAATTCAGCAGACACAAGATTAACAGGGGTAGAGTGGGAAGATGGGCTTGCTTCGGATGTATCTTCATCGATGTGCACAATGTTGGCGCTTTTCTTCTCTGTAGATGGGGTTTGACTAGCTTCGCAATTATGGATATACCTAGGGAATTTTTGAATATTGAGATGGGGCTTAAGAACTTTAAACACAAAAGTATCCCAAGTTTGATTCCTCTCTTTATGCTGATCCAAGATAAGGAGCTTAATCAGATGGTGGTGATATAAACTTCCTTTACTAGGGTTAATGGTATTCTTCCTAACCTGGCTTGACATTTTCTCCAAGCTTCAAAGGAAAAAAAAGAAGGAAAATTAAGGAACGGCCGATTAACAAAATGTGCTAGAAAACGAAGATGATGAGCTTTGAATACACTGAACTTACCCTTGTAGGTGATAAGGTGGATGATGACGGTCAAAGGGTTGATGTATTATGGCTTAATCCAGTTTTAGTGGAAGCCTTTGATGCCTGCAACATGTGGTATTCTGGTGTAAGAGTGACGCTCACGGAAGAAACTAATGTTTATGCCAATGAGTGCCCTCTCTTGGTAGATTATTCACAAGGGTGATAGACTCCTCAGTTACTGGAAAGGTGAGATGAACAACCCTGGCCATCCTGCCATCAAAACCTATCGTAAAAAGCAGTGAAATATCTTCATCATATCCTTGGAGCAGGTGAATAAATGAGTTCCACCCATACCAAAAGAAGATCTCTCGGCACTCTCAATATTTTGGTATCTAAAATAAATATTGATAGATTTCAGGTTCAAGGCAATTCGACATTGTTTATAAAAAGGAAAGGATGCAAAGTTTGTAGAGGGTACAGGGAGATAGTGACTAAAATGGCTAGGAAGGGATGATAGTAGGTGAGGGCAACAGAATAGAAATAAAATTGTAAGAGGGTGGTTTAAAATGTGCTCCATTCAATCGATCAAATGGTCACTGCAAGACTCAACACGTTTAGGCGATCGTGACATTATGACAAATATTGATTTGTGTGTCATCAAAGGATGCATGTGTTAATGAGATCATAAGGTTTTGATTAGTTCAATCATGTCCAAAGTAAAAATTTGTACAGGTTGAACGTATTAATCAATGTGATTTCATAAACCATATTCACAACCATAATAACTTAAATTAACATGAGGGTCGATCATTATTAATTCTTGCACATGATCTAGGAACTAGGAATCAAAATCATCAAAGAATAATTGGCAAATACTCATGAATTGGAAAATAACTGGATTACAATTTCCATGCTAAGCAATGGCTTAACTGCATGAAGAATTCGAATACCTAAGGGACAATTCAAATTCAATGAGTGAGTCTAGCTTCACTGACTCTTTGCCATGCAATCTCACTCAGTTAACCACTTGACAAAAACCCTAATTGACTCACCAAACCCTAACTGAATTTGGAGTGAAATAAATGACTTAATCTCAACTAAAGGAGATCAAACACATGTCATAGCAAACCAACCATCCAGTGCTAGTACTGCATGACTCCAATGAACCCTGATGAGGTTAACTGAAGCTGAACTGACCATCAAAAGTTGGTGGAGGCACCTTGTTAACTCCAGTTCATTAAATAATAATAAATAATCATTAAATAATCATTAAATAATATATTTAATGAATGGAGGCGCCTTAACTGACTGTAACTGACTTGTTAGAAATTAGGTGCATTAATGTCACACAGATCACCCCTAGAGTGCTCTAGTTAGCCTCCTTGACTATAGGAGAAGGCTAAGTTAGCCTCCTTGACTATAGGTAGGCGTGGGAGTGACTGGGATGATGGTAATTAATGCTCCACTGATGTCAATTAAACTTAAGATAGTGGTTTAACTAGGCCAATTTGACCGAAAGAGTGAGTATGATGGTAAATGTCTCCAACACCCCCCCTTAATCTATACACAGGAAGAGTT
>LPNX010025939.1:107645-133847 GCA_001517045.1 Pseudotsuga menziesii | reverse complement strand
CCTGGAAACAAAGGCCATAGGTCACCCTGTATAATAAAGCAACTGAAACAATGCTCAAAACAAACTAAGTGAGGAAAAGAGGGAAAACCCAGTGGGAAAACCCCCCTCTCAAGCTGAACATTGAAAGTAGTCTGGATCACCCTGATGAACTCACCCCCAATAGTGAACGGAGGTAAGTGAATTTCTTTTCTGAAAAGCTCTTGGTGAAGATGTCTGCAATCTGCTCATCAGTCGGGCAGTACTGTAGAATGATGGTTTGTCATGCAGTAGCTCCCTGATGTAGTGCATGTGAATCTCTACATGTTTGGTCCTCTGCCTGGTAACTGGATCTGTGGATATCTTAATAGCACTCTATTTGTCACAAAAGAGGACAGTGGACAAAGTACTACCAAGATCAAACTCTGAAAGAATGCCTTGCAACCAACCTGCTTGGATGCAAGCATTCACCGCTCCTCGATACTCAGCCTCTGCTGAAGATAGTGCTATGGCAGCCTGCTTTTTGCTTGACCAGCAAATAGGGCCACCACCAAACATGAATACATATCTGGAAGTTGACTTCCGATCAATAGAATCACCCGCCCAATCGGAATCTGTGTATCCAACCAGCTCTAGCTCGGAATCTGCAGCATAGTGAATGCCGTAGGTCCTGGCTCCTTGAATGTACTAGAGGATCCTCTTGGCTGCCTTCCAATGAAGACCATGAGCCTGATGCATGTATCTTGATACAACATTCATGCCATAACAAATATCAGGCCTATAATTTGTCAAGTACAACAAGCTACCAATCAGTTGTCGATAGATAGTGCAGTCCATGGGAGGTGTGTTTTTTCCTTCTTCAAGGCTGATCCCTGAAAGGAAAGGGAATGGTGAAAACCTACATTCAGCCATGTTAAACTTTACTAATAGGTCTGAAATTTATTTTGACTGAGTGACCATAATCCCATCAGAATTTTGCTCGATTTCGAGCCCCAAAAATTGTTTTAGAAGCCCCAAATCACTAATTTCAAAGGCATTGTGGAGAGCAGTTTTGATGGATGAAATGGAGGCAACTGTGCTACCTATTATCAGTAAGTCATCAAAATATAAAACAATTATAATTAGATGACCATCATTCTTCTGTAAATACACATTTGGATCTGATCCACATCCTTGAAAGTTTTGCGAGAGAAGGAAGGCATCCATCTTGGAATACCACTCTCTTGGGGCCTGTTTTAACTCATATAGTGACTTCTTTAGCTTGCAAACCAAAGATGGATCAGTGATGTAGCCCTTGGGATGATTGATGTATATCTCCTCATGAATATCTCTATGTAGAAAGTCTGACTTAACATCCATGTGATGCACCTCCTAGTGCTTGGATGTGGAAATAGCCAAAACAAGGCGGATGGAGTCCATTTTTGCAACCGGTGCAAAGGTCTCATGGTAGTCCACTCCTTGGACCTGAGAGAAACCTTTTTCTACCAGCCTTGCCTTATATTTTCAGGTGCTTCCATCAGCAGCAACCTTTTTCTGAAACACCCACTTTCATTGAACCAATTTCCTTCCCGGAGGAAGAGGAACTAGCTCCCAAGTAGTGTTTTTCTGAAGAGAAGTCATCTCTTCATCCATGGAAACTTGCCATCTCGAATCCTTCCGAGCATGGTAGTAGTATTTTGGATCTGAACTAATCATCAAATATCAAGTTTTGGACAGCAAATTATCAGAACAAGAGAGTTCAATACCTGCTCTTTGAAAATCAGACTGGGTTCTCCTTGGATTATCCGGATTTCCAATGTTGTCTCCTGCGAAGGAGAGTGTCTGTCGGGCCCATGTAGGAAGATGATTTTGCACTTAAGGTTCTGATTCAGTATCTAATGTTTGATGCACACTAATATGAGAAATCATAGGATCCAAATCAGAGTCATCATCCACAATTTCATCATCCAAATATTCAGTGGAATAGGAAGGAATTTCAGCAGTTTTCTCCTCCACTAGTTCCACCTCCTGAAGAGGCTCATCGAACTTGACACTTCTCTCGATGATGATGTGTTTGGTATTGATATCCAGCAGCTTGAATCCTTTAGATTCATCAGGATATCCAATAAACAGACATTCTATGCTCTGCAGTTGCAAAGCCCTTATTTTATTAAGCGGAATCCGGGCCCATGCAGTGGACCCAAACACCCGTACGTTCGACACATCTGGCTTGTGTCCAAAGTATGCTTTTAAAGGAGTATTTCCTTTCACTGATGAATGTGGCACCTTGTTCTGAATGTATGCTGCAGCATGCATGGCTTCAGCCCACAAATTTGCAGCAAGCTTCTTTGACTCCAACATACAGGTGGTCATCTCTTTGAGAGACCGGTTCTTCCTTTCTGCTACTCCGTTCTGCTGGGGAGTGTAGGGAATTGAATGTTGGACCTGAATACCAATTTGGTAGAAAATGTATAGTAACTCATTACTGACATACTACCCTCCATTATCATATCTCAAGATCTTGATATTAAGCCCAGAGGCATTTTCGATCAAAGCCTTCAATTCAGAAATTTTCTCACATACTTCTGATTTTTTTGAGAAAGAAAACCCATGTATACCTTGAAAAATCATCAATAAAGGTAAGAAGGTACCTTTATCCATTCATATATGTGACAGGCATTGGACCACTGATATCAGAATGTATCAGCCCCAATATGCTTGTAGCTCGGTTTTCCTTCCCCCGATCGAACTTGTGCTCAGGGTGTTTTCCAATCACACAGCCCTTGCAGACTCCCGTGGTTGCCTTGATGACCGGAAGGCCTTAAGCCATGGAGTTTTTTTGTAATTGCTGAAAATATTTGAAATTAAGATGGCCAAACCTTTCATTCCATAGCATACTAACCTCATTTCCATGAGTTAGCAAAGCGGTGGGCTTTGCATCCGCAACAAAGTGAGAGAACTCATAGGATTTTGCATGATGATTTGCATGGCCTTTTGCAATGAGTTTCCCGGATGCAATTTCTGTTATCTCCACATCATTTGGGATGAAAGAGACCCTCTTAGGCATTCCTGTATGTGTCATTTGATAGACACTAAGGATATTTTCTGCTAGAGATGCTACATACAAAACATTAGAAAAAAAACCATTTTCTAGATTTACAGTACCTTGTCCTTTGGTAATGATGGTGGAGTCATCTCCCAAGTGGATGGGGATGGATTTGCTGGTCTCCAAGGATGAAAAAGAGTCTTTTTCATCCATCATGTGATTCGAATCTCCACTATCAATCAGCAGTGATTTGGACTTCGAAGTGCTTGCCATGAGGGCATGACCTTTCTCATGCTGTGGTTCCCGATCTTGGTGATCTCTCCTCCGAAATCTCTCCGGAATATTGATGTGATTCCTCTCAAGGAGAGAGGTTTCTTCATCAAGCTTTTTCTTCATGCAAGCATGTTCAGGGTGAAAACCCTTCCCGCAGTAAGAACACCTGAATCTTTCTTTCCCATTGTGCCCTTTACCTTTGTTCTTCCTTGAGCCTAAAGATTCATCATGCTACTGATTTTCAAATCTAGGGTTTGGAGCATCAAATTTAGTTTTCTGATTTTTCTGCTGCTTTCCTTTACCCTTCGTATCTTTGGGCCCTGATACATGGAGGGCTTGATCACGGGAAGATCGGATGATCCCCATCTGGACAAGCTTGTCATGTTCATTAGTTAGGGACTCAATGAAGGCATTGAGTGTAGGAATCTTCCATCCGGGAGTTGTGAGCTTCCCCGCACGGAATGTAGAAACAAAAACTGAATAATCATCCCCGAGTTTGGAGAGGATGGCTAGGATGAGCTGATCATCTTCCTTCTCCACTTTGCATTGCTTCAAGAGAAAAACAATATGCTTGAACTTTGTAAAGAAATCATTCAGAGTCTCGAAATTGGAAGGTTGGAAAGACATGAGTTCATTTTTGAGTTGATAAACTCTCATGTCATCATGCTTTCCATACATAGATTCAAATTTGTCCCATATTTGTTTCGGTGTCTTCAGATCCGTAAGATGGAAGAGAAGGTCCTTGAAAATAGAGAGGCACAAGAAACCGAAGGCTTCATCCTTTTTGTTCAAGAATCTTGATTTTTCTATGGCTGATCCAAGCTCAAATTCAGTGTCCATGGTGATTCTAAAGAGTCCTTTGGAATATAGCTGAAGCTCCATTTTTCTTTTCCATGAGTGGAAATTGTATGGAGTCAACAGAGGTATTGAGGAGGCCATCTGGATATCCTGTAGCGAATGCTTCACCTGTAGAAACCTGAAAATCAAAACAGAAAGGGAAAAATAAGGTCGGACAGCCTGCACATTCTAGGCTTTCATCACACCCAGCATAGTCAATCAAGCAAGCTTGATCAACAAGTTCTTTACTTGGGATATTGAGTGGTAAGCCTTGGATTCTGGTGCAGTGCTGGAATTTTGAGCTATTGCTCACTTCTCATGGAGAAATCTGTCAAAAATCTTGTTCTTGAGAGATTGTTCTTCATCCCGTTGTAAGCTCTGATACCATATTAATTCTTGCACATGATCTAGGAACTAGGAATCAAAATCATCAAAGAATAAATGACAAATACTCATGAATTGGAAAATAACTGGATTACAATTTCCATGCTAAGCAATGGCTTAACTGCATGAAGAAATCGAATACCTAAGGGACAATTCGAATTCAATGAGTGAGTCTAGCTTAACTAACTCTTTGCCATGCAATCTCACTCAGTTAACCACTTGACCAAAACCCTAATTGACTCACCAAACCCTAACTGAAGTTGGAGTGCAATAAATGACTTAATCTCAACTGAAGGAGATCAAACACATGTCATAGCAAACCAACCATCAAGTGCTATTACTGCATGACTCCAATGAACCCTGATGAGGTTAACTGAAGTTGAACTGACCATCAGAAGTTGGTGGAGGCACCTTGTTAACTCCAATTCATTAAATAATAATAAATAATCATAAAATAATCATAAAATAATATATTTAATGATTGAAGGTGCCTTAACTGACTATAACTAACTTGTTAGCAATTAGGTGCATTAATGTCACACAGATCACCCCTGGAGTGCTCTAGTTAGCCTCCTTGACTATAGGAGAAGGATAAGTTAGCCTCCTTGAATGTAGGTAGGCATGGGAGTGACTGGGATGATGGTAATTAATGCTTCGCTGATGCCAATTAAACTTAGGATAGTGGTTTAACTAGGACAATTTGACCGAAAGAGTGAGTATGATGGTAAATGTCTACAACAATCATTTGATAGTTTATGCATGTGATTGGGTAAGAGTATAGGGGTGATGAAAGTGTCATTGTGATTAAGAAGGACCTAAGGTAATATCACATCCATATGGGGGGTTTAATCTAGATCGTATCATGTCAAAATAATACAAAAGCATAGATTGAGATTAGTCTTAATAAAGTCATAATGCTCTTATAAGCATGTAGATGTGACTTGATAATTATGGGTATAGCTCAGCTAACTTAACTTTTTTCCCAAAAACAAAATTAACCTAACACCATAACACACTTAACCATTAGTGCTATAATATCACAGTTTTTTATTGAGACCAACATTTGGCATTTCATTCAGACCAGCATTCGACCCTTCATATGGTCCTGCATATGATCCTTCATATTTGTTATGTAAAAACATGCTTCACTGGATCAGATTGCTGCTAATTATCCTAAAAACATTTTCCATTTTTTAGAGATAAATGAACCTTTATATAAATAGTCAGAAAATAAAGACAGTATAATCTTCACAGCATAATCTTCCTCCCCCAAACCAAAAATAGGGTGTGTCCTCAAGCCATGTGAGAAAAACTAAGTAATTTCAAAATAGTTTAATACATAGTTCTATCATGCTGTTATCATTTTTGCAAGAAAAACAAAAACTAACTAGTAAATGGAAATGATTCAGATATGTACATTTATCAGAAATAACAGTGCTTAGAAAGATCAGGTGAATAATGATAGTATAATTGAAATATGCCATAGGAAAATCTAGTCATCCATGCCTCATTGTAAGGATTTCTTGTCATCTCAAGAATATTTTTAAGTTTACCCTAGCATTTGTGAGATTCTATAGCTATGTGTCCCATTTGTACGATAATCATATCCTAGGTATTGGTTGAATTAGATGGCCGGATCCAAGCCTAACTTACAGCCATTCTCTAATGACATCATAAACAATTGGCCTACATATATTCTGGTTTCTTTACAAATATATTATCATTTTTCCGAACTGTTTGTATAGTGGTGCATTAACCAGATCTCTTTTACCCGAAATTTGCATGCTTCTAGGAGGCCTGTTCAGTACCCCAACGGGTTTATATTGGTACTATGCAAGCATAGCCCTGCTTCTAGTAGGCCTATTTAGTACCCTGATGGGTTTTCTTCGTATAATGATTTTGAGTATATGGAAGTCGATTGGTACTAGAGTGTGCTAAGAGTACTAAACACATAATTCAAATTTCGAACAAACCTCATAAGTAATTTTTATAATGGCCTTAATTATGGATCATGTTAAAAGAGAATAAATTAAAGCTATTCTTTGACCTTTTAGTCTATCTTCTTCATAAAATATCAGTATTGTTCACCACAAGCAGAAATTTCACTTACTTTCGAGTTAAAACAAAAATGCTTAAGAGGCAAGTTTTGATAATAAGTATAGTGTAAGGTCCCTAACCCTTCGACCCATGAAGAGGACGCTACCAAAAAATTAAACATCTAGGAAACTAGCCGCATGAACATGTGCAATCATAAAAATTGAATAAAATGTATTGAAGTAGAACATGCATAGATACATAATTATCTATCATACACAGTGGAAGCAAACATACATTCATTCATTCAACATGTTCATCATAATTTATTAATAGTAAATATAATTGCAGAAGTAAAATAGATAAGGTTACTTATCTTATAAAGAACTCATCCTGCAACCAGCTACGTCACTGCAATGTTCCACCCAACCATAGGCCAGTGTGCTCCTTAATCTCTCAGTAACGCTGCCACCCACGATCTGGGCATGATTCCCCAAGGAATAAGGAACAAGCAGGCTTACACATAGCCAAGGATACACAAAAACATAGCCAAGCCAACATAGTTGGGTTTATCAAGACATCGAGGAGATTGGAAATGCTAAATGCTAAGCTGGTGAGCTCATTACAGAGCTAGGAACACCTACACTAGAACTACCGTGACTTATAAGACACCCATACACACCCAACATAAGGAATCAGCCCCTTCTCTGCTACATAGTCCCTCGGGCCCTGACTTCCATTCCAGTGCTATTCAGGGGTTGTGGAGAAGAAAGTCAACCCTCTAGCTCTATCTGTGTGGTTCCCAAACACACCAGGTTTATCAAGCAAACCAAGCCTTCATCCCTACTCCAACACAGTTTGAAGACCAACCACTACATACACGTAGTCAGACAAGCGATTCACGGCTTGGATAGGGAAAACAATTTCGTGAGTCGTTCTTGGCCCTATCATGGCCAAAACACCTCTATAACAGCTTACAGCAGCCCAAAATGTAAAAATAGACACAACCACCAATGTGGGGAAACAACAGCCCATTCTCAACAATGAAGCCATTGGGAAAACTTACACAGAGTGCAATGGGGAAGAAAATCAAACTCCCAACCTATGCGTGAGGGAAAATTTACACCAGACCCCAAAATATGAAGGGAAAACACACCAGATACCACTTTGTGGAAAATGTGAATGAAAATAAAAAATATCTCCCCTCCTGGCTGCATGAGACCAAACAGAAAGAATTCTCTGCGTGAGGAATAGGACGCCCCCCTACGTGAGCATGAGCGGCAATCGAGAATGGCGAGTGGGAGTGCGGGACATTTTTTTTCAGCACCATCATGGAGAGAGTGGAATAATGGAGAGTCTGCTTCCTCTGCCTAATGTGAGGTTTGATTTGCTGGTGGAGTGTGTGTGTGGGAAAGGATTGACAGTCCTGCCACACTCCACTCCCCAGCCATAACTGCCCCAACTAACAATAGAACTTTTTAACGGTGGTCATTGGATAAGACAAGGGAAGGTGAGAAAGTCAAAAGGGTTTAATAGCTGACACATGGATTTTCCCCCATAGGTTCAAATTTTAATAATTCCCCCTCCTTATCCTTAGGAAAATCATGCCCTTTTCATCATTGTTGCATTGACATAGCTGGTTGGGGTTCATTTAATTAAAGTGCATATTTACATGATGCCGAAACTAATATGTGCCGTATATCACGATATACCATCGGCAATGATTTGAATCACCTAACATGACACAACCAAGTCGATGGTGGGGCTTTTTCCTTTAGCTCCACACCACAATTAATTACAATATATACATCATATACATTTAATGCAAACGGGGTCAAAACTAGGGTGTTACATTCCCCTCCCCCTTCAATAGCACTGTCTACAGTGCTTTACAAAATTTGAACAAAATGCTACACTCATACCACCTTAGTGTTCCATAGAATTGAACAAAAATGGATGTGCCAATCGCATGGCATGCTCCAGCTCCCATGTAGCCTCTTCAGGTTCGTAGTGCTCCCATTTCACCTTTACCTGACCTATGGCCTGGTTCCAAAGCATTGTGACCTTCCTGTCGAGGATGCGCATTGGTTCAATTTGGAACTCTCCCTCAAGTTCCACCTGAATCACATCCCAATTTATCACATGGTTAGGATCATGTACATATTTCTTAAGCAAAGAAACATGAAAAACATTATGAGCTCTAGTACTAGCAGGCAATGCAAGTCTATATGCAACTGGCCCTATTCTTTCAAGCACTTCAAACAGCCCACAATATCTTGGTGACAGCTTGGCACAACTTCCAAGCTTCAAGGAACTCTTCTTTTCCCTCACTCTGAGGTAAACATGATCCCCAACAATGAACTTCTTATTCACCCTATGCTTATCTGCATAGCTTTTCTGTCTGTCCTATGTTGCTTTCAGATTCTACCTAATCTTTACAACCTCTTGCCCCATTTCCTTGAGCAATTTTGGCCCAAGCACAACCCTGTTCACTGGGTTACCCCAAGTCACTGGTGTCCTACACCTTCTTCCATACAAAGCTTCATACAAACTCATCCCCAAGGATTTCTATTGTCCATTGTTGTAAGCAAACTCTACCAAGTGTAAGTAATCTTTCCACTTTGTTGGTTTGTCCATCATGTACATGCGAAGCATGTCTTCAGGAACCTGATTAACCCTCTCTATCTTCCCATCTGTCTGAGCATGGTAAGTAGTGCTGAAGTTTAGCTTTGTACCCAAATATGCAAATAACCCCTTCCAAAAATTGGAAGTGAACTTGACATCTCTATTAGAGACTATTTCCTTAGGAATTCCATGCAGTTTGAAAATTTCCTTCACGAAGATCTTTGCAATGTCATTAGTCTTATGCGTAGACTTCACCGGTATAAAATGTTCTTCCTTTGTCAACTTGTCTACCACAACCATGATGGAATCATTTTGTCTCCAAGTCATTAGAAATCCTGTAATAAAATCCATGGAAATAACTTCCCATTTCCATTATGGAACTGGCAAAGGCTGCAACAAACATGCTGGATGTTGATGCTCAACCTTTACCTGTTGACATTTCATGCACCTGGAAATGTATTCAGCCATGTCATTTTTCATTCCTGGACAGAAGTATTGCTTTATAGCTGTAGAAATTGTCTTTTGGTATCCTGGGTGATTGGAATATGGAGCTCGATGGATTTCATCCATAATAACTGTCCTCAAATATGCTACATTTGGAATATAAATTATGCCTCTATAAGTAAGAAGTCCATCTTATTCAAATTTATATCCCTGATACCTCTTCTCAGTGCTTTGCTGCTGCAATTTGTCTTTTACGTGCTCATACAATTCATCTCTAGCATCATGACTAATAATCTGCTGCCTCAAATTTAATTGGAAAATACTAAGGGATGCCACATGCATTTCCTGCACCTTCCTGCTAAGTGCATCAACTACCTTATTTGCTTTTCCCTTTATGTGCTTGATTTCAAACTCAAACTCACATAAAAATTCCATCCATCTCGCTTGCCTAGCATTCAGAGTAGGCTGATCAAACAAATACTTTAGACCACAATGGTCTGTCCTGAGCTCAAATATTCTACCCATCAAGTAATGTCTCCACATCTTGAGGGCATGTACTATGGTTGCAAGCTCCAGATCATGAGTGGCATAGTTCTTCTCATGATCCTTTAGCTTTCTTGACTCATAACATATTACATGGTTGTCCTACATAAGGACTCCTCCAAGCCCTTATCCGCATGCATCGGTACACACCACAAAATATTTCTCTGGGTCTACAAATTTCAATATGGGTGCACTAGTTAGAATATTCTTCAACCACTGGAAACTTTCTTCACACCTCAATGTCCATTCAAACTTTATTCCCTTCTTTTGCAAAGAAGTGATGGCATGTGCAACCTTGGAAAATCCTTTAATGAATCTCCTGTAGTATCCTACAAGTCCCATAAAAGATCTTACATCCATCACATTTCTTAGAGTAGGCCATTTCATAATGGCTTCAATCTTTTTAGGGTCCATAGATATACCCTCCTCAGAGATAATGTGACCCAAATACTGAATTCTATATCTATAGAAGTCACACTTGCTCAGTTTTGCATACAATTGGTGCTCCCTGAGTAATTGCAATGTCAATCTCAAATGCTCTTCATGCTCTTTCTCATTCTTAGAATAAACAAGAATGTCATCAAGGACACTAAGAACAAACTTGCCCAAATATCTGCTGAAGACACTATTCATAAGGCACATAAATGTAGCTAGTGCATTTGTGAGACCAAATGGTAACACTACAAACTCATAATGTCCATACCTTGTCCTGAAGGCTGTCTTATGAATGTCTTCATCCTTGATTCTCACCTGATGTAACCAGACCTCAAGTCAATCTTGGAAAATACCTTTGCTCCTCTCATTTGATCAAAGAGGTCATCAATCCTAGGCAAAGGATATTTATTCTTCATAGTAACCTTGTTCAACTGTATGTAACCAATAGACAACCTGAGTGTACCATCTTTCTTCTTTACAAACAGAACTGGTGCTCCCCACAGAGACATAATCGACCGGATATACTTCTTTTCCAACAACTCTTGCAGTTGCATATTCAATTCTAGCATCTCTGGTGTACTCATCACTAGTGGAAAATGAGAGATTAGTGACCAAGAGACCAAAAATTTTGGTCACCATAGTTCTTTTCAAGGGTAAATGACCAAAATTGATAAATTTAAGTGAACCAACCAAAAAATATCAAGATAAATGACCACTTTTGGTCACGGGATAAAAATCAACTAAAAATGACCAAGATAAATGACCAAATTTGGTCACGGGATATCTAGACTAAAAATAACAAGATATCAATTGGTCATTTTTAGTTGTCACTCCGACAATGAAAAAAATTACAAATTTAACAATGAATTTGTACATTTTACTAAATTATAACATATATATAATATATATTTACACATCCCTATATTAACCAAATAGAATTAATGCAACCCACCTATATGTTAATTTGGACATGACCTTGGCATATAAAAAAACCCACTAAACATTGGCATATAATGTTAATTATAAGGCTAATTTGCATGACCTTGGCATATAATGTTAATTATAAGGCTAATTTGCATGACCTTGGCATATAATTATAGTTTTTATAGTCTAATTCGGACACGAACTTGGCACCTTGGCATATAATTATAGTTTTTATAGGATAATTTGGACATGACCTTGGCACCTTGGCATACAATTATAGTTTTTATAGGATTTTTACATGACCTTGGCATATAATTATATAAGTTTTTATAAGGCTCGACAAGACCGCTAGATGTGGAAAAAACCAAAGAAATAAAACATATGGGTGATATAAAGAGTGTTGTAATTAGCAAGTTATAATTAACGCACGTTAGGGAGATGTAATATGCATAGAATGTGAGCCATAATGTATTGACATTGTGCATTACTAGTCCCCGACATGATGACAAGCGGTGTGGGGGAGAATATGGGAGGGTTCATTTACAGTTGGTGAAACTTAATATTAATGAAATTAACTAATGAGACCTCAATTTATCCGCAAGTGTCCCCAAAGGTCAGTACTAGCATAGGGAGAGGTGGATATAGATATTGGACACAGGCCTAAGAATGTTGGAGATATTATAATGCTCATTGTTTATCCTTCAAACCTAGAGTGACCTGATATAGTTCGAGTCTAGCTCACACTCTCCTAGTTGTTTTATAGTGATTGACAATACTTGTTGTGAGATTGGTGAATATAGTGACCTTAACCTATTTCCACTTCCCTATAAAGACCAATATGCATAAATAGTAAAACCTCCTATATAAATGAAAAGAAAATGAGAAATACAACAATCTTATCCATCATCACTATCAAACTCCAATTTAAAACTTCATGTACACCAAAATAAATCTCCACTTACATTTCTTAAGTTATCCCATCTAAATGTTAAAAACACCATTCTTCTTCTTCTCTTCATGTGTACAACCTAACTAACTATTGCTAATGATATCTATCTTCCACCTTCATAACCTTAACTCATTATCATGGCTTTGAAATATGCTTCAAATGCATCCCAATGATACATAACCTTGTTGTTGAAATGTAATCGATAGGATTGAGAGCATTTAAAGGTCATAAATGTTGTCCACTTAATTCTTATTGTATGCCTTAATTCATTCCATATACATAAAGATGTTACTGGGAGAATCTAAACAATTTTTTAAGCTACTGCTAAATAATGTGGTTGTGAGAGAATTTTGGTGACTAGAGGTGAAATGTATAAAGGTGGAGGCTAAAGGATTGAGGAAGCTGAGTCATTTCTTATGTTGTCCTTCCCTCCCCTTTTTACCCCTTACTTATATGTTAACTTACAGCCCCTTAAAAAAGTGAGGCATGGACCGATATCGCAACTTAGGCTTGAAATGGCGGGTTGTAGAGAGAGTGAGTCTTCCCTCTCCTTGGACGGCCTGGGATTAGTAAGCCAACAGAACTTTTTGGTCAAATCGTAAAAAAATGAGTCTATGAAAGCATCAACATTCACACACCTTCCCAGTAACGCCACTTACACGGGATCTGTCAGCAGGTTAGATTTACTGAAGTTGTTCTTGTGAACGAGAACGAGATGGTGGCCATAGTTTCCGAGCTCCATGTTGTCATCTACATTTCTTTGATTGATGGGCTCTGTAAAATGGGAGCGCTCAATTTTTCCATAGAAATGCAGATTCTCATGGTTGAGAAGGGGATGGCCCCAGATGTTTTTATCTACATCAGTTTGATTCAGGGGCTTTCTGATGTGGGTCTGTTGGACAAGGCTCTAGGGAGTATTGCTCTTACAGAAGTTTTGTTTAGACAACAAGTTTAGTGTTTTAATCATCCCGGATTTGGAAATTGAAGCAAATATGGGATCACTGGATTTGGTAATACTCATCATGTAAAAAGAGCCTGAAAGTAAATCTGTATTTTTCCTTGGATTAGTTTTGGTCTTGTGAAGAAGAAGTCATTTTTAAGAATATGGACTCAAATTCCATGGATAGGTATGAGAGATCACCCATGGCTGAATGGGTTTGTTTAGAAGAGGGTTATAATATTGGGAAGGAGTTATTCCATGGGACAAACATGGCTCATGAGTCCTCGCCCTTATCTGAGCCTCTCATGGCTGCTGGTAATTTTACTGAAGTCATCAACGATGGGAGTTTTTTATCCAATCGTAAGGCACAGTCTCCTCTAGATGTCAAGATTCATCAGAATCCTTTGGCTGAGGGTTCTATGAAAAGCGAAGGAAATGGATTATTGAAGGGTTGGCTTGTAGAAGGGGTTGCAAATGGTGGTAATTTTCTTGGGGGTTTCGAGTATAGCCATTCTGGTCAGAGAAAAATGGTGGTAGTTGGCTTGGGTGGGACTCGAAAGGAATGACAATTATCAGAGTGCTAATGAGGGTCTCATGAGAGATAACATTAATGTCATCAAGGATGTTCAAGGGGATTCCTTAACCTACCTTATGCTAGGAAAGCAGAAGCATTTTGGATACTCTGTGAATCCGGCTAAGGTAATTAATCCAGTCAGTGGTAATAGCGCTGGTGATTGCGTTTATAAGAAACTGAGGGCTTTTCCGGATTTGACCACGCAACCTCCCAGTTGTCAAGTGGAAGGATGCAACGTAGTGTTGGAAAATGCAAAAGAATATCACAAGAGACATAAAGTCTATGAAATGCATTCCAAAGCCCCCAAAGTCATTGTTCTTGGTACCGAGCCACGCTTCTGTCAGCAGTGTAGCAGGTAACTAACCAGGAGACGGTTGCACCTCACTGTTTTTTTTCTTCTGAGTAGGTCAACATGGATCCATACATACTAAGTATATAATTTGATAATACACATGAATAATTGGGTGTTGTGGTGCCTATCTAGATTCCATGGCATAGAAGAATTTGACGACGTAGAGAGAAGTTGTAGGAGAAGGTTGGAGGGACACAATGAATGGCGAAGGAAGAACTCATTAGATTCATTGGCTAACTTCGGAAGCCAAGGTAATTTTATATAAATTTTCCTTTCCTGTTACTGTAAGGCAGAGATGTGCATGCATTCAAGCACAAGTTCATTAATTTGACAACCTATTACTTTTTGAAGACTTTAGTTTTATATTTGTCAGAGGATAATTCTCTGAATTGGCCCTATGAAACTTTTAGATGATGACTGTGCAAAAAACTCCATTGTTTATTCTTCAAGTCTGCATCTTTTCGATACTTTATCAATTTCTCAGTAATCTCAAAACATTTAGCTTTGTTTGCTTGTTGGAGAAGGGTCATGCAGCTACAGAAGAAGCTGCTAGTTTTGGCGGAAACAAGTTAAGACAGAGCTATGACGTCGTAGCACGTTTCCAGCTGGAAAGCAGAGCCGGAAACCATGACTTTTAAGATAGAAAATTCAAGAAGGCAACGGTACCTGAGCGACCGAGAAGAGAGAGCTCACCCACTGCATTGAAGGCAGCTGCGGAAGACAGGAGGGCTCAGTGACCCTCATAAAGGAGAAGGAGCAACGAGGCTGAAGCATTGAAGACGAAGGACAGAAAGGCGAAGCAGTGCATAGTACCCATGATCAGTGCCGGGAAGCATGGAAGACTGCAGAGAGTTGTGGTGTGATGGAAAGCAGCTACCTCAAGTACAGATATGGCCGACTATCACTAGTTAGGTTTTGGGTTACTATTGGGACAGGCCCACAGTGTTGTAATGGCAAGACCTTTGGGCTACCTATATAAGAATGTATTTTGTATTGTAAAAGGGTTAGCTAGCTGGTCGGTTGGTTAGTTGGGTCATTCAGTTGTTAATAGTATTTTGCAAACTGTTAGGCGTTTGTAAAAGCCTAGCTCTGGTTCTGTTACTAGCGGTAGCAATCTTACGGTAACCAGTAGCTGGCTTATAGAATATGTATGTAAATATCCACAGGGATCGACAGAGAGGGAAGATTATATTGTAAAAGAGTAATATAGAGAGAAAAGAGATCTAAGAGAGGAGATCTTAAGCTGCATATGAGGTGCAGCAGAACTGTGTTTTACCTTCCCCTGAGCTATAATAGAAAACAAAGTTCAGTGGACGTAACTTCCATCCTGGAGGTGAACCACGTTAAAATCAGTGTTATGCAATTGGTTTATGTGTCATGTTTACTTATGCATGTCTCAATCAGTTCATGGACTTTGTTTACAGTTTAATGAATGAATGTGTTAATCAGTTCACTGCAATATAGAAGGATATATAAATAGGTTAACATCTTAGCAGGCTGTTTATGGGTCATTTGTGCATTGCGTACAATAGTTTCTATTGCAGTATTGAATAGCCTTGTATGTTAAGTCTTGCACGTCGACACGAGCAACGCTAAGTGCGCTAAACTGCAGAGGTAGGATATCACAGAGAGGTGATATCGCAACGGTAGAGAAGCTGTGGTGCGCGATACCGTAGGTGAAAGACTTAGCGTTGGGCGGGAGCTGCGTGTCGCAAAGTGCACGGCGATGCGATAAGGTCAGAGATATCGCAAGTCTGAGAGAGTGTACGCTGCAAGGAAGGATCGCGCAGTGGTATAAAGGAATATCCTGTGGCTAGGAGAGCTGCAAGTCGAGGAAATCGCACGATGCGAGCAGGAGATCGTGCGACGCACAGAGGAGAGACCGCAGCTAGGGGAGCTGCGAGCCTCAGTGGGATTGCCTCAGAACCTGGTCCGAAACACTTGCGTCCTTGGCCAACCCATTAGAGTCACTTCGGGTGAGACTTCAGGCTGATTTGCGATTTGTCACCGAAAGGGCCAGTGATCTAGGGGTGTTGTTGGTTGGATATAGTAAACCCGGGTCTAACCATAGCAGCCAACAAATGGTTTCGTTGCCAGTTTTGAACAACTGAGCACTAATGTTCTGTTGGCATCCCACCAGAGAAGAGTTTCACCAGTGGCTGGATTCAAACCTAAGGGAGTTTTCCCATAAAGAAAATCGGAGCCCTAAACTGAGCATAGAGGCTTGGTTAGAAAAGCATATCGCTTCAGATATACATGCTATATTCTTTGCGACCTATGGAAACGAGCTTTTCGACTGGCTATCCAAGTTGACAGATAGGAACATATTCAAGAAGAAAAGAAACATTGTCTGGACATCGGAGCTGATTCAGACCGTGCAGAACCTCGACAATTCCCTGACGAGAGCAGTAGACTTCTGGCTTGCGAGCGTGCTAGGAGGATTTGTAACAGAATTTGCAATTGACCAGAGGAAAAGCTTCAGCGAGGCCGAGCGATACTTCTTCAAAGGATATCATGGTAAGTACCTAAAGTCTCTAAAATTCTCCATTAAGATGCTGCTACATGAAAAAGGAGTAATGGACATGGTTTCAGATGAATAAGTAAAGATAGTAATGTCACAAGAGTTTGAAAGTGATTTTGATGACATTGGATGCACACGTAGTGGAAAGAAATATAAAGTAACTTTCGGCTCTCCTGTATTTGGAGATAGTTCAGAAAATATTAGGCAACTGAGTCCTAGTACCACAGAAGAACCAGAGGGGGGTATCCCTTACCAGCCCTACACCCCACAAAAACAGACCGGGACTTAGAGTAATCCCGTAGGTACTCCATCCAGTAGCTCACAGACAGTACCTACTTCCGCTACATCATCTTCACCTACACCGCTGAGTGGTAGTAATCCAGTCAATCAGAACCCACCCCAGAGAAATAGAATGGGAGATGATATGAAGCTACCTACCTTTAAGGGTACAGGAGCAGAGGACCCGGAACAACATTGGTTCCTATGCAAAGCCATGTGGACCATTAAAACAATCAATGATGATAACCTTAAACTTGTACAGTTGGTCACTACACTTAGAGATCGAGCTTTAACATGGTACATAAAGTATACCACTCTACCTAAGACACTTTCCCAAGTCAAGAATGCCATGGTTAAAGAGTTCAAGAAACCTAAGTCTGAATCTCAGTGCATAACAGAGCTCAAGGATATTAAGCAGCTACCATCAGAATCAGTATGGGACTTTGAATAGAAATTCAAAGCCCTTATAGACCAAGTAAGTTTTGACTTTGCACCGGAGCACCATAAGGAATGGTTTATCGCAGCGCTGCTCCCTCACATCATAGTGCCATTAATGCAGCAGAAACTCCAGACGCAAGATGACGCGTTGGAGATGGAAATGAATCTAGAAGCTTCATCTTTAGCAGAAACCAGTGCAGGCATGACAACTCTACATAACCAGTTGGCCAATCTCACGTTACAGATACACGAACTTAAGAAATGAAAAGAGGTTATGCAAGACATATGGTGCTTACGATGTAGAGCACAGGGTCATACCAAAGATAACTGTCCAGTCTTTGCGGAATATCTAGCGTCAGGGGCTCCTAACCCCTTACCACAAACGCAAGGGCCATGGTGTGAAATATGCAAAACACAAGGACACCCACCTCAGCAATGCCCTTTGCTTCAGAAGTATGTACAGACACCTAAGAACCTATACTGTGTCTTCTGCAGTTCTGTCAGACATGATGAACAGAATTGCCAAGCTTATGATCTCATGTTAGATAGAAAACATGATGCATATAGAGTCCAGGCAGAAACACAGGGTCCAACAGTAGCACCACTACCTGATCCAACGTATGGTGGCCGTGGAGGAGGATTTAGAGGACGAGGCCGTGGAGGAGGCTTTGCAAGAGGAGAAGGTTTTGGCCGTGGTCATGGACCAATCACTTGTTATAACTGTGGAGTTGTAGGACACTATGCTAGGGACTGTCAGAGCCCCACTACTACTTGTAATTACTGCAAATATTATGATCATACCATAGAGGAGTGCCCTAACTTGATAGCTAAGATCAAAGATGCTAAGCCAGCGGTACACCAGAACGTCCAGCTTATTGTTGCTGAGCAGGCAGAGCCAGAACCAAGAGTCAATATTGTGACTCGTAGTGGTGCTTCCACCAGTGGGACATCGCAGGAGACAGGAAAGAATACAAGCCAGGAGTGGGTGCACAGAGCTACTAGTAAAGCAACAACACTCGACCTACAGAAGAATAATGAGACATTTCATGAAGCTAAGGCTTCCTTCGAGGAACCGACACAATCAGGATCGCAGGTACCACCGTCTAGGGGCGTACCGCATAAAGTACCTTGTGTCGATAACCCAGAACAAATACCGCAGGCTACCACATCGGGAAGATGCGACGAGGATGAATCGACAGGAAATGTACAATCCTTCCTGCGCAGCTGTTTGAAGCTCTTGAGAAATGAAAAAGCTATCAGCAAGCTACAACGCATCATAGATCAGTGTCAGCAACCCTCTCTATCGGATAGTGCACACCGCGCTGTTCATAATATTACAGGACATACAAGGACCGGAAGGGAGATGAAACTCACAGCACAGATTGGAGAGTTCGAAATGGATGAAGTCATCTTAGATCTGGGATCAGAGGTGAATGTTCTAACTAAGCAGACATGGGAACAGATGGGTAGCCCTCAGTTAGCCATATCACCTATCCACCTGAGACTAGCTAATCAGCAGCGAGTATCACCATTGGGTCGACTGCCGCAGGTGCCAGTTGACATTGATAGAGTTCGTACTTTTGCGGACTTCGAGGTTATAGAAATCATTGGTGACAATCGACCATATCCAGCACTATTAAGTATTGATTAGGCGATTGGTAGCAAGGCTGTCATCGACCTAAAGAGAAGAAAAATGACCTTTGACGATGCGTAGATCCGAGTCATCGCCCCACTGGATCCTTGCCAAGGTCCTAGATATATCAAACCTATCCGAGCCGAGGAGGAGGCACATAACATGGATAGTCTCTACCAGATGACTGCAAACCAGAGCGACTACATCAATCCAACCGCAGAAGGGAACATTATTTGGCGATGCGACAGCTCATGCGCATCGGATTCTGATATTGGTCTAGAGAACTGGCAGAACAGACTTTACGAAGTCTCAGCGCGCAGATGTGCGTTTATGAGTAAATCATTGCGATGGATTGGCGCAGAGACCACTGAGATTCCATCGTATCATGGTCTAACAGATATTCAGCAATTCCTTGAGCAGTTTGAGCAACAGATGCCTTACGAGCAGAGGATCGCAGCTATGGACCTCGCAATACGAGCCACACCTGCAAGATGGTGGTACGTGCATAAAGAAAATATCGCATCATGGGATGATATTAAAAGATTGATGGCCATCAGATTTTCGGTCGACAAAGAGTATGTCCCGCAGAAGTACACAGGAGAAACTGACCCCAGGGCACACATTCAGACATGTGAAGAGAACTGGTTGGACATTCCAGAGGATGAATGGGTTCACAGATTCATTCACACATTGGACACAGTTCCAAGGAACTGGTACACAGAGACCGAGTTACGCAAGGGGACGACCACATGGTAACTTATGACAGACAGTTTCCTACTGAACTTCGCCTTTGAATCAGAACATCCAAGTGTTGCTCAGGCCCTAGACATAATCAAGATCAAGATATTCGAGGACTATACCATCTTAGTCCAGGCTCAACCTGAGTGGACTATTCAGTTGCAAGACGCGCTTGAGTTCTTTAACTTCACAGCAAAGCCAGACAATGAAGATAAGGATGAGGATGAGGATCCTTGCAACACCAACATTCCGGAGTCAGAAGGGACTCGCGATGTTGGGGGACCACAGTTAGAGATTCCAGCAATCACCGAACCTATCAAGATTAAAAAGATCAATATTGGCAAAGATGCAGAACCTAAGTTTGCCTCTATTGGAGACTATTGGAATGATAAAACAGTCGGACAGATTGCCGACTTGTTACATGACTATCAGGACCTATTTCCCACCAAGTTCACAGAGATGAAGGGAATAGTTGGAGAGCTGGGAGTTATGAGGATACCATTGAAGGAGGATGCTAGACCAGTTAAGCAGCGCCCATATAGATTGAACCCACGCTACAAATAAAAAGTAAAGAACGAAATCGATAAGATTCTAGCAGCAGGCATCATTGAGCCGGTAGAAGAAAGCGAATGGGTTATCCCCATGGCCATCCAAGAAAAGAAAACAAAAGGAGACATCAAGATCTGTGTCGATCTGCGCAAGCTCAATGATGCATCGCTTCATGATCCCTTTCCGACACCGTTCACTGATGAGGTATTAGACAATGTGGGAGGACAGGAGGTCTACTCCTTCACTGATGGGTTTTCAGGCTACCATCAGATCAGAATACATCCAGAAGATCGGTCCAAAACCACCTTTGCAACAGAATGGGGCTCGTTCCAGTATACGGTAATGCCCTTTGGTCTTAAGAATGCACCAGCTATATTTTCTAGAGTAGTAGTTGCTGTATTTAAAGAATACATTCATAAATTCTTAGAAGTATATTTTGATGATTGGGCTGTATTCGGACTAATTGACAAGCATATAGGAGACTTAAGACTGATGTTAGAGAAATGTAGGCAGTACCAGATTTCTCTGAACTTGAATAAATGTATATTTTGTGCACCATTTGGTATTTTGTTGGGTCACATTGTTTGCATACAAGGCTTGATGGTAGATCCCGCGAAGATTGCCATCATTGAAAACCTTCCAACACCCAACTCAGTCAAGCAACTGAGGACAGTACTTGGTCATACCGGGTATTACAGAAAGTTCATCAAGGGCTATGCAAATATTACAGCACCAATGGAGAAATTGCTCAAGAAAGATGTAAAATTCCTATGGAACGAGGAATGTCAGCAGCGTCTAGACATGCTTAAAGAGAAAATGGTTACAGCACCCATCTTAGTATTTCCCGACTGGACTAAGCCATTTCATGTACATGTGGATGCGTCTGGCATCGCATTAGGGGTTGTTTTAACACAACCAGGAGAAGGGGACATTGACCACCCCATCGCATATTCTAGTAGAAAGCTCTCGACAGCAGAAAAGAACTACACCACAACTGAAAGGGAAGGCTTAGCTATGGTGTATGCGCTCCAGAAGTTTAGGCACTACTTGTTGGGTGCCCCGTTCAAGATGTTTACTAACCACTCCGCATTAAAGTATTTGGTCAATAAGCCAGTGTTAGGGGGGAGAATCTGTAGATGGTTACTCCTCTTTCATGAGTATGATTTTGAAATCATTGTGAAACCAGGAAGACTGAATGCAGGACCTGATCATTTGTCACGGATAGACTCAGGAGAAGAGCCAAGTAACCTAGATGAGAATATACCGGATGCGTCGTTGTTCGCTATCCAAATCGTAGATGAATACTATGCCGATATTATTCAATTTCTCACTACGGGAGTAGCACCTGATGATTTTACTAAGTAGCAAAAGAAGCAGTTGGTTGTTAAAGCAGCAGACTTCACCCTCATCGCAGAACACCTATACAAGTTAGGCCCGGATGAAGTTTTGCACAGATGTGTGATGCCGCATGAAAAATATGCTATTATCAGAGAGGTACATTTAGGAACCGCAGGAGGTCATTTCGCAGGAAAGCCGAATACGCAGAAAATCCTAGAGGCAGGATTATGGTGGCCTACATTGCATAAAGACACCAAGGAATTTTCGGCAATGAAAGAAGAAATTAAGGGCTTGGCAGCTCTTCAAAAGATGAGGAAGACAAAGGAGATGAACAGTTTGCAGTAGGAAGCGCATCAATTAAGAACCAAGGAGATGCACATTAATGACCTACTTCAACCGTATCAAGAGCAAATCGCAGAGATAGTTGATACGGTTGAACAGAAAATGAAGGAGTTCACTACCACTAGGGAGAACACTGACGCCACAGAAGACGCCAGTATTAGTCAAGCTTTGCTTGACTCGGCACAAGAGAGTGTTGAGGTGATGGAGAAGGAAGTCGAAGGACTTCGTGACAGGTTACAGAGGGCTTCACAGGAAGCCAAGGCAAAGCTACATCAGGAGAATCCCGTTGCAGGTGGCTCGAGGACGAGCCACAAGTAAGTGTTAGGGGACTGTTGGATCAGGGTCCCACAGCTACAGAAGAAGCTGCTAGTTTTGGCGGAAAGAAGTTAAGACAGAGCTACGATGCCGTAGCACGTTTCCTGCTGGAGAGAAGAGCCAGAAACCATGACTTTTAAGATAGAAAAGTCAAGAAGGCAATGGTACCTGAGCGGCCAAGAAGAGAGAGCTCACCCACTGCATTGAAGGCAGCGGCGGAAGACAGGAGGGCTCAGCGACCCTCATAAAGGAGAAGGAGCAATGAGGCTGAAGCATTGAAGGCGAAGGACAAAAAGGCGAAGCGGTGCATAGTACCCATGATCAGTGCCGGGAAGCATGGAAGACTGCAGAGAGCTGTGGTGTGACGGAAGCAGCTACCTCAAGTACAGATATGGCCGACTGTCACTAGTTAGGTTTTGGGTTACTGTTGGGACAGGACCACAGTGTTGTAATGGCAAGACCTTCGGGATGCCTATATAAGAATGTATTTTGTATTGTAAAAGGGTTAGCTAGCTGGTCGGTTGGTTAGTTGGGTCATTCAGTTGTTAATAGTATTTTGCAGACTGTTAGGCTGTTGTAAAAGCCTAGCTCTGGTTCTTTTACTAGCGGTAGCAATCTTACGGTAACCAGTAGCTGGCTTATAGAATATGTATGTAAAGATCCACAGGGATCGACAGAGAGGGAAGAGTATATTGTAAAAGAGTAATATAGAGAGAAAATAGATCTAAGAGAGGAGATCTTAAGCTACATATGCGGTGTAGCAGAATTGTGTTTTACCTTCCCCTGAGCTATCATAGAAAACACAGTTCTGTGGATGTAACTTCCATCCTGGAGGTGAACCACGTTAAAATCAGTGTTATGCGATTGGTTTATGTGTCATGTTTACTTATGCATGTCTCAGTCAGTTCATGGACTTTGTTTACAGTTTAATGAATGAATGTGTTAATCAGTTCACTGCAATATAGAAGGATATATAAATAGGTTAACATATTAGCAAGCTGTTTATGGGTCATTTGTGCATTGCGTACAACAGTTTCTATTGCAGTATTGAATAGCCTTGTATGTTAAGTCTTGCACGTCGACACGAGCAACGCTAAGTGCGCTAAACCGCAGAGGTAGGATATCACAGAGAGGTGATATCGCACCAACAGAGAAGCTGTGGTGCACGATATCGTAGGTGAAGGACTTAGCGTTGGGCGGGAGCTGCGTGTCGCACCGTGCATGGCGATGCGATAAGGTCAGAGATATCGCAAGTCGGAGAGAGTGTGCGCGGTTGGGAAGGATCGCGCAGTGGTATAAAGGAATATCCTACGGCTAGGAGAGCTGCGAGTTGAGGAAATCACATGACACGAGCAGGAGATCGCGCGATGCACAGAGGAGAGACCACAGCTAGGGGAGCTGCGAGCCTCAGTGGGATTTCCTCAGAACCCGGTCCAAGACACTTGCGTCCTTGGCCAACCCATTAGAGTCACTTTGCGTGAGACTTCAGGCCGCTTTGCGGTCTGTCGCCGAAAGGGCCAGTGATCTAGGGGTGTTGTTGGTTGGATATAGTAAACCCGGGTCTGCCCATAGCAGCCAACATTGCTTCTACTTCCCCTATAGATTTTATTTTATGATTGAAGCTTCAGAGTTCTAGCATAGGCTGCCTCTTATTTTTAATTCCTTCAACGCCATCAAGAATGGTCTCTTAAGTGAGCACGTTTTTTTGTCCTCAATCCAGACTTCCAAATTTATAGCCATAGATTGTACTATCCGGCTTGACCATCTGTCTGAGTTCCTTTTTTATTATAAACCTTAAAGCATCTGAGCAATTGTAGAATTATTCCCCAATCAAATAGATTTAACACAATGTAGGCAAGGATATACATTCACTTTTGCAATTTTACAAATCCCATTTTGCAATTTAATTTTTTGTTTTTAATTTTTGTCATCAAGTAAATGAAATGTACAATTAATTTATTACTGTCATTTGAAATGTAAGTTTTTTGAAATCCCTTCATCAATTAAGGGTTGCATGAATATATAACCTTCTATATGAAATTAAGACTAGCCCTTCAATCTTGATCCCTGGTTGTGATATTAGCTCGTCTTTAAAGGATATGTCATATGGAGTTCTTAACTATATCAATTGCAGATGCGTTCCTTCCCTCTTGGATCTCAATCCTGCTGCATCGTTCTGATAGATATAAAATTGCAAAACTAAATAATTTACATTTTGGAAGGATAAATAGAACATAATGGTGGAAAACACCAAGAGGAAGAGACCCTGAGACAGATAGCATAAGAGTTTCAGGAATTGGCCTTGTTTCTCAACTCGAGAAATGGTGATATTCAACTGGTCCCTTTCTGTCATGCTTGTTCCTGGGTTTCAATGCTCTTTGGTTACCTGGGGATCATCTTCAAATTTGTTGAAAAGGACTTTGTTGCCAAGGTATCTTAATGCTCAGTTTTTCTTCTACTGGGCATACTGGGCATGATTGAATACCTTTTTATTTTAAATTTGTTAGTGGAAAATACTAAAAGAATATGTTAACATAGATTGATTAATGGGGAAAAAACTTTGAAAATGTGCATTGCTGGCTAAATAAAGTGTTGAATGATCTTTGATTGCATGGCCCCGATGGCTTTATGGGAATCGATACGGTGACCACCTAATTAACATCTGCTAGATGTTAGACTATAACATTCTGTTCTCATTCCTATTTTGAGACTGGGTCATTACATTGCTACTCAGGTTTATATGCATAATATACGTTGGGAAGTGAGTGGGTTGACATTTTTTGTCTCCCCAAACCCTCTAGGACCATTTATCGGTTTGTCCCCATTCCGGTAACATAGGTTTCTATGATTTTGTCAGTATGAGATGGGTTCGTAGGCATAGTTGGAGATTAGTCTAATAAATAACATTTCTGGCCATGGCATGCGAAGGGAAATTGAAGAGAGGGGACAATAGTGTATTGTGTGAATGAAGGAATATTCTAAGAAGGAATCCACCCTTGGACCATTAAATGGTGCTACTACTTACTAGAGGAAAACTTGAAATACTCATTGACTGAAAGTGCAAAGTTCTCTGTGTAAAGTCACAGTCTGAAAAGGGTTTTGCATATGCTGGAGATGGGGTTGAATTTCTTGTCAAGAAGTGGCTAGTATACCCAGTACAAATATATATTTATCAGTCTTTGGCCATTTGAAGAAGGATTTAGCGTTAAGGAAGAATATTACCCATTGTTTCTAGAATTTCCATATATTCTTAAGAGAAGGGGTTGTGGCGCTTAGTTTGGGTTCATTTTGAAGGGAAGCAGTGATTATATCATAGTTGTGTGCTTAGTTTTGGAAATTGGGCACATTTCTCTTATTTATTACATCATTGGAAGCTACAGGAAGTTTCTCTTACTGGAAATGTCTAAGATTATCAGTGGGTGTAATATATTGTATGCTGGTTGTAGCAATTTCTCTCTCAAGATTTGGTTCTTATGAGGCTGCCAATACTTCACAAAAAAGACCATATATTCCAGATCTGATTTCTCCTTGTATTGTTGCTGTTATTCATATGAGTGGAGGTATTACGGTTACATTTGATTTACATTTACAATCTGAAATATTAATGTCAATTCAAATTGCAATTTTTTTGTGTTTGCTGAGATATTACATGGCATGAAAGGTCATATATGCATAAGGATTCAATTAGTCAATTCTTTTAAGATTCGAATCTCATAAACCACAAACCAAGGTTA
>LPNX010025939.1:84618-97521 GCA_001517045.1 Pseudotsuga menziesii | reverse complement strand
GAATTGCTAAGTCTTAAGATTTTCTCAAGACCTATTATTTGTGGCTATTACAGATTCTCAGATAACCCAAAGCTACCATTTTCAGCCATCGGAACATCTTTCAGCATATTTGTAATTGTCCTTGTTGTGGGACATATTTGTTTGCAGCTGTAAATCATATTAAAAAAGCTGAAGAGGATTGTAGGGAAATGGAAGAACTTAAGGGACGTGCTAAAGCTGTTGATGTTGCAAAGTCACAGGTGCTCTGTTTTTTCAATGAATAGTTAAGTTTGCAAATCTTGTCGACAAATCATATTGTATTGTATTATCCTCATTTCATTGTTCATTTTCCTATTTTGTGGTTAGTTATTTTTAGTTTTATGGGTGTGTTCTTTATTTTATTCATTTGGTAAGAAAGGTCCTAACTCCAGAGGAGAGCCCAAGATTACCTTGAAGTTTTAGTATTTGTCTGACATGTCAACTCATTTACTGTCGTATTGATCATGCTATAGATGGTTTATACAAGTTGCTAAAAGAAAACTAATTTGCTATTAGCGCTAGGTTTTGTGTCTAGTGATAGTTTCATAGATTCTATCCAGACTCTAATTATACTCAGTGTTGCACTACTTTGTTCATAGTTTAAAAGCTTTAACCCTTGATGTAGTTATACATGCACCAACACCTAACTTGTGCAACACAGGGTATAGTGCTGCTTTCATTTCATATCTGACAAAGATGTAGTCAAGAATTAACCCAATTTAGGATTCTATTTGTTAATCGATTCATGTTAGATCAAAATTAATTTTCTTGGTACTTTAAGTAAATAAGTAAATGTGATAAACCTTGCAGTCATTAATTGATATAAATTAATTATTTACAAAGGAAAAGGTAATTTAATTTGTTTTCAGTAATATTGACGCATTCCTTACAGTTTGGCCGACACCCTTCTCCTATAGTAAGGGAACATGAACTAAAGGTGATATGTAGCTTATTTAACATTAAAAGTTAAATTGAAAAAAGCAAATTATAAGAAAATTCCGTGTCAAAATAAATCATAGATCCATCTAACTCCATGCTAAGCAATGATGATTCAGGGTTAAGATAGATATATGGAGATTTAATTAAGTTCAAATTATCTACTTTAATTTTACAGTAGCACCCTGCCTACATCCTCAAGGAACTCTAGGATCAGTGTGACCCCCAAGATTTGAACTCTTTTCCTATCTGTGGATTTTTTATTATCAAATAGAAAAGATTGGGGGCTCAGACATACATACCTATATGCTTGTTATGCACCCATTTTTTCACTAAGGCATAGGAGGTCTGCACCAACACGTACTCACTAAGGCATAGGAGGTATGCACCCATTTTTTCACTAACGCATTGGATTTGAGACTTTCTTAAATCATTCATCACTTTCCATAGCTTTCATGTCATTCATTAACCACATGACATGTAGGGGTGAACTCCTTCATAGATTGCAGTATGTATATAGGTTTCTACCTGTGCAGTTGAGCATAATTGTTTTGTGGATTCGTTGATTATATTTCCTATTGAAATCCATTTCCTGGTTTAGAGCTGAGTTTTACTTTTCTTAGGTACTAAATAGTTGCAGATTTAACCATTCAAGTTTAATTTTAACCAATTCTTAAATTGAATTTGTTAGATTAGATTTTCCTATTTTGCACATGATCTTGGTTATTGTTGTTAGCTGTTGAACAAGATAAATAATTTGCTTCATTGTTTTTCTATTTTACAAGTGATATTTTTTTATTGGATTTTGTAGGACTGAGCTTAACTTATAAGTGGGCCATTGAGTATGAAGAGCCCACCATTGAGGATTTGTCATTCAGTATGAAGACCCTGATGTTGAGGCTTTCAAGCTGTTAAGTGTGGTTTTGAAGCTGCTGACGTGGGATCTAAGTATGGTTTTGAAGCTGTTGATGCGGGATCGAAGTATGGTTTTGCAACCAAGTGCAAGTATGATGGTTTAGCCATTGTAATATTTTTAAAAGTGATGATTTTCCTGTAAAGTTATATGGAAATTAATATGTGTTTTTGAGAAAACTCATATTTATTGTAATACTTTTGACATTTCATATAATATAATATGTGGTTTAAAACTTATATATATGGTTGTACTTTATATTATGTACCAATTTTGTAATTATTAACTAATTAATGTGACATTGCATGATTTACATGTGTATTAGATTTTATTTACAAGTGTTGTAATTAATTATAATGTGACATTGCATAATTCGCATAGATGAGAATAAATGTATGATTATTTTTTTAATTTAAACGTAATATCAAATTAAAAATTTATATTGATTAATAATGGAAAACATTAAAACTACTAAAATATAATGACCATACATAAAGCGACTAAAAATGACTAAATTAGTGGCCAGTAAATGAGATTAATGACCAAAATTCACAAATAAAATGACCAATAATTGAGAGATATGCGGCCAAACAATGAGATATAAATGACCGGAAAAATGACCAAAATTCACATATCAATGACCAAAAATTAGTTTTGGTGGCTAATTTATGGTCTTTTATTACGTGACCAAATTTGGTCATATTCTAGATTGTCATGTGGTCATTAATTTGGTCACAAATGTGGTCATATATTTGGTCATTGATTCAAATATATGACCAAATTAATGACCATATTAATGACCAACCGACAAGCTATAAATGACCAATTTTGGTCATGTAATAAAAGACCGCAAATTAGCCACCAGCGATCGCCAAACCAAAAGTGGTCATTGATATGTGGATTTTGGTCATTTTTTTGGTCACTAATCTCTTATTTTCCACCACTGCATCCTGTAGGGTGTCTTCGATACTGGTGCTGCTCCTGCCACAAGTTCAATTGTGAAATCAATGTCCCTCTTTGGAAGAAGCCCTAGAATCTCATCGGGAAACACATATTTGAATTCCTATAACACCTGATAGTCCTCCAACCTCAGATTTTCATCCTCTGATGCCTCCAAAATATGGGCTGCATACAACTGGCACCCCTTCCTATAGAATTTCTTCAACTGCATTGCTGAACTATGCCTTACTAAAATCACCTTTGGAATTCCTTTCACAACTACTTGGTTCCTTTCTTCATCCACGCATTCCAAAATCTTGTTGTAACAGTCAAGCTTCGCTCTGTGAGATTCCAACCAATCCATTCCAATGAGAAAATCATAGGAACCAAGCGGTAGAACATTCATATCTACACACATGACCAATCCATTCATGACCAATGGACATTTCTCTACCACTTCACTAACCTTTCTCTTAGTTCCAGTGGCTAGCTGAACTAACCAAGATTTTCTATGCTTTACCTTCTTAAAAGCATAAATATCCACTACTCTAGGAGTAATGTAACTGTGAGTAGAACCAAGGTCAATCAAAATAGAAATAGATTGCTCAACAATCTTACCTGCAACTTCAACCACCATTGACTGGTGATCTGCTTGGAAGTCCTCCAGTGCTGCATAGATCCTAGGGACTGCCCTTGCTACTTGACCCACTGTTTCTGCTTCTTGAATGTTGTAAGCTAGCCTTGCACTCTCATTCTCGAGTGGACAATTTCTGCGCATGTGGGGTCCTCCACATTTCCAACATTGAAGTGGTCCTCTATTCTGTTGTTTATCTTTAGGATTTTCTCCTGTCACTCCAACTGGCTTACTCGCAGCGTGGGATGGTTGTTTCTGTTGATTCCTAAAGTTAGGAGGTTTGAAACCTTTCTTTCTTTGGTCAAACTTCTCATTCTTCTTGTCCTTCCATGGCTTATGGTAATCAGGTTTACCTTTGCTTTACTCATAGCAATACTTAGCCTTCCTTATTGCTTCTTCAAGAGTTCTAGGATCATAAAACTCAATTCTATCTTTGTAAGACTGAGGCAATCCACTCAGAAAATGTTGGACCTTTACTTTTTCATATCTGATGTATCAGACATACCTCAAGATCTCCAAGAATTTAATTGCATACTCTTCCATGATCTGTTGTCCCAATATTGGCTCATGGAACTCCTTAATGTTGTCATCATAATACCTGTCAGAGAGGTATTTCTGCTTGAAATAATTCTTAAACTGTTTCCACTTCAGTCTCATTTCATTGATCCTCTTTACTTGCTTGAAGTGTTCCCACCAAATGGATGCTTTTCCATTCACATTGAATATGGTAACCCTTGCCTTCATGTTTCCTAAATAATCCTGAACTTGAAAGTACTTCTTTATCCCAAGAAGCCAAGCTTCAACTTCTTTTCCAGTCTTTACTGCACCATCAAATGTAGTAGGTTTAGCCTTCTTAAATCCATCCCGAGAGCGATCCCTATGGTGTATTTTTCTTTTTCTTTTACGAGAATAAGAGCTTGAATCGCCACTGGATTCTTTGTAGTTAGATGATCCACTAGAAGTATTTCTCCTTCTCCTAGTGTTGCTCTTACTGCCCTCCGGTCTTGTTGTACCCTACCCAGGGTCTATCTTTCTTTGCAAGTCTACCAAACTCTACAACATAGCAGCATTCAGCTGATGCTGCTCTTTTTGGGATTTAATCAAGCTTCTCATGATGGCTGCAACATCTGAAAGTGTCTCTTGGATTCTCCTCCCATTATAATCTATGTCATCATTTCTGTTACGGACATTTTATCCTATGGCATCTCTCACACACTCGTAAGGATCCCGAGCATCATATCCGTCATGGGTTCTCATGACTGAACCACCACTTACTTACAAAACTGTACTATCTCCGATACTACCCTTGAAGGTGTCTATGACTCTACAAACATGTTAGTAACACAACCATTAGCTGCATAACATTTACACAAATCAAAATTACTTACCTCCTCCTGTAATCCACTGAAAAAATCCTGAAAATCACTCTCAAAAATAGTCAAAATCTGCTGAGAAATCCCATAGAAAACTCAAAATTTCCTTGTAGAGGATCGGGTCTCATCCCAACTAACATTCCGACGTTTCAGTGGTCAGCACAACTAACTTCCTCTGTTGTTCATCGGGCGCATATTTGCTTTATCAACCGCAACGGTGGAAAGAAATCTCATTATGATCTTCACAGCAACTTGACTAGGCTTCCGATTGGTGACCGAAACACCTCGGCATTGGCTAGCAAAACCTTCACTTTCTTCTGCCGCATCGGTTGTCGGAACGACTAGAAACTACTGCGTTGGATGGTTAGTTCCCTAGTCACATGCAATGGCGGCAATTCATTCAACTAATTCCTTCTGCTGGCGATGAATACCACTAATATTTTCAAAGTTTTTCCACTCCTGGAATGTATTTTCTCCATGGCATCAACGGTCAAAGGATCTATCCGTCGGCGAAATAGTTCTCTACCCATCTGCAATGGTGGACACATCATCTGCTAATCTCCACCGATGTTTCGGCAATCGCTTCATCATAGTGGCGCCGATCGTCGATGATTTTTAACACTTTGGCAAATTTCTAGAATTTCCCGGTGTCGACGGTCACAGGTTCTATGCATCAGAAGCATAGTGGTATAACCATCCGCAATGACGGCAACTCATTCAACTAAAAATTTTCAAAGTTTTCCTGGTTATCATCCGTCGGGTGGCCTTCCCACTAAGTGCCCGATGCATCAGAAGATATTGTCACTGAGTCTTCCGATGGGTCGATAGTTCTGGAACTTAGAAAATTTTCTGGGTTTTCCTACCACAATTCCTAATTGCTGCTAGGTAGAAGGAAAATTTCCTCTACTATATGATCTGTCATGGCCCATTTAGGCCCATGCTACAACCAGAGCTCTGATACCACAATGTAACATCCCGAACCCTCTGACCGGCGAAGAGGACGCTACCAAAACATTAAACATCTGGAAAACCAACCCCATGAACATGTGCATTCATAAAAAATGAATAAAATGCATTTAAGTAGAACATGCACATATACATAATTATCTGTCATACACCGCGGAAGAAAACATACATTCATTCATTCAACATGTTCATCATAATTTATTAATAGTTAATATAATTGCAGAAGTAAAATAGATAAGGTTACTTATCTTATAAAGAACTTGTCCCGCAACCAGCTATGTTGCTGCAACATTCCACCCAACCAGAGGCCAGCGTGCTCCTTAATCTCACAGCAACGCTGCCACCCCCAAGTTGGGAATGATTCCCCAAGGAATAAGGAACAAGCAAGCTTACACATAACCAAGGATACACAAAAACACAGCCAAGCCAACACAGTTGGGTTCATCAGGCCATCTAGGAGCTGGGAAAGGCTAAATGCTAAGCTGGTGAGTTCATTACAGAGCTAGGAACACCTACACTAGAACTAGCCTAAATTCTAAGACACCCACACACACCCAATACAAGGAATCAACCCCTTCTCTGCTACACAGTCCCTCGGGCCTTGACTTCGCTTCCAGTGCTATTTAGGGGTTGTGGAGAAGAAAGACATCCCTCTAGCTCTGTCTGTGTGGTTCCCAAACACACCAAGTTTATTAAGCAAACCAATCCTTCATCCCTACTCCAACATAGTTTGAAGACCAACCACTACATACACGTAGTCAGATAAGCAATTCATGGCTTAGATAGGGAAAACAATTTCCTGAGTCGTTCTTGGCCCTATCGTGGCCAAAACACCTCCATAACGGCTTAAATCAGCCCAAAACGTAAAAACAGACACAACAACCCATGTGGGGAAACAACAGCCCGTTCTCAACAAGGAAGCCACCAGGAAAAATTACACAGACCGCAATGGGGAAGAAAATCAGACTCCCAACCTGTGCGTGAGGTAAAATTTACACTGGACCCCAAAATACAGAAGAAAAAGACACCAGATACCACTCTGTGGAAAACGTGAATGAAAACCAAAAACAGCTCCCCTCGTGGTTGCGTGAGACCAAATAGAAAGAATTCTGTGTGAGGAACACGATGTCCCCCTGTGTGAGGATGAGCGGCAATGGAGAATGGCGAGTGGGAGTGTGGGGGCATTTTTTTTCAGCACCGTCGTGGAGAGAGTGGAATACTGGAGAGTCTGCTTCCTCTTCCCAATGTGAGGTTTGATTTGCTGGTGGAGTGTGCATGTGGGAAAGGATTGACAATCCTGCCACACTCCACTCCCCAGCCATAACTTCCCAACTAACAACAGAAATTTTTAATGGTGGTAGTTGGATAAGACAAGGGAAGGTGAGCAAGTCAAAAGGGTTTAACAGCTGACACATGGATTCCCCCCCATAGGTTCAAAGTTTAATAATTCCCCCTCCTTATCCTTAGGAAAATCAGGACCTTTTCATCATGGTTGCATTGACATAGCTGGTTGGGGTTCATTTTAATTAAAGTGCATATTTACATGATGCCAAAACTAATATGTGTTGTATGTCACGATATACCATCGGCAATGATTTCAATCATCGAACATAACAAAACCAAATAGATGGTGGGGCTTTTTCCTTTAGCTCTGCACCACGATTAATTACAATATATAAATTATATACATTTAATGCAAACGGGGTCAAAACCGGGGTGTTACATATAGGATGAACTAGTCATCCATAGGTGTAAGATGAGAATCTAAAGAACATGATAATTAGAGTAGGTCTTTCAAACAACTGTTCTATTAAATTAGAAATTTACATGTCTGAATCAAAATACCATATATAAAAGCATAACAAATCATAGAATAAATGGTTAGGGATGATATACAAATAATTCTTTAATGGCACTACAAACTTCAATTATGATAGTAACCAAAAAGAAAGAGTTAAGATATATTATGAGTCTTTTAAAGCACTTCCCTTTTTCAGATAATACTCCATGAGCTTCTTATATAGATAAAGTATTTGTAATCAAACTGCAAAATCACTTGTGACATAAGTCTTATTTATTCATAACAAAGCATCTATAAAATTCATAAGAATGAGAAAAAGGAAAAAGATTCTTTCTACTCAAATCACTTGTGACATAATTCTTATTTATTCATAACAAAGCATCTATAAAATTCATAAGAATGAGAAAAAGGAAAAAGAGTCTTTCTGCTTTAATTTGACAAAACTGCGACAAATGATCGTGGGAATGAAACTTCTATATAAATATTGTTAATTTTGTTAGAAATGACTCTTATTTATTTGGGTGAACACAAACATATTTACATATATACAAGTAATTACAACCCAAAATAACTTTAAGGGTCAGGAGGAGGAGGAATAATTTCCTCTTCAATCAATTCCATCTCTTTTTGCTGCAAGACATTTTGTGTGAAATCTTGTTTATATATTGGTTGATGGTAAAGTCCAAGTCTGTGTCCATTTACTACAAAGGAAATTTGTGAAACATCAATTGTCTTATTTTCTACTGACCCATTATTGAAAGTTGTAACTACTTCATATGGACCCATCCAACGAGTAGTTAATTTTCCTTTAAAATTTTTGTACCTTAAGTCAAATAGCAATGCCCAATATCGGGTATTAAATTGTTTTTTCTTAGTACATTTATCATGCCATTTCTTTCGTTGATTATCTATTAACATTGTTCTTTGGAGTGTATCCTATATAATTTCATCTAACTCATTAATCTATAAAATTCGTTGTTTCTGTGCTTCGTCCAAATTCATTCCTAATTGTGCTGCCATATGAAAGGTATTAGCCTGAAATTTGATAGGTAAAAGGAATTCTTTGTCATACACTAACTCATAGGGGGTATGTCCAGTAGTGTTTCTCCATGTTATCCTATAGGCCCACAAGGCCTCTGGGAGTGTATCTGCCCAATCCTTATGATGTAAGTGAATGGTTTTGGTTAAGATGGCTTCTAAAACATTATTATTTAATTCTACCTGGCCATTAGCCTGGGGATGGTAAGGTGAGGAATTGCAATGTCGTATGTCATACTTCATGGTGAGCTCTTTCATTAAATTAGAGGTGAATTGAGAGCCTTAATTTGTGACAATTTCTCTAGGCACACCAAACCGAGTGAATATTTCTTCATATATGAATTCTACTACCGGTTTCTCTATGGCCCTAAACAAAGATTTATCTTCTACCCACTTGGTAACATAGTCTGTACAAACCAGGATATACTTATTTTTATGAGACATGGGAGAAATTGGTCCTACAAAATCCAGATCCCATTTGTAAAATGGCTCTATCATGACTTGAGGCTATAAGGGCATCTGATCAGATGACACAGGTCTACCCATTCTTTGGCAGCTATCACATCCTTCAACGTATTTGGCATCATCCTTGAAAATGATCGGCCATTAATAACCAGAGTGCAGCACTTTGTATGCCGTCCGCTTATCAGAAAAATGTCCTCCACATGGTCCATCATGGAATGCATGGAGGATATATGTCATTTCATCCTCCTGTACGCATTTTCTAATAATAAGGTCTAGGATAGTACGAAAGAGATCATTATAAACCCAGGAATAGTTAGAGCTATTAAATATAATGCGATGTTTCTTAGGTGGGGACAAGTGATTTGGTAATTTCCCAGTTGCTAAATAATTGGAAATGTCTACAAACCAAGGGGTTTGAACAGATACAGGAAATAGATGTTCATCAGGAAAGGTATCATCAACGGGTTTAGTACCATCATCATATTGAATACATGAAAGGCAATATGCTACTAAATTCTCTTTACCAGGGCCTTCAATGACGGTAATGTTAAATTCTTGTAATAAAAGAAGCCACCGAGTATCCCTACCATTGGTAATTGGTTTATTCATTAAAAATATGATGGTAGAGTGATCTGTATGCACAAAAACTTTGTATACTGTAATGTTATGGTGAAATTTATTATTAGAATAGACTACTACCAAAAATTCTTTTTCAGTAACAGTATAATTCAGTTCGGCAGGGGTCAAATTCTTGATAATAAAATAAATGGCATAAGGTGATTGGCTTTCTTTTTGGCCTAGGACTCCTCCTATGGCCATATCAGAAGCATCAATGGATATATGGAAAGGAAGGGACCAATCGGGACCCCTCAGTATTGGTGCACTGATAATTTAGCTTTTAAGACTTCGAAAGCACTTTGACAAGATTCACTCCATTGGAATTCTACATCCTTTGTAAGCAGCTTAAACATTGGTGCAACTATTTTAGTGAAATTCTCAATAAAACGACAATAATAGCCCGCATGGTCAAGAAATCTTCTTAACTCTTTTTTATTTTTTGATGAAGGAAGGCCAACAATTACTTCTATTTTTGTAGGATCCACCTAGATCCCTTTGAAAGAAACATGATGCCCCAAAAATATGCCTTTTGTTAATAAAATTTTGCATTTTTTCATGACTAAGGGATAGGTTTGTTTCTTGACATCGGGTCAGGACCTTCTCAAGGTTATCAAGGGGCTGTTGAAAGGTATTACCATATGATTTAAATTCATCCATGTACACCCCTACACAGTCATGTATAAGATCAACAAAAAATCCTAAAACTGCACACTGAAAAGTGGCAGGTGCATTACATAAGCCAAATGGAAAAAACTCTATAGGCGTATGTTCCCCAAGGGCATGTAAAAGTGGTATTATCTTGATCATCGAGTGCTATTAAAATATGATTATATCCACTATACCCATCAAGAAAAGAAAGTATTTTTTTCCTGACAGGGTATCTAACATTTGATCAATAAAGGACAAAGGAAAATAGTCCTTAAGAGTGGCCCTATTTAGCTCTCTAAAATCAACACAAATACACCACTTCCCTGTGACTTTCTTTAGGGATACCACTAGAGGAGACACCCATTTACTATCAAATATAGGATAGATGAAACCAGCATTGAGAGGTGTTTGTAACTCCTCTTTTACTATATCTTTTAGAGCGGGATTCATCCTCCTCTAAGGATGTCTCATGGGTGGACTATTTGGATCCATGTAGATATGGTGAACACAGGTTTCAGGGGTGTATACCTTTCATGTTAGTGTATTCCTACACAAATCCTCCATATTGGATTTTAAGGACCTTAAGAAATTGTTCTTATTGGCTCTTGATTAACCCTGCATTTATGTGTAAAAATTTTCCAGAAATAACTTGACAAGGTACGATAGAAGACCCTATGTGTTCTTCAATTGCAAAGACACATGGTGTTTCTAGGAATGTTTAGAGAGCCATATTTTCTTGAAACTCATCTCCAAAGATCTGATCGAATTGTGAAAAATACTACAGAAAATATATACAAGTTGTGGAAGAGACAAAATGGTTTAATACATTCTCAGTAGTTTTCTCCTGCGGTGCCTAGGAGTAGTCACTAGGAAAGAAGAGATCTTCAATATTTTCATCCCCAAAGGGGCAATCTAACCACCATTAATTTTTAGTTACAGGTTGTGCTGGGGGATATAAAATAAGTCTCTATGTAGACAACCCATTCAAAATGGTCATTTCCCCATCCCTACATCCTATAAAGGCATTAATAGTGGCTAACTATGGTCTCCCTAAGATAATAGGATCTCCTTTAGAAGGATTCTTTGATTCCATGACCATAAAGTATATGGGGTATTCCCATGAAGCTAGTGATACAATAATATCTTCTAGGACTCCAGCAAGTCTTACCGTGGCATGGTCTTCTAGTTCTAGGATTGAAGGGGTAGGTCGAAGAAACTATCTGAACTGTAAAACTTATAAAATTGTGGCGGTCATAATATTGATGGAAGATCCTAAATCGATAAGTTTATTTTCTATGGAAGTATTATTTACAATCACAGTTACTACTGGGGCCCCCGGATTTGTAAGTTTGCAATCCGAGATTGGTCTGTCATACACTCAGACATCTCTCCTATAACAAGAATTGTGAGGGGGTATTTTTTCTTCTTTCCTGGGTGCTTGCTGCATAATTCCTTTATTACCTTGCAGTAAATTGGTATCTCCTTAATAGCCCATAATAGAGGAATTTTGACATAGATATTCTTTAGTTCATTCATAATGTCATACTCGGGACGAACTACGAGTTTTTCTATTGCTAGTCGTTTTGAAAATGGAGGAATCCTTTGTTTCTAAATGGGTTCTTGCTGAGGATGGGTATGCACTGGGATCTTTGGAATTTCCACATCCTGTACAATGGAATAATTCAAGAATTCATTTGAATATTCTTCGTCATTCTCTTCATGAATGATGACTGATGACTTGGGTCTATCATTCACAACTGTTCTACATCGTAATTGTATCTCATGCATAGGTACAGTCAAAATAACGTAGGATGGAAGAGTTTCAAACTCAATGTTTTTAATATCTTGAGTTGGCTTATTATTTGGATTAGGCATCGGTTGTGCAGGTAACAATGCAGGTCATGGAGGGTTTTCATTTTGGAAGTGATGAGTTTGTTGTGTAATAAGGGGAACTGGAGGTACAAAACCTGGTAAAACTTGTTTGGTATTGGCTGAGCGTTGAGGATACGGGGATTAGGTGCGGAGACAGGTGGTGGTTTGGGGTAGGCTTGTCCCCTCCACCACTATGGCCAATACTCATTAGAGGAATTTTGGGGTCTACAATGGGCCTCCTAAGGAAAATAATAAAATAATAGTTAAAATAATAAAATAATATTGATTAATTTTGGAGGAAGAAAGAAAAAAACTACTTTTTGTGTTCGTATTTTCGACATATCTCCTTGTGTTTTTACTCAAATTTCGATCGGGAGAGCTCGTTGGATGTGGAATTTGATTCCTCATCCAACGAGTACCCACAATGCATACTTTTGATGGACCCTGCTACCCCAAAAACAAAAAATACCTAAAAAAACGTGATGATGATGTCATCATCACATTTTTTCAGGTATTTCTTGTTTTTGGGGTAGCGGGGTCTGTCAAAAGTATGCAGTGTGGGTACTTGTTTGATTCGGAATCAAATTCCACATCCAACGAGCTCTCCCAATCAAATTTTGAGTAAAAACCCAATGAGATATGTTGAAAATACGAACAGAAAAAGTAGTTTTTTTTAATGACA